>CAJGYO010000009.1:67779228-68277853 GCA_904845875.1 Miscanthus lutarioriparius
GATGTTTTGGGGCCAGCTTGCTCGACCCTGGCTTCTCCTCATTGGCACGCTACCGCTTCGAGCCCTCCCTCGGCACAGAGGGCTCGGACGAATCAGAACGGCCGCCTCCCGCCGACTCCGGAGGCACCGCCGAGGTCTCGGACGGAGCGGGGCAACCTGTTTCCACCGGATCCGGGGCTACCATCGAAGGCCCAGACAAGGCAAGGTGGCCTGATTATGCCGGTTCCGAGGCCACCGTTGAAGGTCCAAACAGGGTGGGGCGGTTTGATTCCGTCAGCTCCGGGGTGAAAGGTCCTAATGGCTAGAGGGGGCGAATAGCCTATAAAAATTTTACAACAACACTTAGTAAACCGGTTAGACAAATATGAGGCGAAGTGAGTGTTGCACTAGCCTACTAAAAACGCAAGCCACCTACCCCAATTCTAGTTTCTATAGTCTCTATCCACACAATGGCTATGTCACTACACTAAGTTAGTGTGCTCTCATAGGCTAACTAAAGAGCCACACTAACCAAACTAACAAGCTCTCACGACTAGCTACACTAAAGAACTTGACAACTAGTTTGCGGTAATATAAAAGAGAGAGCAAGTTGATTATGCCATCGAGTGGAGGAATTAACCAATCAATCACAAGAGTGAATACCAATGAAGATCAATCTCCTTGGAATCAAATGATAACACAATGATTTTTTACCGAGGTTCACTTGCTTGCCGGCAAGCTAGTCCTCGTTGTGGCGATTCACTCACTTGGAGGTTCACGCGCTAATTGGCATCACACACCAAACCCTCAATAGGGTGCCGCACAACCAACACAAGATGAGGATCACACAAGCCACGAGCAATTTACTAGAGTACCTTTTGGCTCTCCACCGGGGAAAGGTCAAGAACCCCTCACAATCACCACGATCGGAGCCAGAGACAATCACCAACCTTCGCTCGACGATCCTCGCTGCTCCAAGCCATCTAGGTGGCGGCAACCACGAAGAGTAACAAGCAAATCCCACAGCAAAACACGAACACCAAGTGCCTCTAGATGTAAACACTCAAGCAATGTACTTGGATTCACTCCCAATCTCACAAAGATGATGAATCTAAGATGGAGATGAGTGTGAGGGCTTTGGCTAAGCTCACAAGGTTGCTATGTCAATGCAAATGGCCAAGAGAGTGAGTTTGAGCCGGTCATGGGGCTTAAATAGAAGCCCCCATGAAATAGAGTCGTTGGCTCCTCAGTCCACTGAAAATTGAGGCGACCAGACGCGCTGGTCAGATCGACCGAACGCAGGACCCTGGCGTTCGATCGCGCGATGCATGCCACGTGACCCCTGCTTCAAATGTTGATCGCCCGATCTCAACGGTCATCAGTGCACTTAAGTTGTGACCGGACGCTTTACAGTCTAGGACCGGACACAGGACCCTAGCGTCCGGTCACTTCCAGTAAGGTTCCAGTCATGACCGAACGCGCTGCTCAGAGATGACTGGACGCACCCCGCATGGAGTCCGGTCACTTCTAGTAAGCATCCAGAGATGATTTTTCACGGTCGAACGCATCCGGTCACCCCTGACCGGACTCACCCAGCGTTCGGTCAACACACAGACCAAACCCCTGAGCACCACGTCATACCGACCAGACGCTGAACAGTGTTCAGCCAGAGTCCGGTCTCAGACCGAGAGTGCCACCATCTTTTATAATTGACCGGACGCTACTCCCCAAACTCCGGTCACCACGTGACCAGCGTCCTGTGCACTCTGTGAAACCCTATCTTTTCTGTACAGGGCACCGATGACACTCCGCCGGTGAAGTTTTGAACCCTTGATCCCAAGTGCTAAACACAATGTGTATCACCTTTGTGCATGTGTGTTAGCATATTTTCACAAACATTTTCAAGGGTGTTAGCACTCCACTAGATCCTAAATGCATATGCAATGAGTTAGAGCATCTAGTAGCACTTTGATAACCGCATTTTGATACGAGTTTCACCCCTCTTAATAGTACGGCTATCGAACCTAAATGTGATCACACTCGCTAAGTGTCTTGATCACCGAAATGAAATGGCTCCTACCACTTATACCTTTGCCTTGAGCCTTTTGTTTTTCTCTTTCTTCTTTTCAAGTCCAAGCACTTGATCATCACCATGGTATCACCATCATCATGTCATGATCTTCATTTGCTTCACCACTTGGAATGTGCTACCTATCTCATGATCACTTTGATAAACTAGGTTAGCACTTAGGGTTTTATCAATTCACCAAAACCAAACCAGAGCTTTCACGGGGGCGCATCCTCCCCTCCTGCCTCGTGGCATGCCACAGGAAGGCCCCCACCTACGGTGAAGGTGGGTCCTTGTCCCTAGCGGCCAGATCATCCCACGGGATGGGCGACTCGGAGCAATCATCCTCCTCTTCTTCTTCTTCCTCCTCTTCTCCCGATGAACCTTGACGCCGCTTCCCTCGCTGCAGCTTCGCTCGCTGCTTCGACCACCGTTTCTTCTCTGCGTCGTCCTTCTTCTTCTTCCTTCGTTCATCCACGGCATGGTTCGCTACCCTCATGGCCGTGTGCTCTGGCAGCGGCGCGATAGAGTCTCGGAAGACTAACCCCGCTGGCAGCTCAATGAAGCTCGCGTTCGCCCGCATCACTGGATGCCCTGGGATCGGGAACACGATGTCGGCCTCCCCTGTGGCCTCCTTGATGCGCTACGCGACTCTCACTGTCGCAGAAGAAGCCCTGGACGAGCATCGTCCCGACGAGCTACGCGTCGGGTGTCATCCCGTATAGCGGGAGGACGCGCGCCATCAGCGGTGCCATCCTCCTCGTGTGATACTCCCTGATGACGCTGGCCCCGCGGAGGTCATGGGTCTTCAGGAACGCGATGGCCTTGAGGAGGTCATGCATCCTCTTCTTCTCCTTGATGGGTGGCCCCCATGGCCATGACGGTGGTACCTCTTCGATCAGACGCCCAGAGAAGACCGGTAAGGGAGCGGCAGGGTCGTTCTTTAGGTAGAACCAATGCGAGTGCCACCCCTTGTTGGATCTAGAGAGATGGCAAGGCATGTACTCAATCACCCGCTACCCCCGGAGGTGGATGCCCGCGCATCCCATCGGCACCGGGGTCTCTCGGCCTCTCTCCTTCTTGATCATGGAGATAGAGAAGAAGTATCTCCATAGCTCAAAGTGGGGCTCGATCTCGGTACCCCTCACACATCGCGATGAAGGCCACGATGTGCTTGATCCCATTGGGGTTCAAGTTCTGCAGCTCGGTCTGATAGTGGTGCAGTAGACCCCGGAAGAATGGGTGGGGAGGAACCACAAGTCCGCGCTCATCAAAGGGCACGAAGGAGACGACGTAGCCATCAGGCGGCGCCAACGCATCCTCACGGCCGGGCACAAGCCACTCCACCGCATCGATCCTCCCGCGGAGAAGACCATGCTTGACGAGGCCCTCCATCCGCGCATGGGTAACATCGTAGAGGTACCATGAATCCATGGAGGATGGAGGCGGTTCGGAGAAGCAAAGGCGGCGGCGGAGAAGCAGAAGCTAAAGATCTAGGGCTCTGGCGGCGGATTAGCAAGCACGGCAGATCCGAACGGCGGCGGTGAAGAAACGAAGAAGCTAAGGTTGTGGTTTTGGTGTGCAGAAATGTGAAGGGCGAGGCCGCTATTTATAGGACGGAGCGGGAAATGTGAAGGCGAACCATCCGCGTAGGTTCACGCGCCCGTTGCGCCACGTCACGTCACCTCCCTCTGAAGATCGTGCGCACGCTATCTCTGGCTACGCCCTCAATGACACATCGGATGACGATTCATCTGGTTGATGGGCCAAGAACCATCGCAGGTAAGGAGGGATACAGAGTTGAAAACGCTCCTACGGCCCATTCAGGCCTAGGAGTTCGACGGCTGGCCCACCGACGGGTTCACAACCGCTTTAAGGCACCCTTAGAGCGAGGGGTGGAAAGGGATGGGCGCACTAGAGGCCCGTACCCAGGTGCACGAGCGCCATGGGCATCCCGGCCCACGTTCGAGTCTTGGTCGATTCCCAGTCCATGGTTTTTCCACGAAGAAAGACAACGAGCCCTTGGGACCGGCCGAATGGACACAACAACTATATGGATTGGCCGCCAAGAGTCTGGAGTTGATCACCAGCTGACCCATGCCAGACCCTCACGAATGGGAAGCCGAGGCCCCACTCGAACTGGCCCATTAACAGTTCACCGAGCACCATGTTTTGTCCATCGAGGAAAAATGTGGCATGGCTTAGCCCCTCCGTTGTATCGAAAAAAAAGCTTGAAGGATGACGATCACAAAGATGAGCCTACTGTCCACCGGACCCCTGCTACGCATGGGGGATCGAGGGAAGTTGGACTCGCAAGGAGATCGAACGCGCGGTCGTTGTACGACGGCGGACCAATCGGATCCTAGGGCACCGGAATCAAGAACAATCTTTCCGACCTCCCGAGTCCTACGGTTACATGCCCCCTAGAAGACCGATCGCAACAAAAGGGAATCACCGTCCTACCAGGACACGCCGCGGGCTACAAAAAGAAGGCTAAGGCCCTTAGAGTCCTCCCACCCGGAAAAGCCTCCAAAGGAGTATTCTACGGGTATCGATATTAGGGATACCCAAAGCAAGGAAGTTAGCGCTCACGCTGACTTCCCTAGATGGCTCGAGACGTATTAAAAGGTCTCGCCCGACCCCAAGGCCGTAGGCTCCATCTCGCCCGACCTCAAGGCCGCGGGCTCCGTCTCGCCTGACCTCAAGGCCACGGGCTCCATCTCGCCCGACCCCTTGGGTGCGGGCTCCGTCTCACCCGACCCTAAGGACGCGGGCTCCGTCTCGCCTGACCCCAAGGACGCGGGTTCCGTCTCATCCGACCCCTTGGGTGCGGGCTCCGTCTCGCCCAAGGTAGCGGGCTCCGTCTCGCCCGACCCCAAGGACGCGGGCTCCATCTCGCCCAAGGTGGCGGGCTCCGTCTCGCCTGAATTCGAGGACACGGTTTCCGTCTCGTCCGATGGGGACCCATACCGCCGCCAACCACTACAGGTCCAAGCATATGGGTCTGGGTCAAAACTCTGACGCCAGGGAAGATGCTGGCATGCCTCGATGTAACCCGTAGCCATGACGGGCCATACCTGGAGATTCACATCAAGGACAGTGTCGGACGTGCCGGTGTTGTTCTGCCTAATCCTCGTACTGACGCTGATAGGCGCGTCAGTTCACCACGACATCCGCCGGGACGGAGTGGAACGCGATGACCGGCAAATGATGCCTGCGCATGGCACCAGTGACGAATAGGGCCGTGACATGGAGCCGTCCCTGTTGACATCTACAGAATCAGCAGGACCCGCATGAAGGAGAAGGACACGGCGACCCTAGAAGCCTTTTTCTCTCTCCTTTTACTTTTTCTCCTCCGTAACCCGCGCTTTCCCTTCGCCTATAAAAGGGAAGCAGGGCACCCCATGAAAGGGGATGGAGATCTCGACACGGAGATCGGAACATGAGATAAAACACAAGAGCATGACACGAGCACACGGCTGAGCGACAAGCGAGTTCTCAGCACCCGTTCACTTCTTCCACCAGAGACTTGGGATCATCTCCCTCTCTCGCCTGTTTGTAACACCTACTGCAAACCAAGTGCCGGTAACACGAGCAGCAACAAACTGGGCGTAGGGACGTTCCGCCCGAACTAGTATAAACCCTTGTGTCATCCGAGCACACCATCCGAGCCAGACGCGCAAATACAAATTTACTCATCGGTGGTCTGAAAACACCGACACAGGGTATTATATTTTCCTCAATGAACAGAGATATTTCTTCTAGCTAATTCATTCGAGGACAACACAAGGATAACTGAAAAAGGTAGAGATTGATTTCTATGGCATTAGGATCTAAGGAAGAAATAAACTCTAATATTACTAACTTACTTCGAGTACAGGATTGCAACTGGGCTGCCAAGCGATACCGGCCTATATAGGAAGGACAAACAGAACTATCCGAAAGTGGCCTCCGTTGTGCATGACCGAGGCAACTGCTCCCTTCTGTGTGCGTCCATGCATTTGCAGTGGATGGATAAGAATAGCAAAAGTTAATGGAACATTGGTCCCACAGCAACCCAAACAAAAAAAAATCATCTTTCATCATGTTATTAATGTTGTAACTAAAATGTAATGTGTATTTTTATTGTCACTTTGTTTCATTCCTTTGTTATGGACTCTTTCGATTCAAACGGCTTAAGCCTTTTATCCCTGTATTTTAGTTTTCACTTTTTACTCTACCATATTTCTACGGGTTTTTTTTTTCTATTCTTCATTTTGGATTCATGTATTCCAAACAGGTCCTAAGGCTAAACACCAAAGCCTCGTTTTTGTTTTTGTCGAATACAAACATAGGTCCAAATATCTTTTGACCTCCATATACCTATACAAAATAGGGTTAATTAGAGAAACACCATTATAATTTTCGCGGTTCGGAGAAACGACATTACTATTCATCTATTTTGAAGCATGCCATTATAATTCTTCGTTTCCCACAAAAATGACACGGAATATGTATGGATACAGCCTGCCCCAGCTGCAGGCGTATACGAAGACGTATACTTCATCTCCCCTGTCACTGACACGTGGGCCTCACATGTCATCTTCTTCCTCCTCTCATCTCTCTCCGGCTCGGGACACAGTGGCCACTCGGGACCCGGACGGGAGCATGCCGGTGCGGGCGTGCTCGGCACCGACGCTACTCGCGCTGCACGCGCACGCAAGGCCTTGGCAGAGGCGAGCACGACCTCTACTCGAGCTCCAGCCATGGGGGAGGGGCGAGCTCGGACTTGACTGGCCACGGCGGCGAAGACGGCTCATGGGCGAAGCTCGGCCCGCGCGGCCTATGGCAAGCCTGGGCGCCTTGACGCAGACGGGCCCCAATGAAGTTCTGGGCCCGGGCGGCCATGGCGAGCTCGGCGCACGGTGGCCATGGGGAGCTCGGCCTCGGTCATGGCGAGCTTCGTCCCCGACGCAGAAGCTGCCCCGTGAGCTCGTCTCCCACCTGAGCCGCGCCAAAGCAAGGTCAGCCCGAGTGTCCAAGGCGCGGGCGAGCTCGGTCCTAGCGGCCATGGCGAGCGCAGCACTGCCACGGGCAAGCTCGGCCTTGCGGCCATGGGGAGCGACGCAAACTGCCCCGGTGAGCTTGGCCCCAGCTGCCATGGCGAGCTCGGCGCCGGTGGCCATGGGGAGCTCGCCCCGGCCATGGCGAGCTCGACCCCGACGCAGGCTGCTCGCCCGCGGCGTGCTGCTGCTGCTGCTCGGCCACGTGCTGCTGCCGACGTGCTGCTGCTGCTCGTCGGGATGGAGAGAGAAGAGGAGGAGGAAGATGATATGTAGGGCCCGCGTGTCAGTGACAGTGAGATGAAGTATACGCTCTTCATATACGCCTACAGCTGGGCCCAGACTGTGTTCATACGTATTCAGTGGCATTTTTGTGGGAAACGAAGAATTATAATGGCATACTTCAAAATAGACGAATAGTAACGACGTTTCTCCGAACCGCGAAAATTATAATAGTGTTTCTCCGATTAACCCTACAAAATATGAATAGTTTGGATATGGATCCACATATCCATTTGACTTTGTAGTTTATAAATATCCACCCAATAATTTCACATGAACAAATCATATAATGAAAGATCAAAATATAATAACTATACTAAACTCGATACATATAAATGAACAATAATAAAACTGCATCCTTAGTCAAATTTATTATATAAATTACAAATTAATAATCATACTAATTATGTGTGCATCACTAGTATTTAAGATAAAAACACAATCTACTATAATTACTCAAGGCCCAAATTTTAAACAGTTTCAACTTTTTAAAGCTGAATACCAGCTATTTAAAAACTATATTATACATCTTTGACCATATTAATTAAAATATCATAAATTTAATATAATTAATTAGCCATATTAAATTTTTATCACAGCATCCATTTTTACGAAACTTCAGACTGCACGTCAGTCTTATACACAAGAAATGGTACAGCAAAAATGTATTAAAAATCTTGCGGTGTTTTTCTTCATGACACGGAAATGTACATTGTGTATCCACATTTCAATTTGCTAGGGCCACAAAAAAAAAAGCAAAACATACCAAACACTGATGATACTGCTAGTCAACAAGCTATCACCTAGATCTCCGGAGGCCAGACAGCCACAACAAAAGGAATTAATATCTTAACTAAAAAACGGAAAGCTCCTATAGTATGGTCCCTGTACAGTATTGGTAATTTACAAATGCAGCAAAGCACATCTCCATCTACTCTGGTGCTATAGGGATACCACAGGACATAAGTACAGTGACACTTCGAACGGCATATATGTTCTTGTCCTCGGATGATCCCCAGCTCCCATATGCCTATAATTTACACTTGTTTGCTTCAAGGTATGGCCTCCTCGGATGATCCCCAGCTCCCATATGCCTATAATTTACACTTGTTTGCTTCAAAGTATGGCCCAGTCCTCTCCTACATCCTGTCCAAGCTGCGTCAACCAAAGGTCTGTACAACAATGCAGCTCGGGTTCCAAATTCCAATATGCCTAATAGAGCTCCACTAGTCGCAACCTCCTAGCACAAAGCACTAACTAGATAACTGCCGATGACTGTACACTTCTCAACTCTGTCAGAGGGGGGATCATATGAAAGTACAATGCAGGCACCAATCTGTTTCCCTAGTTGACCACAAATGTGCAATGACACATGAAAACACAGTGCTCAATTACCTAGTTCAGTCCTGGAAATCTGATATGGGGTGTGCCAGTATAGATCAGCCCCAAACTGACCTATGCAATCCCACGGTTTGCTCCAAGGATACAAGAAAATTGGTTTCTGAATGAATCCGTTACTCCTGTGGGGAAAATCATAAAATCCCATTCAATACTCTCTGGTAGTAATCATATTGCCGAGTGCGCCAAGCATCCATGCTGCTACTGATCAGTGAGAGCACCAGGGATACGCATTGCTGCACCCATCATATCATATAAGGTAATAGTTAGAAAAAGTTCTAGGAATGATGATGAGTAGCAAAGATTAGTAAGCAAACCTCTTCAGTTAGACTCAAGTGGAACCTCTTCCGCAAATTTTGTATAGTGCGAGGGCCACCTTTGAAACATGGAAAGCCAGAATCCTGGTAAGGGGACACAATATAACACTTGTAAGATAATTTGTAGCAATTGCATACTAGCCAAATCAGAGAAAAAGCTCAATCAACACAATTATAGGCAGCATACCAGATACCAGACATGCAGGGGTAACATTACATCATACAAAAAAAAAACTCAAAAACAATTTATATGCTTGAATGCAAGAAAACAAATTCACTGTAGTAGGTCAGATTACATGGCACAGCAAAAAAAAAGTTGAGTTCGTATTGGATGAAAATTGAGAACAGTGGAACTTTTGGCCAATATGGAGGACCTGTCAAAGGATCTAATGAAATAATTCTTGAATGATATACATCACAAAATGTTGAGCTAAAATGTGTTTGCATGAAACAAATATTTGCCCTTAAAACTTAGTTGTATGACATATATTAGGCAACACAGATAATGTTACCTGCAACATTTCCACAAGAAGTATAATACGCTCTGCATGCTTCCGACAAGTAAGGAAACCTTGAATGCATAGCACCTGAAGAAATACAAATTAATATATAGCCTATACAAAAATGAGAAGCCCCAGCAACCAACCAAGGGAGTCTATCATTTAATATACCTTGAAGTAATCAAAGAACTCGCTGGGAGTTCCCTCTGCGTCAGAATCCATCACCTAGCAAATTTGCAACCCAAAAATATATAGTATTTAAAACCTCATTTTTATAATATAAAAATATCTAAAACAAATTTCAAGCTTCCATCATACTTCAAGGAGTTCCCTTGTTAGCTTAAATGGTGCACTCTCGAAGTTTACCCCTCCAGGAGAGTTAGATAGTATGAAACCAAAATCAATATGAATAATATGTCCTTCCTCATCTATTAGAAGATTCCCATTGTGGCGATCTTTCACCTGTAAATTCACAAAAAAAAAGGAACACCAGCTACGGGCTTAGAATTTGTATGAACAATGACATCAATCATTTACCAGATATGTTGTATTTCAGCACCTGAAGTAGGTAGCACAGAATTGAATATCCAGCCATACTTTCAACAAAGTTTCTCTGCAAAAAAGAAAAAAACAGCTCTGACTCGAGTTCAAACAATACTAGATTTCATATTAACCCTCCTAGGCTGACAATAGATTGACCACATGAAGATCCCACTGGACAGTTTCTTGCAGTTGCCTATCAAGTATCACAAAAACATGGTAGCATAATGCATGAAAATTCTTCTTATAAATGACAACTAAGAAGCAAAGGCAACTAACCACATTCTTTGCATAGACATGCATAGCATAAGGGATTGACAAGTTGGTATAATGGTTACTGAAATACAACTAAGTTTTGCATTCAAGAAGCAAATTAATAAATATACACATCTTGTTTTTCTCGGACAATGCAAGCATGAGCGCTGCATGTCACCTGTGCAGGTAAAAGTACAAAGGAGAGGCCAACAGGCCCAACCTCCAGTCACAAGGATATAATTTGCTTCTACCCCAAAAGGTTGCATCTCACCTGTGCAAGTTTGAAATTTGGAGAATTCTCTTCATACTTGGCTACATAGTAGTCTCGGAGACTTGAAATATTGGGAAACCTACTTTTGAGGGAATGGATTGATGCCTGCAGTAACAAGAAATAAACTTGTAGTAGAACCAAACATATAGTAATAATAATGATGGTAGTAGTTAAGAAGATAAGGTACCTACCGTATCAGGGATGGTCTCAATTAGTGCTGTATAAGCAGAAGTAACAATCACTTCATAAGGCCGCAGCCATAGTGGTAAACCAGCTTCTTGATATATATCTGACATCAGGAGTTAAATAAGAGCAGAAACAGAAAATTAACATACCAATGAAAAAAAAATACTCCCTCTGTCGTGTAATATAGCGCATACAAGCATTCAAAAATTTGAGACTGCAGTATATTAATTCTGTTCCAAACACAAATATGACAACCAATAGGAGTGGTGCTATTTCTGTGTGCAAGAAACTGGTGCTATATCTATGTACAACAGTACAAAAGTCAAAAACATTCACATATCCAGATATGTCATTTAGTAATCATGGCTTTACCTAGGAAGAATATATATACTTATTCTATGGTTGCATCTGTTTGAATTTTGAAATATTTGCATATATATGAGATGCCAAAACTGCAAGTTAAATGCTTAAGCATTGAGATATCTGACAGAAACAACAAACTAGAGCATGACAAAATGATAGTCCAAAAGGCCATTTTCTGAAGGAAATAGCATATTTATCTGATGGAGAAAGGCACAATGCGAATGCAAATGCGAATGCGAATGCGAATGCAAAAATGACAAATCATTATAGGAATGACAACCAGCTTTTACCATAGAAGTGTGCAACAAGCTGTATGGCCAAGTGTTCTTGACGGCAGTCATCACCACTCTTGACAATAATCTACAGTTGGAACAAATGTTTCAGAAGCATGGCAGTAATTGAAGATGTTTCAGAACCAAAAACAATGGGAATGGACAGGCTGCATAATCTCTGGAGTCTGGAATGAAAAGGCACAAAACCAAACACAATGCTAACAGCTTACTTGAATCGGTCCTATGTTTTTAGTACATAAAAAGGATCACCGAATCAACCATTCGTGAAAGACTTGAGATTTAGCTGTCGCTTTACTTCTCAGCATTTAAATTCTTCAACAGTCGATAGAGTTAAGCCAGTCCTCCAGAGATGGACGGACATAGGGATGAAAGTGAGAATGGAATATTCCATTTACTGTGGGACATTCCCATAATAGTGATATCATTTATGACCGTTTCTGACCATTATCGTATATTCGTATTTCAACTTTTGATTTTCTAATTTCATGTACCGTATTGATGTCGTCACTAAATAGTTAAAATGAAAATATGGTGAGTTTCCAACTGACCCGGAATAGTTTCCATATAGTAAATATCGTAACCAACCATTTCTGTTCATTTTCATCCCTAGAAAGACACCATTATTCATTGAGTAATGAGTTTATATGAAAAAAAATTCCTTGAATACAAAGGAGAACTGCCCATTGCATTACAAACAAATTTTTTTCTCGAACAGGAGAGCTGCATATCATTATATCAAGAAGAAAAAAATGGGAAAGAGCCCTTACAACACACACACCCACTCACCAAAATACAATATTCATGACACCCAAAACACACACATACCCATAACTCTACAGCAAAATTATAAGATCCCCCAGGGGCAAAAACACAACCTCAACCAAACTACCAAGCAGCCTCAAGAGATCCAACATCCAACTGCACTAACCTGCCCCCGCTAAATGCCAGAGGTGTCCCTCTTCTAAAGTTTGCCTCACAAAATGATATTTCAGTCAATCTAAATTATATGTTCTACCTAAGAGGTTACAACAATATTTCACACCAAAATAAAAGTACAGTAAATTTTATTTGGTTAAACTTACAAAATCAACTATAATATGACATAATTTGTAGAACACCTATATCTAATGAAGATTAGCAAACAGCATTTGCCATACTGGAGGCAAACATTTGTTTAGAAGACCAACAAACGGGGTAATAATCGTGTACATAAATAGCCTCCATGGATCCATCCACGAATGTAAAGGGTCTATAACACTAGTAGTAGAGTAAATCTAATAATAAAACAAAATTTGACTTACAGAACGCAAGTCCCAGCCAGGTGATTTTCCATGAACCGAAGACCGTCGAATTCTCTCTCGTTTGACAGCCCAAAGCTCACCAGCCAAAGCATCAGTTGGTTTTGGATCCCCACCATCAGTAGCCTTCAGGAAAAGGAAATTGTGAGATACTGACTTATTGGTCAAAAAGAAACTAGAACATAAGGGATTCACCTTAGGATCTAAATTTTGGGTACTCTGCCCAACTCCTTTTAGAGGAAGACCAGGTGGAGCTTTTCCTTTTAATGCTGCAGCCTAGCCCAGCAAAAGCAAATATTAGCATAAAAGGTAACAAAACAGTAAGTTGGATGCCATCGCTGCATGCAACCTCATTATGCTCCAAGGTTGCTTGTTTCTAAAAGCAACAACACAACCAGTGGGGTGCAAATAAGATAACTCATCAAAGGAGAATGTTAGGATAACTGTAAGTTGTGGACGTGGAAGTATTTGTTAGAGAAGGAACAGGAAAACAAAAGTAGTAGTACAAGAAGTATAAGACTTAACACTAATGAAAGAAATTCAGATGTCAGGCTCACCTTTACTTCCTCAATGGCAATTGTACTAGGAACGCGGCGATGGTCCTTCTTTCGTGTTGGTTCATTATCATCTAAATCTTCCATGTTAACTCCTGGAACTGCAGACAATGTAACCTTCACCCATTCAATAGGCTGATCAGCAACTGTTTGCGAATCTCCAGGTGGATCATGAGAATCCGTAGCATCATGTCGCAGCCTACGCCCCGTTTCAGAAAGTGCAATGCTCCTTGAGCGACCAAGTTTCTCAATAGAGAAACTAACATTTACAAATTTTACTTTAGTCTCCCAGCGTTGAGCCATTGCTTGGTCAATAACCTGAGATGTAGACTTCAGCATTCTGTCTGTTTCATAGTTTTGTGTTTCATGCCTGCTCCACAAAGGATAAGCCCATGGAGGTGGTTTTGGTAGTTGCACGTCTCCATTAGCCAATGGTATCCCACCTTTTGATAATTTGTGCCCATCTGATGATCCTTTAGAGTGGCTGGAAAGAAAACAAGAGGTGTTACCAGAATGGCATCTGATTGGGGAAACGGTACCCCTGACATAACTCCACATCATGACATGGTCACTGGCTGGTGGGCCCTACGCCCAGCTGGCCCACATGTCAGTGACCACGTCAGGTGGCAGATGCATCAGAGGATCCCTTCCAGTAACAAAGTGACAAAGACCACCATTTCATTGTTTATCAAATACAAAAATTTCAATAGAAACTCCAGTTGTGAGCTATGTATCTTTAGCCTCATATATACAAATAAAAATTAGTACAACAAGCCTGACCAGGTTTATGAAAGACTCATCATTAACTTCCATTGAACATCCAAAAAAACAGCATACCTAGGAGCTTCTGCTTTTAAAACTTCAACGCATATAAGGTAAGGAGCTTTCTCCCTAGAATTCAGAAGAACAGACTCGTCTTCAGGTATATGAACCACTCGATATATGCCCTTTCCCATCGGAAAGCATACTCCTACCCATAGAAGAATAAAGAAAATATTATGAGGTTATTCTAGCTGGTGCTTTGCAATATGTAGATATTAATGGAGCATTAACCCAATGCTATGGTATGTAAATAAACCTAAAAAAGAACACATTGGTTCAGAGCTTCGTCACAAGAAGAGAGTGCTCTTCTTTAACACAAAGCAATGGCTAGGCATATTGCTCTGATGCCTTATGCATTTAATTCAGTACCACCACAATCTGTAAATTAGCTAGGTGCTCACTGTTCAGCAGACCCAAAAAAACTAAATACAGTGCGTAAAATGGTGATGGCAACTGATGCACGAAAAAAATATAACAGAACAAGTTCTATCAAAAAGGCTATTCAAGTAATCTATATGCAGATGACTGAAACTATTTTTTAAAGATTGCCCATCAAAAACATTTTACATAAAATAACCAGAACTATACAAACCTGACTCAAATGGACAAGGCAAAAAAATATAAATGTACATTCTGTAACTTCCAATGGAAGATGCTAATGTAATATTACCAGCAATGCAATCCCAAAAATTCAAATATCCAAAGGCTTAACGAAAGTGTATATAGTGAACAAAATGCAAGGAACAAAAGTTCAGGAGATATATTGAATAAGATAGAAGAAATCACCTCCATTTTTTTCAGCAGAAGCAATCTGACTATTGATCTCTGTAAGAGACTGCCACATAAAAGAAAATATCATTGCAGGGTACAAGTTAGAATGTGAAAATACCAAAGAGAGTGCAATAACTGGCACAGGATGACTGAAAGGTTGTGAAATGAATAGCCATGTAGTTACATGGTAATGTGTTTGACCTACCTCCCGGAGGGCAATCTTACGATCCTCAATGGGAAATATGTCTACCAGGCCATAAGATGTATCACATAAAGCCTGAACAAGTTCCAACGAAGCATAGTAAGAACCTTTTCGAAGCTCTGCTACTGCATTAATTGGTAATGGTGGTTTTCCACTTTGCTTCTCATTGATTCCTGTGCTACCAGGGTGTTTCTGCAACGCATATCACCACACTTAGGAGGATGAGTACAGATGCAAAAAGAAACCACAGTAAATAAAACAACATATAAAAACTGGCATAATATACTACTATAACATGAACACTGGAGCTATCAAGCTGAAAAATAATATGAGACCAGATCCTTGCCTCTTTTGCTATTTTTGAGCCAAAAATCTCAGAATCTTCAAGTGAGCGGTCTCTATCACGGAAGAGCCTCTTAAAAAAGCTTTCTGATCCTGGGCTCCCCTCAGAAAGATTGTTAGATTGACTGCTTTCTATGTGCCCACTCTTAGAATCTTCTGGGTGCACTCTAAACAACCTACGGAATGACAAAAACTCTGGATTATCCTCCTCTTCGATACCACTAGTACCCTTACCATCATCATCATTTTTATCAGGCCCCTCAGTTCTCCTCTCCTCATGCTTATCCTTAAATAATTTGCGGAAGAAGTTTTCTTTATCACCTTCCTCACACTTGTCATCTTCATTCCTGTCATGAGTGATCCCTTTCTTTTCTTCATTCTTATCCTTGAAAAGCCTGCGGAAGAAATTATCATCATCTGCATTTTTATGGCCTTTATCATCTTCCTCTTTCTTGCTTGGTGTGCTACCTTCCTTTTTCTCATCGTTTTTCTCCTTAAAGAGTTGCCTGAAAAACCCATCTCTCTTATCCTCTTCTATGTTCGCACCAACCTTTTCCCTCTCATCCGGCTTTTGATGCCCTTCATCTTTCCTCTCCTCATTCTTATCCTTGAAAATTTTGCGGAAGAAACCTTCTCTGTCATCATCTTCCACACTCTTGCCCACTCTTTCCTCATCCCCATGTCTTGCATGGATGCTATCTCTCCTCTCCTCATTCTTATCCTTGAACATCCTGCGAAAAAATCCTTCCTTCTCATCATCCTCACCTTGCCTGTCCTCCTTATCACGGAAGAGTCGCTTCAACAAACCATCTGAGCTTGGTGTCAGTTCCATGTCCTCCTCCTTGCTATCCCTGAGCAATCTGCGGAAGAAACCATCTCTATCACCTTCTTCCTCCTCATTATCCTTCTCCCTGCTATCCTTAAGTAACCTTTTGAAAAATCCTTCTCTGTCCCCATCATCCTCCTCCTTGTCTCTGCTGTCCCTAAGGAGCCTCTTAAAAAACCCATCCCGGTCTTGTTCTTCATCCTTCTCTCCAGATCGTCTGAAGAGCAGTGCATCGCGCATTTTTGGACCAATGCTCAGCCTCTTAAGCAACTTGTTATCCTCCAATGACGGTGTGGCTGACTGCTTCCCTCCAGTACCCATAGCATCCTCGGCAACATTAACCCCACCACCAGCTGGGGGGCTCAGTGACGGTGACGATGCGAGGGACAATAGCCGCTGCTTGGAAGATCGTATTCTGCTGAGCATGGGGTTACCTCGCGGACTGGCAGCAGGGGATGGAGGAGCAGGCCGGACCAGCGATGGCCACTCGCCCTGCACGGTCGCTGCAACCTGGCACTGCTCCTGCACCTTGTCGATCCCATCCAGATCGTCAGCGTCCTCCAGCTCAAGCTCTGCAGCGAGGAGCCAGTGCACCTTGAGCGCGATGCGGAGCGACTTGGCACAGGTGTCGATGACGAAGCGGTCGAGGGAAGGGCTGGGCTTGTGGACGAGCATGTAGCAGACCTGGAAGAGGTAGGCCTCGAGCCCCGGCAGCGGGAGCGTGTACATGCGGTTGCAGAGGTAGTCGCGCACTCCGGCATGGTCGTGCTTGTAGAGGTAGCTGACGGCGATCCACTCGCAGAAGAAGGCGGAGTCGAAGAAGCGCACGAGCCAGCCACTGCTGCCAACGGGCGGGGCCGCGTCGGCGGTGGAGGGGATCTCCCGCGGCGACTCCTCCGGCCCGAAGCTCAGGCTCCGCAGCCCGAGAAGCCGCACCATGGCCGGCGCGCCCTCGGCCCCAACTCAATCAACAAACCCTACTCACCACCGCCGCCACCGCCGCCGCCGTCTACTCGTCTTCCACCGCCGCTCACCACCATCACAAGCCGGCGCGGAGTAGCTCAATCCAGCACCACCGACCCGCAGCAGCAACCCCCGAATCCAAACCCTTGCCTCCGCACGGCCCCGCGATCCGGAGCCTCCCAAACCCTAGCCTCGAAATCGCGACCAGATTCGCAGCGAGCGGCTGCAGAATCGGGGAAGGCGGGCGGCGAGAGCACAGGAGATCGGCCGCGGGGTTTGCGCTGGCTCGATTCGACTCGGATGGATTTGATTTGAATTGTCGCAGCGTTTCCGTCGCTGGGTGTAGGAGACTGTTATTTGAAATTTGTTTTCCTAATTATTTTTCCCCCGTTTCTTTCGGGTTTGTCCTCCGGCGTGGTGGTGGTGGGGTGCGGGTGGGGATCGGACTATCGGAGGACGCGGAGCAGGTGGGGGCGGTGATGGCCGCGGGGCGCGGATCCACAGTGGCAGCCACTCTGTTGTCATTTTTTGTGCTGCTTCATCCAATCAGCCAATGGGTGTGTTTGTTTCCGCAATGGCGTTGCGTTTCAGCGGGAAAAGTAGAAAAAACCAGTCCCATCAAAGCGACTTATAATTTGGAATAAAAAGAGTATATTATGTATATCTACTTATATAGTACATATTTAATATTATGTTAAAAAACTAGGTTTAGAAATACCAAAGAATCATTGTAGCTCCACCCTAAGAATTGTGCACATATGAGTTCAGCTGCATACATTAGATCTATTTGGAACCAAGAGTGGGGAGATTCGCGGCGCATACAAACATAACACGACTCGGATGATGTGTTCGCGATTTCCCATCGTGAACGCTCCGTAGAGTTCTCACGGACACTTCACCACATCAGGTGGATGCTCCGCCGAGAACTGGATGCTCTCGGGATCTCTGGAAATTACATTTATAATTTAGCTTACACTCCATGGTCTTTCGTAGACACCGCTCTTTCACTCAGAGAGGGTGTAAGTGCTCTGACTGTGAAGTCTGCTACGTTTTGGGGGTTGGTGGACTCTCCGTCGTTTTCCGACGGATGCTCAGTCAGACGGTCGACATAATCTATGTGCAAGGCTTTTCATGTGGGTTCTTGGTGATCCAATCCTATATGTAGTAAGCTAGGCTTCATGCATGTGTAAGAGGTTTCTAGGGTAGTTTAGGTGACTAATTGGGCTCATGTTAGCTATGTTTGAGCTATAGTTAGCAACTAGTGATTTGAAATCAAACCAAAATCATGATAAATTGATGATTTAATCTTAAGGTTGGGCATGGCAACTTAGCTTTGACATTTGGGAAGATCCTGGACCATGTGCTTGTGCCTTGTACCTTGTCCATCCTTGCTTCCAAGCACAAGAGAGTGGATTGGCCACTCATGAGCTCTTCTTGCAAAAATTTCCATAACAATGCATCAAAGGGAAATCCAAGAGAGATATGAGATGATTGGGCTAGAGAGGATCTTGAACTTACCCTACATATGATGGAACCACCACCAGCCTTCCATATCAAACTTGCATGAAGAACCAAGAGTTAGGTTTTGGGGAATGAATCCAAGGAATGCAAGGGAGTTTCTTGAGCTAACCATGGATTGGAATGGAGGTGTCAGTGTTTCGAATAAACACCGGCTAGTAAATTTATAATTATTGTGTGTTAGGCTTGAATGGTGTACTAAAGGACACAAGGTTTATACTGGTTCGGACAGAATGTCCCTACGTTCAGTCTGCTGCTACCCGTGTTATTAGTATCGAAAAAGGTTCGTAGTAGGAGGTACAAACGGTCGAGAGAGGGAGAGATCCCAAGTCTCTAATGGAAGGGTCAAAAGGATGCCAAGAGCTCGGTTGCTACTTGACTGCATGTTGTGTGTCCAAAAATGATCGGTCGATCGATTCAGTCCCCCTTTAGTGGGGTGCCCTGCCCTCCCTTTTATAGACCAAGGGGGGAACAGAGGTTACAGATAGAAGAAAGAGGAAAAAACCAAAGGTAGAGAAGGTCCTTCGAGGGAACCGGGTCTTCCTTTCCCCCTATGCCTGCCCTGCTAACATGGCAGACCGTGTTAGGAATGGCGTGTTCGTTGATCCTTATAGGGCCATGCCCTAGCCTCTTGCAGCAAGTGGGCGCGTCCCATCCTACAACGGTGGACGGTGCGGCGTGCTAGAGAGCCGAGCCATGACCCTTCGGAGAGTAGGCGGGGAAATGACCATATGTCGGTCACTGTAGATGATGTGAGTTCTTCTTAGATCACAGTGGTTGTCATATGCTCATGTTAGTATCCGCGTCCGAGGGCTGATGGTGGCGCCTATAACACTGTGGGACAAAAGTCGGTGCCTACAACACCATTCGGGTTCTATCAGGTCAGAAAGGGCCGAAAAGCGCCGTTCCGTCATATCCTGACAGTACCTTCCTACAGGCATGCAAGGCATGGTCCTCATTACTGCGGTTGACTCGAATGTCTTGTCGTACCCCGTGCTCGTATTTATGAAGGAACAGGGCGCAGCCGCCGGGCAAGGCGGAGCCAACCCTCGGCCGTCGGGCGAGGCGGAGCCAGCCCTTAGACATCGGGCGAGGCGGAGCCAGCCCCCAGGCGTTTGGGCGAGACGAAGACTACCCTTAGCCATCGGGCGAGGTGGAGCCTGCCCTCAGACATCGGGCGAGGTGGAGCCAGCCCTCAGCCGTCGGGTAAAGCGGAGCCAACCCTCAGCCATCGGGCGAGGCGGGGCTAGCGCTCAGATGTCGGGCAAGACAGAGTCAGCCCTTAGGCGTCGGGCGAGGCAGAGCCTGCCCTTAGCCATCGGGCGAGGCGGAGTCTTAGCCCTTAGGGGTCGGGCGAGGCGGAACCAATCTTCCGTTGTTCGGGCAAGAAGTGTAGTAGCGTTCTTGTCTGACCGGAAGCGTCAACGTTCGATGGTTATTAGTTCCACCTCATTGGGTACCTCGGTATTAGGTCCCCGACAGTAGCCCTCGAGCCCTCGGGTGATTCGGATAGAATCCCCCGGGGGTATTTTGGCTTGCCAGAGGGTGCACGCGAGCGCACCCGACGGGTGTAGCCCCGAGCCCCCGGGTGATTCGGGCAGAATCGCCCGGGGGGTATTTCGATTCGCCAGAGGGTGCGCGCGAGCGCACCCATCGGGTGTAGCCCTCGAGCCCTCGGGTGATTCGGATAGAATCCCCCAAGGGGTATTTTGACTTGCTAGAGGGTGCGCGTGAGCGCACATGACGGGTGTAGCCCCCGAGCCCTCGGGTGATTCGGGCAGAATCGCCCGGTGATTCGGGCAGAATCACCCAGGGGGTATTTCGATTCGCTAGAGGGTGCGTGTGAGCGCACCCGTCGGGTGTAGCCCTTCCCTTTTGCATTCGAAAAAAGGTTTATGCAATCCTATCCTTCCGTTTGTTAAGACCGTAGGGCCTGAGGTGTTCAAGGGGAAATTTCGATCGTGCTGGTAAGCAAAGTTACCATAGCCGTCGGGCGCGTGGGCTTTTTGCAATCTTACTAGGCACGCTCGTTTATCTGTTCCCACAATCCTTGCCACTAATTTTAACGCGAGGAAGAGGTCTTACACATCGACTGTTTCGAAAAAAGGAGGTACGAATACCTTTATCAGCCCCCGAGTGAGATCCGACTCCTTGCGGTTACTCGGGCCGGATGTTACTAGAGACCGAAGCGAGGGCAGCGAACTTACTCTTGTATTCATATGTACCCCTTACTTACGATTTTAACGATCATTCCATGCCCGTGTGTTTGGTCCCATTGCTCGCCCGGCCTTCCCCGAGCCCCCGCGCGTGGTGGGGATTCGGTCAAGGGTCAGCTCATTTTGTCACTATGGCCCCGTCCATAGTTTTTTGCAACTGGAGGGGTTGAGGTGGCATCACTTGCCTCGACGACTCGAGTGCCTGATGAGCTCGCTAATGGGGATGTTTGGATGGAATCCGATCCCATCGCTTTGCTACAGGGTCAGCAAAGCCCTTGAGTGGCGTTCCGTTGCTCCTTGACCTGCCTTCCAATAGATTCCCCCTCAATGGGGATTCTATGGGCTCAGCTAGAGGCTGGATTGAACTTAGAAGGTTGAGATGACCCTATCTGCCTCAATGCGGGTTGGGCAAAGGCCACTGAGGCTCATCTGCGTTTTCTCCCCTAGCTCTCATTTGACGCGAGGTGGCCTCAGACCCTTCGCGGGTCAGCCTTTGAACCTTGGTCTCTCAATTTTGGATCGAGCGGCTCGAGCCCCCGAGCCCCTTAGGGTCTGATAGGGGTCGGCCGTGTTTCACGCGTTACCCCGTCCTCTGTTTTCGCAACCGGAGGGGCTGAGTTGACGACACTTGCCTCAACAGCTCGAGTGTCGCGCTCAATGAGCTCGCTAACAGGTATGTTCGTGTGGAATCCGGGTCCATCATTCACTGACGGGGTTAGGAGAGCCCTCATGTGGCATCCCACTACTTCTTAACCCGCCTCCTAGCAGATGTCTAAGCCATTCGATAGGCTCCGGTGGCCCATTGGCCTCTCCTCAACGGAGATTCTGTGGGTTTGGCTTGAGGTTAGAATCGAACAAGAAAGGTCGAGATGTCCCTGTCCGCTTCTGAGCGGGGTCGGGCAAGGCCGCTGGGGCTGATCATGTTTTTTCTCCCCTGGCTCTGTTTGACACGAGGCAGCCTCGAGCCCTTTGTGGGCCAACCTTCGAACCTCGATCATTTGCCGCTCATATTGAATGAGGCGACTGCCGCTTCGTGACGCGACACGAAGCGTTGAGATGCAGCGATTGCATATGCAACGTTTGGATGACGGGATTAATGTACGATTTAATTGAAACGAAAGTGAGGGTCGGTAATGTTACCTCGGTGGCACGAGTGATAAGAAGTTCTTACCAGACATGTCCGTGCGGAGTTCGAGTCCGACGTTTGCGATGGGGCCGGCGTGACCTGCACGAGCATCGCAATTTTTTGTTTCTGTCTCTTGGCGGCAATCCGAGCCGTTTGATCGTTTTTTGGCGACCCGATAGCTTCTCCTTGAGGGAGATTCTGCAGGGGGGATCCCTCCGAACCCTTCTTGAGAAGGTGGATGATAAAGATTGGGGCGCGGGGAACTGTGAATTCGATAATGCTGGTGAACGAAAACACCGTAGCCGCCGGGGCGTTGAGTTTAACGGTTCGTCTAGTTCTACTCATAGTTTTACACACGCACCCCGTGTCTTTGGTTTTTAAACATAAGGAGGGGTCAGGTAATGAGGATGTCTAAACAAGTAGACACTCTCAGCAGCCCTCGAGCGATGTTCGTGCCTCGTTCTTGGGGTCGAGGATAATGAAATTAACTTTGGCTCGAGTAAATAGAGATGGTGGGCTCATCATTTTACCCGGACGTCTCGATTGACCCAGATTTGGCCCTCGGACGGGGTTCCATCATTGGGTCGTTCCATGGTCCTGCCTGGGGAAGCGGAGAGTCGCTTCGCATCTTGGTGTGTGCCGATTCTCACGCCTGGCTCGTATTAGTGGTGGGCCATGCCCAGGCAACGTCCTGTTTGACCAGGCGACGTCTCGTTGACCAGAGTACGCGTCCGTCGGCGCGTCCCCTCGGATTCCAGTCGATCGATTTCCCATCTGCATTGAATAGGGGAAGAGAGAGAGTTTTCCATCCCAACCTTTCGCCTTTCCTCAACTGTTGCGCCTCTTCCTTAAATAGGGAAGGGGAGGGGAGTTCTCATCCCATTCCTTTGCATGTTCCTGAGCTGCTACCTTCTCCCCTTCTTCCTTTTCACCGAATGCGTTCGTGCGTCGCAGTGGTTCCTAAGTGAGAGAGGGTAATGCTAGAGAGAGGGGAACTCACAAATTTGTGAATCCGGAGTGCGATGTCGAGTTGGAGGTCATCCAACATAGATGAAATGGTGTGGGCTGTCTTTGCTAAGAAGGGGCCGCTACTGCCGAAGGAGGAGGCGCACTGGAGGGTGCCGAGCATCGTCGGCTTTGTCGTTGTTCGTTGCGGCCTTTCTTCGGTGGGAGACACCCCCCGCCCAGACGCCATTGTCAGGGTCGCGGTTGATGACGATGGCATAGTCCCTAGCCACCTCGGCGGAGGTGCCGTTGTCGGGGTTGTGGCTGATCACGATGGCATAGTCCCTAGATGCCCGGCAGAGGTGCCGTTGTCAGGGTTGTGGCTGATCACGATGGCACAATCCCTGGACGCCCCAGTGGAGGTGCCGTTGTCAGGGTTGCGGCTGATCACGATGGCGTAGTCCCTAGATGCCCCAGCGGGGGCACCACAGTTGTCATCATGGTGCTCGACATTGCAGATGACAGCGCCCTCGAGGATCCCGCGGAGCGGTAGGACGTCGCCGATGGAGAGCGTGGCGCGACGACCGTAGTAGTGCTCATGGTAGAACTGGTCAGAAACTTTAATCGAATAAGTTGTGGGGGAGCCCCTGAGTGAACAGTCTTTTGTATGTATGAATACATTAGCCCCTTTTTTGTGATGAAATCACTTTGTAAGCGATGAATTTGTGCAAAAAATGAACAAGTTTTCAACTTTCGTTACGGCAAACAGCTTTTCAGCTCTTCTCCCTCTTTTGTAAAAGAGTTTTGGTACCTTCCGACCTTTCCCATAGCTAAGGTTGCAAAAAACTGGGAGTGCAAGCAAGCCAATTCTGATTATGCTGGTGAGCAAGGAGGCCATAGCCGCTGGGGCGTGGGTTTCCCGCAGTCCTACTAGTTATACTCAGATTTTGTTTCTGAAATCCAAGCCCTTCGGACTTGCCATGAGAAAAGAGGGAATACCCAGAGAATGTCTATGAAGATAACACAGAGAGTGTTTGCAAGATAAACGTACTTATATCAGCCCCCAAGTGAGGTCTAACCCCTCACAATTTGTAGGGGTCGGATGTCACTAAAGATCAGGGATTTCTAAAGACAAAAACTGATAAGAGAAAGTATGCGTTTATTTAAGGGTAAAAACGACGTAGCTGCTCAATGTTCTAGGCGTTGGTGAAGACCTCGTCGTCGATGGTTTTCCACTTGTAGGTGCCTGGTCGGAGTACTTTCGCGATGACGTATGGTCCCTCCTAGGGTGGGGAGAGCTTGTGGCGGTCCTTGTTGCTCTGCACGAGGCGGAGAACTAGGTCCCCGACGTTGAAGGCTCGGTCCCACACCCGTCGGCTGTGGTACCATCGCAACGCCTGCTGGTACTTGGCTGAACGGAGGAGGGTGATGTCGTGGGCTTCGTCTAGCTGGTCCATGGTATCTTCGTGGGATGCCTCGGCTCCCTGTTCGTCGTACGCTTTGATTCTTGGCGCTCCATAGTCGAGGTCCGTCGGAAGGATGGCCTCAGAACCATAGACCATGAAGAAAGGCATGTAGCCGGTGGCCTGACTAGGAGTTGTCCTCAGGCTCTAGAGCACCACAGGGAGCTCGATGACCCAGCGTGTGCCAAATTTGTTCAACCGGTTCAAGATCCTAGACTTAAGACCCTGTAGGAGCATGCTGTTTGCGCGCTCGACCTGTCTATTCGTTCGGGGGTGTGCGACGGTGGCCCAATCGACCCGGATGTGTTGTTCATTGTAGAATCGAATGAATTTCTTGCCGATGAACTATGTGCCGTTGTCTGTGATGATGGAGTTTGGTACTCCAAAGCGATGGATGATGTCGAGGAAGAACAGCACAGCTTGCTCAGAGTTGATCACAGAGATCGGTCGAGCTTTGATCCATTTTGTAAACTTGTCTACGGTGACAAGCAAGTGGGTGTAGCCTCTAGGTGCCTTCTTGAGAGGCCCAACCAAATCAAGCCCCCAGACCATGAAGGGCCATGTGATGGGGATCATCTAGAGTGCCTAGGCTGGGAGGTGAGTTTGCCGAGCGTAGTACTAGCACCCTTCACAGGTGCGTACGATTTACTCGGCATCGGCTACTACAGTGGGCCAGTAGAAGCCCTGTCAGAATGTGTTACCTACCAAGGTTCTAGGCGCGGCATTGTGACCGCAGACCCCACCGTGGATATCACTCAGCAGAAGCTTCCCCTGTTCAACGGGGATACAGAGCTGTAGGATCCCGGTGTGGCCTGGTCTATAGAGTTCACCCTCTATGAGAACGAAGGACTTGGTGCCACGTGTGAGCCGTCGAGCTTCCGTTTTGTCTATTGGTAGCGTGTCATGGAGGAGGTAGTCGAGGTAGAGTGTTCTCCAGTCATCCAAAGGGTTGGGCTTTGTCGCTAGATCCTCTTCAAGCTCCATGACCTTGGGGTCGGACGGGGCCGTCGGTTGGTCAGTCCCCGGGGCTAGATCAGACGGGCCATCATCGGCCCGCTCTGACCCCTCATAGCGCACTGAGGGTTTGTGTTGGTCGCTGGCGAAGATGCCTAATGGCACCGGCCCTCGACCGGATGCTGCTTTCGCAAGCGCGTCGGCCACCTCGTTGAGGTGCCTTGGGATGTGATTGAGTTCGAGGCCGTCGAACTTGTCCTCTAGCCGTCGGACTTCCTGACAGTAGGCAGCCATCTTGGTGTCATGGCAGCTTGACTCCTTCATGACTTGGTTGATGACCAGCTGAGAGTCGCCTCGAATGTTGAGGCGTCGGATGCCCAACTCGATGGCGATGCATAGGTCGTTGATGAGTGCTTCATATTCGGCCACATTATTTGATGTGGGGAAATGGAGCCAAACCATGTACCTCATGTGGACCCCGAAGGGTGATACGAAGACCAGCCCTGCGCTGGCGCCCTTTTTCATCAGCGATCCATTGAAGTACATCGTCCAGTACTCTTAGTCGACGACCGCCGGTGGTGTCTGGACCTCGGTCCATTTGGCGATGAAGTCAGCCAATACCTGGGACTTGAGCGCCGTTCAAGAGGCATATGTGATGCCTTGATCCATCACTCAAGTGCCCACTTTGTAGTTCTTCCCATGGCATCCTGGCTCTAGACAACCTCGCCGAGGGGGAACAACGTCACAACCGTCACAGGATGTGACTCGAAGTAGTGGCGCAGCATCCTCTTGGTGATGACGACGGTGTAAAGGAGCTTCTGAATTTGGGAGTAGCGGGTCTTGGAGTCAGATAGTACCTCGCTGATGAAGTAAACAGGGCGCTGTACTCTGAGGGCGTGCCCCTCTTCCTCCTGCTCTACCACCAGGGCAGCGCTAACCACTTGCGTGGTGGCCACTATGTATAGCAGGAGAAATTCTCCATCGCTTAGAGGAACTAGGATCGGGGGCCTTGTCAGAAGTAGTTTGACCAAGTCAAGTGCCTCCTGGGCCTTGAATGTCCACTCGAAGCGGTTGGCTTTCTTTAGGAGTCGATAAAGGGGGAGACCTCGTTCACCGAGGTGCAAGATGAATAGGCTAAGGGCGGCGAGGCACCTTGTGATTCGCTGAACCCCCTTTATGTTCTGAATTGGGCCCATCCTTGTGATGGCTGAGATTTTCTCCGGGTTGGCTTCGATGCCACGCTCGGAGACGATGAAGCCGAGTAGCATGCCCCTCGGGACTCCGAAAACACACTTCTCGGGGTTGAGTTTGATGCCATTCACTCAGAGTTTTGCGAAGGTCTGCTCAAGATCGGCGACGAGGTGGTCAGCCCGTTTGGACTTAACTACGATGTCATCGACGTAGGCCTCAACAGTTCGCCCGATGAGGTCCCCGAAGCATCTGAGCATACAGTGCTGGTATGTAGCCCCAGCGTTCTTCAGTCTGAATGGCATTGAGACATAGTAGAACGATCCAAAGGGGGTGATGAAAGACGTCGCGAGCTGGTTGGACTCTTTCATCATGATTTGATGGTAGCCGGAGTAGGTATCAAAGAAGCAGAGGGTTTCACACCCCTAGGTAGAGTCGACTATTTGGTCTATGCATGTCAAATAAAATGGATCCTTTGGACATGCTTTGTTGAGACCCGTATAGTCTACGCACATCCTCCATTTCTCGCTCTTCTTTCGCACAAGAACGGGATTAGCTAACCACTCCGGGTGGTGTACCTCCCTGATGAATCTGGCCGCTAATAGTTTTGCTATCTCTTCACCGATGGCCCTGCGCTTCTCCTCGTCGAAGCAACACAAGCGTTGTTTCACCGGCTTGGAGCCTGGATGGATCTTCAAGGCATGCTTGGTGACCTCCCTCGGAATGCCCAGCATGTCCGAGGGTTTCCATGCAAAGATGTCTTTGTTGCTGCAGAGGAAGTTGATAAGCGCGCTTTCCTATTTAGAGGAAAGTGTGGTACCAACGCGTACCGTTTTACCCTCGGAGCTGCTGAGATCTATGAGGACTTCCTTGAAGCCCTCTGCCAATTCGAATGACCCAGTTGATTTCTTTGTGTCGGGCGTTTCTTCGGAGACCTCCTCCTTGAGGGCCATGAGTTCTTCGGAGGCGACGATTGCTGTGGCATGGCCGCAGCACTCGACCTCGCACTCATAGGCCTGATGGAAGGAGGTGCCGATGGTGATGACCCCGTGGGGGCCCGGCATCTTCAGCTTGAGGTATGTATAGTTGGGAACGGCCATGAACTTCACATAGCATGGTCATCCTAGGATGGTGTGGAAAGTTCCGGGGAACCCAACCACCTCGAAGGTGAGGGTCTCAGTCCTATAATTGAACTGATCCCCAAAGGTGACGGGCAGAACGATCCGCCCCAGCGACTTGGCCTGTTTCCCAGGCACAATGCCGTGGAAAGGTGCTCGGGTTAGGCAGAGGTTCGTCCGGTCAACGCCCATCTCGTCGAGCGTCTTTGCGTACATGATGTTGAGGCCACTACCTCCGTCCATCAATACTTTGGTGAGTCACTACAAGCGGATATCTCCCTGGGTGCGGGATGGTCGGTCCGATCGAAGGTTATGGCGGATTCCGACCATCGGAGGAAGGGAGGTGTGGCTGGTTGGGCCGTGTAGACTTTGCGGCATGCGATCTTCTGACGACATTTGGAGTCGTAGGCCGCCGAGCCTCCGAAGATCATAAGGCAGCCATCTGGCGTAGGAAAGCCGTCGTCCTTCTCATCGGCATCGTCCACAGTGGGGGGAGGGTCTTTACCCTGCCCCCCTTTATTGGAGCTTCCGGACAAGAACTTTCACATGAGGCTGTAGTCCTTGAGCAGATGCTTTACGAGGACCGAACATAGCGGCACTGGATGACTGGATGCACAAAGTGCAGCGTCCGATCGAGTCTAGAGAGGTTCCAGAGCAGCGCAAATGCGACCGGACATGTCCGGTCGATGATGACCGGACTCGGCAGTGCGTCCAATCTTTAAGCACGCTCTCAACGGTTGGGACAACCGGACGCATCCGTCAGGACGACAACAGCTTTCGGTCAGTAGAAGAAAGCTCGGTTTCGCCCCCAACGGCTACTTTCTTCATGGAGCTTATAAATAGACCCCCAACTAGCTGTTTGAGGTGTGGAGAGCTAAAGAAATATACCAAGGGTGTTGATACACCATTTTAGTGATCTCCACTTGCATAGTGCTTAGTGATTCATTAGGTGATTAGCGTAGGTGCTTTACGAAGTGCTTAGGTTGATTAGACCACCGCTTATGCGCTTGCTCTAGGTTTAGGCCTAGTGTTTAGTGAGGTTTGCACACCTCTTATCACTCGGTGCTTGTGCGCACCATTGTTGTACATCGGAGGGGCTTGTAGTCTTGCGAGATCACACCAACCGCGTTTGTGGTGTGGCCGCCACCGTGTACCGATGGGAACAAGGCCCGCGGTGGTTTGGCTGGAAGCTTGATAGTGAAGACGGTGGGGAGTGGTCTGGGAGAGGCTTGCCGGATGGCACATCGGAGACCCACTTGCGCGTGGGGAAGGCCCGGGGCTATCCACGAAGTTACCCAATCGGGAGCTTGGCCCTTGCGAGGGATTCCTTTTGAGGGACTCCAACGAGGACTAGGGGAAGCTTGCGCGCTTCTCGATACCTCGATAAAAATTCCGGAGTCATCGACGGGAGTTTACATATCTCTATCTTACTCTTTAGCTTCCACATTTACATTGTTTGCATAACTCCTTTTGTAGTAGAGATAGCAACATACTAGTAAAACCATAGTTGCACATTGAGATAGTTTATCTTTTTACATAGTTTTGCTAAGGTTAGATAAAGAGGCCATAGTTTAGAGTTAGAGTTTTAAGTTGCCTAATTCACCCCCCTCTTAGACGTCATGGTCCCTTACAAGTGGTATCAGAGCTGGTTGGCTTAATTTGGACCTTTGGCTTCATCGCTATTGAGCCGACGCTATTTAGAGTGGTTGAAATGGATACCTCTAGGCCTCCGCACTTTGACGGCGCTAACTTCCCCTACTATAAAGCTATAATGGACTATCATCTTGAGATGGTAGATTTGAGTGTTTGGAGAGTCACTTGTGATGGGATGAAACCTATTAAGAATCCCGATAAACCCACAAAGAGTGAATAAAAAGAAATTCATTTTAATGCAAGAGCTAAAAATTGCTTGTTTGAATATTTTAGCATAGATATGTTTAACCAACTGTTCACTTTAAATACGGCACATGAAATTTGGTTAAAACTCTAAGAGCTCCATGACAGCACAACTAATGTCCATGAGCAAAACATTGTCTAGCTAAATAAAATTATGATTACTTTAAAATGAATGATGATGAACTTGTTCATGATATGTATTCTCGTTTGAATCTAATTAACAATGAGCTACATTCAATAGTATTAACAAAGCTAGATGATGCAGACATCATGAGGAAGATCATCTCTGTCCTATCACAAAAGAAATATGCAAGCATCATCACCATCCTTCACAACATGGAGGACTTGAGCACCATGACCTCGGCCATAGTCATTGGCAAGATAGTGGCATTTGAAATGTCACGCAAGATGGGTCAAGAAGAAGCCTTGTCATCAAGCAAAGGCAAAGCTCTCGCATGTAGTGAGAAAAAGAAGATGAAGGGCATGCAAGTTGAGACAAGCTCAAGCTCCTCAAGTGAAGATGAAGAAGAAGATGAGGATGATGATGATGATGATGGTGTAGATTCAAGTGATGATGATCATTCTTCCTCCTCCACCTCTGACCTTGATGAAGAATCAATCAAACTTATCAACAAGGTAGAGATGATGATCCAAAGGCTCAATGTCAAGGGTGTGCCCATCTAAAATCAAGATTTCATCTTTACCAATCAAAGAAATGAGCAAAGAAAGAAAGGATGCTATGGATGCGGCGAGTTGGGGCACTTTGTGGAAGTTTGTCCAAAGAAGCCCACACCCAAGACAAAAAAAGAAGGTGTGCAAGGACAAAGCCCTCACATCAATAAGGTCATGGGATGATTCTTCAAGTGAAGAAGAAGACCATCATAAGAGGCGAGGCCACAAGCACTCATCATCAAGCTCTTCTCGTGTGTGCCTTATGACACGAGGTAATGAAAGCTCATCCTCTAGTGAGAGTAATAGTGATGATGAAATGCCTTCTCTTAATGAACTTGAGCAAAAAAATCTTAAATATGCTAAGGCTTGCACTAGCCAACAAAAGAAGCTAAAAATATTGCAAGAAAAGCTAGATAGTTCATAAGAAGCATATAAAATCTTGCTTGAACAATATGAGACATTTGTTAATCTCAATATAGAACCATCTACTAAAATTGAGCAACTTGAGGCTAGTGCAACAACAAATGCATGCATAATCAATGATGAGCAACTTGTAAACAAAAATGAAAAATTAAAAGAAAAGTTTGCTAGCTCACAAGATGCTTTTAAAAGTTTGCTTGCTAAAATGGAAACCATGTGCAAACATTGTGATGAGCTAACTAATAAAGTTGATAATCTTAAAGCCATCGGTACAACCCTCACCAAGGCACCTAAAAAGAAATGTTTTATCTTTGACATACCTAAAAAGGATGCTTCTACTTCTTGCAATGATTTATTTTTAGACTCACCCTTATGCAAACCAAGTTTGTGTTGAGAAAGTTATTGTAGACACATGCACATAAGAGGTCGTAATGGAGAATGAGCAACTCAAGCAAGAAGTGGCTCGCCTTACCAAGGACTTGACTCAAGTAAAAGGCAAAATGGAGCAAGCCTAACATCATCAAGATAACACCGTTAAGGGAGTGAAGAAGCTTGATGAAGGACAAACCATGGTTTGCTACGTGTGCCACAAGGAAGGCCACAAGTCCTATGAGTGTAAGGTGAAGAATGGGGAGAAGTTAAGAAGAAAGAGAAAAACAAAAAGGAAACAAGCAAGCTCTCCAACACCTACACCAACAAGGTAAACAAAAAGACCTCCACACCTTATCTCTTGAAGAAGAAGAAAAATGACAAGGTGGTGGCCATCAAGGTGAACAAGCAAGCCAATAATGGGGCCAAACGCATTTGGGTACCAAAGGAGATCATTTCCAACATGAAGAGCACCAAGAAGGGGTGGATCCTAAAAGGGAAGTGAGAAGTCCAATGGACTTCAGGGAATTTGGAGACTTAGCAAAGTATGGGTGTATTTCATGGGGTGCATCATTATGGACAAGGTAATTGCCAAGTCGGTTAGTGAATAATATGGACCCAAATTCTCCTTCCCATGTTATGTAACTATATTTAATTTCTTGCAATTTCAATTAGCATCATTTTCATGCCTAGGTTTGCATTTGCATGTTTAATCTTTTGTCTTGCATACACTAGGTATATCTTATGGTAGGCTTGCTCGGTTTCACTCTTAACCCTTGGAGCAAACATAAATAGTTTAAATTGTTTAGGAGCACGACACATAGCTTGTTTTACAATTGTTCATCTAATATGTGCCAAAGTCCAAATTGCAGATAATTTCTCCCGAATATCACTTTCGAAAATGATTCTCACATTCATGTGAGGTCATCTTTTAAATGGTATTTTTTATTCTAAATCAATGTGCATGTCTCCTACAAGTATTCCATACTTGTGTGCATAAATTTAGGGGGAGGTTACTCTACAAGTTGGATGCTTTGAGACTAACACCTTTTCAAGCTTATCATGTGTGTAGTAGTCTCATTCCAAGGAAAATGGAGTCCCCGGAGTTAAGCATCATACTTCAAATATCCACCACCTATTGCAAGTGGTATAAATCAAATTGGTTCCACATGTGGTATTTCTAAACCGATATCATCATGTTGATTTCACTTTGGTATTTATATGCTTTCTCCATGCATTATATAGATTAAACTCCCTTGAGCATTAATTTGCCAATTATGCATAAACTACATTCTCCATCATATGTATGCATATATTTAGGGGGAGCTTAGTCTATGTAATGTGAGAGTCAAATTTTGTGACCTATTCCACTCCACATACAAAGGATCACAAAGTTTGACCCTCCCTTGTGCTACTAATGTCTTTCTTTTGGATGTTTGATTCCAAAGGAGGAGAATTTGTAGGACCAAAAGCAAGCCCGATCATAATAATTTACAAGTGGTAATGGTCCAAGAAAGGAAGGATAGTGGATTATGGAGTTAAGGGAAGGCTTAAATCCATAATGCCACATGGGGACATCAACAAGGGCAAGATAAGTTTCCAAAGATGTTTACATGTGGTATCTTTTAGCATCATATAACCTTACCCTTTTGCATTGCATCCTAGCAAGTAAATAGTTTTTAAATTCCAAAATTTTTATTATTTGCTTGCTTTGGTTGTGTTGTCATCAATCACCAAAAAGGAGAATATTGTAAGAAAAATGGACCCTAGGCCCATTTACTTTAGATTTTGGTGTTTGATGACCAACACAACTAAATTAGACTAATGAATTGGCAAGTAATTGTTTTGTAGTTCAATATGGTGCAAGACGTGACTTGGACGAAGGCGACATGATGATCCCACGATCAACACCATAAGCAAGACCCTAGAAGCACAAGAGAAGACCCAAGATATCAAGCAAAGTCCGAGCACAAAGATAGGAACCAAGCCAGACGCAAGATCGCGAAGAAACAAGCTCCACAGAGGTGACCGGACATGGTCCTATGAGGAACGGACATGTCCGATCAGTTGCTTGGCAATAGCAGGCGTCGGCAGCAGCGACCGGGCGCTGAGCGAGGCCATGACCAAATGCATGAACTTCACTGTTCATTATCGCGACAACAACTCAGTGAGGACCAGACGCAGCGGCACTGGATGATCGGACGCACAAAGTGCAGCATCCGATCGAGTCCAGAGAGGTTCCAGAGGGGTGCAAATGCGACCGGACACGTTCGGTCAGGATGATGACCAGACTTGGCAGTGCATTCGATCTTTAAGCGTGCGCTCAATGGTCAGGATGACCGGACGTGTCCGGTTAGGACGACAGCAGCGTCCGGTCAGTAGCAGAAAGCTGGGTTTCACCCCAATGGCTACTTTCTTCATGGGACTTATAAATAGACCCCCCAACCGGCCATTTGAGGTGTGGAGAGCTGAGAAACATACCAAGGGTGTTGATACACCATTTTAGTGATCTCCACTTGGATAGTGCTTAGTGATTCATTAGGTGATTAGTGTAGGTGCTTTGCGAAGTGCTTAGGTTGATTAGACCACCGCTTATGCACTTGCTCTAGGTTTAGGCCTAGTGTTTTATGAGGTTTGCACACCTCTTATCACTCGGTGCTTGTGCGCACCATTGTTGTACATCGGATGCGCTTGTAGTCTTGCGAGATCACACCAACCACGTTTGTCGTGTGGCCGCCAGCATGTACCGAAGGGAACAAAGCCCACAGCGGTTTGACCAGAAGCTTGATAGTGAAGTCGACGGGGAGTGGTCCGGGAGAGGCTTGCCGGAAGGCACACCAGAGACCCACTTGCGCGTGGGGAAGGCCTATGGCTATCCATGGAGTTACCCGGCTAGGAGCTTGGCCCTTGCGAGGGGCTCCAACAAGGACTAGGGGAAGCTTGCACGCTTCTCGATACCTTAGTAAAAATACTGGAGTCATCGATGGGAGTTTGCATATCTCTATCTTACTCTTTAGCTTCTACATTTACATTGTTTACATAACTCCTTTTGTGGTAGAGATAGAAACACACTAGCAAAACCGTAGTTGCATATTTAGATAGTTTATCTTTTTGCATAGTTTTGCTAAGGTTAGAAAAAGAGGCCATAGTTTAGAGTTAGAGTTTTAAGTTGCCTAATTCACCCCCTCCCCCTCTTAGGCATCACGGTCCCTTACAGTCATGTTTGTGCAAACCCCATTCCACTGAAGATGATTCCAAACATCTCTAGTGCATAGCAAGGTTACCCTTCAGCATTGGGCTCTATCTCTGGCGAACACTTCTCCTGTTCCTGGCAGGATGTTCCATCAGGTCCATTGGGGTCTTAGAAAAATATGTAGCTAGGATTGGTTCTATCGGTGTCCTTCGTAGATGGTCCGTGGGATTCCGTGGATGCTCTGCTATCCTAATCTGTAGCTTGTGGCCTTCTCTGTGTTGATTTTTGCGTTGGCGGTGTAACACCCCAATGTAAAGCATTGCATTTGACATTTGCATTTCATGAGCACAAGCATCATCGAAGCATTCATGAACATGAGCATATGAAATTTCATCTCATTCTTATACATTGTCACATGAAATGTTGATTATATATATATGCTTATGCTTGTAATCATATGTGACCAATGTATGAAATGGTTGTGAGGTCATGAAAACACCTTAGACACATCTAGAATAATAATTGGAACAATGTTTATATTCATGACATAGACCAAATTTGCTTCTGAGTGTTGGTTTCATTTGAAATGCCATTTTCATGATACTAGTTTGACCAAAGTTGAACAATAGCTTAGAGTGTTTGTATGGCTATGTGACCTAAATAAAAGTTGTAGTTCTTGTCATTAGTAACAAACTTTATTTAAGGGTCATGAGCTAATTCAGTGTCTAACATGGTCAAATAGAGCTCACAAATATCAACAAAATGTTGTTTTCAAAACTTGAAATTTTTCTAAGTGTTGAAGTTGTTTTCAGTTTCAAAGTACCTCACTTTAGAGCTTTGTAGTTTAAAACCATTGAGAATTAGATGATGGTTCCTAAAGCAAAGTTAGAGATCTCACGTAGTGTCGGCATAAAATTTCGTCCCGTGCCGTGGGCACACGAGCAAGCCGGAAGGGTCTACTCGATGTAGCTGTAGATCCACCTAGCTTCAACGCAGGGGTGGTCGATCCTGCATACTCCTTCTAAGATATGTAAGTCAATTTGACCCTGTAATTGACAAGGAGAGAAAGCTAATCAATAATTTAAGGCAGAACAAGCCGGTGTTGCCAGACAGTCCCGAATGTGTGGCTCAAAGAGCCGATATGGAAGGAGATCGACTAAATAGTCGATTCCAACATATTCATAAGAATAAATCAGTTAAAGCTCATAGAATTATGGAAAAATTAGTTATAATTCAAGATGAATATCATTAAGACAAATACTGGTCAATGGCAATAGGATGTTAACAATAATCAGTTTATGCTAGCCAATGACTGCAAGTAACCGAATCCCTATTTATATAAAAGAAACAGCTTAACACCATTTAACCATTTAATAAAGATAAATCTAATGAACATATTAGATCTCATCTATTGTTATGACCAGTGGGGCATGAAGCAGAATCATGTAGGCCATAGAAACAACGATAAACTCGATGACCCTTACTTATTACTAATATCAGTGGGGCATGAGGCAGAATCATACAGGTCATAATACAATAATAAGATCACAGGGCTAACACATCTTTCAACCTATCTTTACTTCAACGGTCTCATGACGTGAACTGTATGTGAAAGCACTTGATATCGGCTAAAACAACCGATTCAGGCATAGCACACAGTTAAGGTCATGCCCTATCAGAAACAGATCTACCAAATAACGATCCCCACTCCACGGTGCTAACAGTGGGGTGTGAGGCAGAATCACACAGGCTATGATAATGGGCCATGGAACAGTTCTCGCTAGCCAATAGATCTACTCAAAACCAAACATGCCTTAACCGCACACTATGCACGACAAGATTGACATAAACAACTGATAAAACATAACTCATCGTTTAAAGAGCAGATTAGATCAATTTAGATTAATAAACAATGGGTTAAATAAGATATAAGGCCAATCTAGATCAATCCCAATCGAGCGAAGTGATATTGCTGTAATTAAATAAATAATGAAAACAATAAGCCGATAACTTGACCTTAATCTAGTTCGAGCAATGGAGGTCGACCGGATCGATGCAGCCGTACTTGAACTAAACAAGAGTCGATAACTAACTTATACCAGAGTCATAGTGGAGGTCGATCGGATCGATGCAACCGTACAAACAGAAGTATAAGCCATGACGGTACTTATAGATAAGTCGGAGGTCGGCCGAACTGATGCAGCCCTGCTCGTTGAAGAACTTGCTGAGATCTACTCTACTCCTACTCCTAAAGAGTGGCTGGAGCTGAAAAAAGTAAGTAATTTGTATTTGATTGATTATGTGTTCTTTACAATAGCCGGCGTCCAATATTTATACCCAGAGCCTAAACATGAATCCTACTCGAGCACGACTCGTTACAATATTCGGCATAGAAGAAAACATTCCTAATTTAAGATAACTTGGACCCTAATTTTTCCCTTTTTGTAGAGTCCGATATGTAGTTTCCTGGCGCCAACCGTAGCTCATCATCGCTATCTGCTGACGTCATCCAAAGAGATCCGATTCTAGAGTCGTATCTGAATCAGCTGATATCGATCCTTAGGCAATTGATTCCTTAATGGGCACAATTTTGGAAGCCTTCGAATTCCCACGTTCTTCTCCCAAATTTTGGTGTAAACACGTAGCTCTACAATTGTTATTAAGTCTATTTTCAAAAATTCGCCACAGATTAGGAGTTATAGAGTAACGAAGTTGCGGTGTTAGTCGGGTTCAGCGGCGTCTGAACTAGAGCCGCGCGCACGGGCCGTGGCCAACCGACGAAGCCTGCATGCACCGCATGGTGGCCGTACACTGGCATCAGCCCCACCAGTCAGGCCGACACGAGCAAGAAAGCCACACGATGCCGCTGCCCTCCCTCGCTCGCCCGCATTCACGCTCCTCTACCTCTCTCGCCGCGCCAGAGCAAGCCGAGCACCGCGCCGTCGCTGCCTCACCTCCGCCGAGCTCGTACGCCACTGCCACCTCACCATTGTGCGATTGCTCATGCACACCGCTCGGCCATCACCTCCTCCACCTCGCTGATCCACCATTGCCTTAGTTAGAGCCTAGGTATTGCGACATTTTACGTTGTCGTTGCTGCCATGGTCACGGAGTGCCGCCGAGCTCCGAGCTCACCATGGCCAGCCCATCCACCGCTCCTCCCATCTCTCCCTCTCTTGATTCATCTTTGTTGTAGGTCCTAGAAGCTATAGCCATAGCTCGTTGAGCCGCTACCGCGTCACCGGTGCCGGAACGCGAGCCGCACCTCTGTGAGCCGAGAGCGCCGTCGCCATGCATGCCATCGTGGCTGTGCATGCCCGATTCTCTTCCTCGCGTGCTTCTAGATGTTAGAGTTAGGTTAAAGCTAGGTCTAGCTCAAGGCAAGAGCCTAAGGCCAATGCCAGCCTCGTCGAAGCGGAACGCCACCGTGCCGCCGTTGCGCTTGGGCCGTCGTGCCGCCATGCTCGCGACCAAGCTTCGCCGCCGCTCTACCCTGACCTAATCCACACCATAGAGCTTTGCTAGAGTTTTTAGATGTCGTAGCCATGCTCGCCTGGCCATGCCATCGCTGGGGATGGCCGGAGCACCACCGCATGCCACCGCCGAGCCACCATGCTCGCCGGCAAGCTAGCTCTGGTGATCCTTCGAGCAAACCGAGGGTACCTGTAGGTGCGGGTTGAGTTGGGGAACACATCGGTGGTGACACTACCGCCAGTGACCTCGCCATCGGTGAGCTTTTTGTCGATCAAGCCGTGCCCCTGCTCTATGTGTCACTAACGGGTGGGTCCCGTTGACTCGCGGGTCCCAGCTGTCAGTCAGTATTTGAAATGTTTTCTTGATTTATTTTGACAGATTTGAATGCAAACTTCAAAAATTCATATCTAGAGTTAGGAGTATCCAAATGAGGTGAACCAAAAATTTTTAGATTCATATTTAAGTGTACTATTTGATAAAAATATGAAATATACTGTTTAGGGTATTTTTCTAGAAGAATTAAATTGAGCAAGATAAGTGCTTTTAAAATAGTTTCTAGCTTGTAAATTGCATAACTTGAGCTAGGAAGGTGGTAAAAATGTGATTCTAATTTTTTTAGTCTTTTGTTGACATGCTCTAGCTATGAACAGTATTAAACCTATAGTAGGCATACTTGTAATATGGTCTTCATATTTAATCCTAATTAATTGCTAGTTTCTAGTGAAAATAAATGGGGTAAAAATACATAACATATGATTATACAAATTTTTACACAGTATTCTCATGCTAGGAGGAAAATAAGAAAAATATTAAATCTATTGCTTGACACTTTTCACTATGCTAAACTATTTTTGCTAAAATAAGCATATGTAACTTGTCATTTTTGTAGAGGTAGCTATACCTATCCAAATGGCATGAAATTTGTACGATAGACTATTAGGGTCATGTGTAGGCTACTGTAATTTTCTCAGAATTTAGTAAGCAATATAAATATTTATCCTTTAAATCACCTTATTATCTAAGGAAATTAATAAATGAATATAAATAAATTAGTTATGTTTAACCATGATGTTTTCTGTGGTGCTTGTGATGCATATAATCTATTGATGTTATTAGTTAGGCTTAGAAGTAATTGGTTATATGCAACTAATTAATTTTTGCTTTATAATTCAACTAGATGACTGCTTGTGTAGTTTCTGTTATGGTAATAATTTCATAATGATAATGGTTTTTTCTGTAAAACTTGTTAATAACAAAGTTGTAGATAACTTACTTATCTACCTTGTGTTAAATTTTCATAGTCATAGGTCTTATGGTTTAGGAATTATAGCTATTAGAAATCTACTATCAGAAATGCTTGCTCTCTAGATAGATCTGAATGATTGAATTGTTTGACCTAGATAACTGCTGATTCACATTAAGATGATTAAAAGAAAGTTGTAGGCAATTTCATAAGATTTCTAGAAAGTCTACAACCATATTATTTTGATGTGTATTACTCTAGTTATGGTCAAAACAAATGGCTGGTGTCTTGTAGTCCAGAAAATGATTTACATAAGTGTTTGTTTAAATTACTAGAGAAGAGATATGCACCTACTCAGTAAAAGAAAATGTAACTTGTTATCACCGTAATGCAATACTACTGAGAACACTTATGAGGATGCATTCATCACATCATATCATCTTATGCATGTCATTATATATGCATTCATGATATCTTATTTTATGCTCATGCATATAGGATTGTCCGAAGGGATAACTCTTTTGGAGTTCAACGAAGAAGAGGAGGAGGAATAGTTGGAAACACCTTAGGCCATAGCTCTAGAAGAAGAGGAGCAAACTCTTGAGGACCTCCCTGAGTGCTCGGATCATAGGCCAACCTCTTTCCTCAAAGGCAAGCCTCGGAGCATTTTAAGCCTCCCATGCTTTACAAAATATCACTTAAGTCCTTTATGTTTGATGCATTAGGTTATAAGAGTTGATTGGAAACACTTGATGCATAGAACTACCTAGTCTAGATACATATACCTTTAACCCTATGTTGGTCTAGGATCAAATATATGCTTAGCCATGCTTAGACCGATAGAAATCGGGTGATTTCCTGTCACCTGCGAGATATAGGTGGATACCAAAGCACGGTTGGCTATATTTGCTATCGTGGAATAGAACCATGGGATAATGTAACTAGAGGCCGGGTGGAGTCTATGTGTGGGTTGACTCATGTGATTCCATCTCTGCCGCTTAAGGACTGTACCATTGTTGGCGACTCTATCAAGATTGAACGCATGCCTCTCACTTAGCTGGCCGTATAACTCGTTCCGACCGCAAAGCCGAGTAGCTCAACTCAGGCCAGGCCCTGTTCTGTTAGAGTGTGCACTCTAGATGGTAGTAAGGATGTGTGGGGCGCTAGATGTGAGCCCAAGGGTAGGCTGGGCCTGAACGTCCTGGCAGCTGGTTGTCCCTGATTGTGCGACGCTGGGTGAACCCGCGAAATGTGGACCAGAGTTGTACCAAAGGTGACCTAAGGTGACCGTTGATCTAGTCTACCTAGGTTTGTGTTAAGAATAAATTCCCAGCTGGTTGAAATTGATTTGAATTGCCGTCTCTCACGGATAGTGAGAAACTCTGACTCACACCAACAACGTAGTAACTATGTTATGGAATATGATGGTTCGGATGAACATGGAATTATTATACCAGCTATGGTTATGACTGTATGCTATTAAATGATATACCATATGTTTGGCACAGGTTAGTTGCTAATCTAGAGATGAATAGCTATAATTAACCTGATAACCGAATTATGACTGTATACTTGAATTGATAAGCTTTTTATGCAAAATGTTGTCAAGCTAGCTCCACTTATAAAGCATTGCATAATTCTTGGAGTTACTTTATTTTTTGTTTATGATGGGTAAGTCTAGCTGAGTACCTTCTTGTACTCAGGGTTTTATTCCTAGTGTTGCAGATAGTACAGTTTATCATGGCTATTGCAAGAACTGCTTTTGTCCCGCCATGGACGAGGAGTAAGCCCTGGGCAGGCATCTCATATTATTCTCTCTCTTATGCTTTTGTGGAAGTGTGATCATGAGCTGGCACTATATTTAAACAATATTGCAGATGTTGGTTTTAAACTTTTAATTTGCTTCCGCTACTATCTTACCTGAACGTGGTTTGTAATAACCTTAATTCGTACTCTGATGGATGAACTATATTTGTGAACTTTGTGTAACGTGTGACATGTATGTTAAATCATGTACGATCTTGGTTGTATGTTGGTTGAATCGAGACCCTTTGCGGTACTCAACGGACTACCGGATTTATATGGGCTCAAGTATGACAATGCGACCGCTTGGGCTGCCATTGTACTTGTGCTCTTATAAATTGGTCGGTTCTGCTACAGGTGGAACATTCTGTTGTCTTGGGCGGACGCTCTGTGAGACTTTATCTCCTCTTCACTTGAGTAAATATTGTTACTATATAACCTGATAGACGGTCTGTGTTCCTTAGCGGACACTCCATCAAATGATCATTGCTGATTCAACTATAACTTGCTCAACCTTGGTCTAATACTTTATAGAAGTCTTGCATGCCCTTTACACATATTGTATACTTGTTCTAGATCATACTTGTACATATATTGAGTCCATTTGTGCTCAATTGCTATTGACTCCACTTTGGTTCCCTTTTATCAAAATTTCCTAACTTGTCCGCTCTTTTCCCAGTGTCGTAGGATTGGTGCTATTTGTTGCCTTTTGGGTGGAGGTAGTGAGAAGAGATTAGGGGCAAATATGTCTGGTAGCAGCCATCGCGAAGATGATGAAGATGAGGGGACTCAGCCTATGGACTTGTTAGCAGTGACCACAGCTCTATTTCGCTCAGTGCTCGAAGAGTACAACAAGGCTTGCTTTTCCAAGCACTTTGGGCAGACAAGGGAGTATCCGTCGCCTTATTTTCACACCTTGACTCAATTTAGGCTATTTAGAGGGGTTTAGACATAAGATCTATGCAAGTTGAGCAGTAATGGGTGAGTTGGAGCTATCTGGAGAGCTTTACACACCTAGCAAATTTGATGGACATGCTTGGGGTCATGGGTTGGAGAGATGTATTGGCCTTTAGGCAAGATTGGAATGAGTTGGTAATCCATCAGTTCTATGCCACCTTGGAGGTTAGGGCATGGAAAGAGAAGCTTATCTAGATGACTGGCACTAGAAAATTCAAGGCAACTTTCAGGGAGCTTGTAATAGTCAGACTACAAGGAGATGAAGTAGTGAAAGTTAGTGATCGAGCTTCCAAAGGTGCAGCCTGATGGGATTTAGGGCTTTTACTCCTAGGAGGAGTCTAATAATAGTCCTCTATGAGGGTTGATCAAGGAGAGTTCCCAAGATTATTTATGGGGTTCTGAGGTGGACTCTTGTGCCTTCTACGGGGTGCAATGATGCCATTGTTTGGCTGTTCCTTGAGATCATATCTGCTGTAATGTCTAGGGAAAGGCTCAACATGGTAGACTAGATATGGTGAACAAGATGATGGAGTGCAAGAGGGATGTAGACTCCACCTTGGCCCTGCAGCATTATATAATGGCTTTGGTGTTGCGCAAGGTGACTGTCTTCAAGGGTTTGCTAGAGATAGAGCATACGATCTACCAGCCCTTCAGTGATCAGTGGGGTTTCTAGAAAGAGTGTCATCACCAATGTTCTTTGGTGCTCCACCACAGCCATCTCCATGCATGGGCAGGTGAAAGTTATCCTTGTTCTCCTCCCTTTACTGCATGGGTCATACTTTTGTAATTATTTGTGTTCTAATTTACCTTGTCATGTCTGTGTAGACCCCATTCCATTGAAGATGATTCCGAACATCTCTAGTGCATAGCAAGGTTACCCTTCAGCATTGGGCTCCTACCCTATAAGGTATACCTTGTCCTTGACTTTCATTCTTGTTCTGGTTGACTGGTCAATATAGGGGTACTCACATCTTATTTTGCTCATAGGTGCCTCCTCACCGGGGTCTTCTACCGATTCCTGCTCCATGGGTTAGTAGTTCTTCCCGTCATCCTTGACTCCATGGCAACATCCCTCGCCATAGGAGTAGCTTGTCTTCAAGGGTGTTTGTCGATGTCATGTGCCAGTTTTAGGTCATATCATGGTCGTGGTTGTGGAAGATAGTTGGTCCCATACTTGAGTTAACTCTTTGGTTTATTTGTGGGCCATCCATCGAGATGGGGTGATGATACTTGAACTTGCTACCTTTGATTAAGACTTAGTTTAAACTTCTATATTTGCTTTGGGGCTTGATTGTTTACACCTATGTGTTGAATAATGACTTGATTTAAGATTTTCGATCATTATGATGTGTGATTGTGGTTTAATTATACTTTGCTCAAGCTATAAGGTTAAGAAACAAAGGAAACTTGCCGAATTTTTTTTGGCGAAGATAGGGATAAGAATTGTCTTCAAATACTTGAGAGGTTGAGGACTATATAGAAGCTAGATAAGAAACTTAAAACCGCTCTCTCAACACTCATAGCATAACATGCTTAATATATAGGGTGAATCAAAATATATAACTCCTGACTTGGGTGGTTTCCTATCAATTCCCACCTGACACCCATGATTAAGTAGTACCAAGTTACTAAATTACTACATTAGAAAATAAATTTATAGACATCATGATAAGTTTTTCTCAGAGTAGTAGTAAAAACACAAGAGGCTAAAGTAAGCTAAAGAGATAAGGGCTAATTGAACTCATAGGGTTGAGCCTATAGCATAGGAATTCATGTTTAGAGAAATTTTGGAGCACAACAATCAAGTTATGCAGGGTTTGATAATAGGACTAGATATGTAAGTCAATCACCGCTCTGATACCTGTCTGTGAGGGGTTGTTCCCACGCTTGTCTGACTACCACAGGTGTCATCCCCTCGACCAACCTATTCTAGTCCCGACCAACGCAGTGTCCTCAAGAGAGTGCCATCCACACCTCCTCTTTAGGATCTTTCTAACTTTCGAGTGAAACATCATGAATCAATCATCAAGTGATCACATAACACCATTAGTGCTTATCAACTAGTATATTATTAGCTGGAAATGTCATTGGGCATTACATTCAAAAATAAGGAATTTGGTGAACATGATTACAAGTCATCTCATTCTAGATCTAGTTTCTCTCAATCGCTCATATACCATTATCAGAGTTAACATGCATCTCATCTTGGAACCGCCCATTCTAAGGTCTACTAACCTTCGACTTATCGAGCTTAGCTCAATTGTCATCAAACCGAAGTACCTACAAAACAACTTAGGCACCATCGTGAGTACATCGCGTACTCACAGGACTTAATTCCAACATATACATATTTGGTGGATGCGAAAGCAATTTAATGGGCATTTGTGTATTTGCATAAAAACATGGTGTTTATTAGAGTATGACATGCTCACGATTCATAATTTATTTTGTATCAATATATAATAGGTTTTGAATAACTTTGAGAGCATAGTTACTGATGAACATTATAATTCATCTCATCATCAAGTTCCATCACCAATGCTACATTGAGTCTAGAAGTAAGAACGACCAAAAGCTTCGTCCCGAAGGACTTCGTGCTTTCAAATAAACTCTGTAGAGGTGTACAACTATACCCACATGGAAGGACAGGGATGAACCACCATACCCATGCACTAGGGTAAGGGTTGCCTCACGCCTCCCAACCTTTCCTCAATGTGACTCTCAAATCGACGAATGGTTTAAGCGGGTCCCGGTGCTCACTTAGCGAGTCGCCATCGAGTAATTAGCTTACCGCCCCCATTTGCGATATGTTGTCTGTATGGGGGTCACTTAGACTCACTATCCCAATGAACGGTCCTTATCTACTCCATAAGCTACGTCACTTGAGATCCAGCAGTCATAGTGACCTTACCCCTCACTTGAGTAGAGATTACCAAAATTAACCATCATGATTATAATTCAAGTTGGGGTTGGTCCTTAGTCAAACTGAGCAATTGTAAATCAAGTTGATACAGGTTGGTATTTATTAACGCACATAGATAAAGATCCGCAAGCGCATGGATACCGCTGTAGCTTTCACCCAGAAGTATTCCAAGTATCGTATCCATAGGGAAACATGTGAGATTAACTACAATCTAACTTAACTAGGGGTAGCAACAAGGTTAGGATAAATAGGAGCATAGAGAGAATAACTAAGGTTCTGTAATTCTGACCTAGGTAAGCTATGTCTTCTACTATTTAACTGGGAACATTACTAAGGGAAGACGCCTATAGAGGATGCTTTCCTTCATAACCGGGTCCTACTTGGCCAATAGACGGAAGGTGGACTACAAAGGACTCAACGAGAGTGTCACACTTGTGATCTACCACCGGTCCAGAATGCAGGGTGCATCCATGATTAACCCAAGTCTAAGAACCACGCTTATATTTACAATTAATACTTTACTCCCCCTAGGAAGAGAATAAAGCACTCAAAAGAGACACGAACCTGATGAACAATATAAACAAAATGCTTATTTGAATCAGAAGTTGATTACTAGAGAAATCTCAGAAGCAAGCTCAAGTAGAACTTGGATCCGCCAAGGTACAAGCCATACAGAGAGCACCAACAGGCCGACACTTCCTCCAAACTCTACCCTCACTCTCTATCTCACTATTTCTATTTACAAGACTAGATCCTATAGAGGACTAATCTTCTCTTGATAGCTGACTCTGATCCTAAAGTAAAGGATATGAATTAGGGTTTTAGGATGGCTTTAGGCAGGGGGTAGGGGCTGCTATATATAGGGGGTGACATCAATTCTAAGCCCTCGAATCAAACTGACTTAAAACAACAGCATATATTTGATCTATAAGGCAGTGGAGAACCGACGTCCGAAGGAGAGGCTGACATGTGGGGTCAGTAGGCCGGCTGGCCCCACCTATCATCCCCTCGAGGTTTGCTTTGGTGGGTTGCCTTCTGGATTGTTCTAGAGTCTTCCCAAGTCGGTACCGTCACAAATAAACATGATTTACTTTGACGAATAGGTCCCCCTTGATGGTTTTCTGATTAAATCCTCCTACAATCACATATTCATCAAAGTTTGTGGAATTCATTAGTTTAAACCCCTATTCCTATGTTTGGTGATGGAATTAAGTATATATGTAGGATATGTTGATGGTTTATGATTGATGTTAGTGACCGTCAACAAGCTCCCCCATGCTTAACCTTTGCCAATCCATGAGCAAAGCAAAACTCAACAATGTATCAGGAATTGGTACAATGCTTTCACGCCTCAAATGTACACAAGCGTTCAATCAAAAATTCTCCTTCGGATTAGAATAAACTGATCTGACTTTCAAACTTACCCATATTACCTTCAACCATGGGGCTTATTAGCCTTTTCTTAGGCCTTGAGCAATTCAAAGACAGAATGATCAAGTCATGCACTATGTCTCAAGTTATTTGTTCAACCATTATTCTAGAGTTTTTATAAGTTTTCAAAATAAAACTTAGAGATTCCATTGTATGATACTCTTGAGTCTCTCAATATATGTGGTATTTGTGGATCCTCACCTAGGCAATATAGATGTTATGCCCTTTTCTCTTCCTACCACTAAGGCTTATGTGGAGTTTATAGTTAGGGAGAAAGCTAGAGCATACTTGCAATACATATATTGTAAAGTCAAACAACGGATCCAAAGAGAGATGAGTCATACAATCAAATCAAGATGTGCATGTGTGGATATATGTGTGGTGGATATATGGTGGCTAACCTAATTCTACTTTGCTCCTTGAAAACTTATCTCTCTTTTAAAACTTGGAAACATTTGCTAGATGAAAGCTCTAGTTTGGTTTTGGTGAATTGATGAAACCCTAAGTGCTAACCTAGTTTATCAAAGTGATTATGAGATAGGTGGCACTACTCCAAGTGGTAAAGCAAATGAAGATCATGACATGATGATGGTGTTGCCATGGTGATGATCAAGTGCTTGAACTTGAAAAGAAGAAAGAGAAAAACAAAAGGCTCAAGTCAAAGGTATCAGTGGTAGGAGCCATTTTTGTTTTGGTGATCGAGACACTTAGTGAGTGTGATCATATTTAGGATCGATAGCCGTACTATTAAGAGGGGTGAAACTCATATCAAAATGTGGTTATCAAAGTGCTACTAGATGCTCTAACTCATTGTATATGCATTTAGGATCTAGTGGAGTGCTAACACCCTTGAAAACATTTGTGAAAATATGCTAACACATGTGCACAAGATAATACACTTGGTGGTTGGCACATTTGGGTAAGGGTTAGAAACTTCACCGGTGGAGTGTCCGCCCGTAGAGTGCGGACAGTTCGATGGTGCCACCGGTGCCCTGTACAGAAAAGACAAGGTTTCACAGAGTGCACCGGACGCTAGTCTCAACTAGACCGGAGCGTCCAGTCAGTGGAAGTAGTGAAGTCGCTAGCGTCGGTCCTCGATCGGATGCTGGCGGGGTGCGTCTGGTCCTGCTGATATGGTAGCGCACAGAGGAGATAGTGAGTGACCGAACGTTGGGTGAGTCCGGTCGGGCATGAGTGGAGGCTTACTGGAAATGACCGTCCGGTTGTGATCTAACTGACACGTTCGGTCACAGCTGGAACCTTACTGGAAGTGACCGGACGCTGGGGTCCTACATTCGGTCATGGCACTATGCTGCGTCCGGTCATCACTTGACCATTGGGATTGGGCGCTCAGTATTTGAAGAGAGGGATGACGTGGTAGCTGTCCGTTGATCGGACACTGGAAGGGTGCGTCCGGTCGATCTGACCAAAGCATCCGATCACCCCGAGCAGTGCCTAGTGAAGGGGTACAACGGCTCTATTTTATGGGGGCTTCTATTTAAGCCACATGGCCGGCTCAAGGTCACCCCTTAGCCATTTGCATTGACATAGCAACCTTGTGATCTTAGCCAAAGCCCTCCCACTTATCTCCATCCTAGATTCATCAACTTTGTGAGATTGGGAGTGAATCCAAGTGCATTGCTTGAGTGTTTGCATCTAGAGGCATTTGGTGTTCATGTTTCGCTACGGGATTCGCTTGTTACTCTTGTGGTTGCCACCACCTAGATGGCTTGGAGCAGCGAGGATCATCAAGCGGAGATTGGTGATGGTCTCCGGCTCTAATCGTGGTGATTGTGAGGGGTTCTTGACCTTTCCCCGGCTGAGAGCCAAAAGGAACTCTAGTGAATTACTCATGGCTTGTGTGATCCTCATCTTGTGTTGGTTGTGTGGCACCCTATTGAGGGTTTGACGTGTGATGCCAATTAGTGTGTGAACCTCCAAGTGAGTGAATCGCCACAACGAGGACTAGCTTGCCGGCAAGCAAGTGAACCTCGGTAAAAATCATTGTGTCATCATTTGATTCCGACGTGATTGGTCTTCATTGGTATTCATTCTTGTGATTGATTGGTTCACTCCTTGACTCGGCGGTATAACCATCTTGCTCATTCTCTTTACATTACCGCAAACTAGTTATCAAGCTCTTTAGTGTAGCTAGTTGTGAGAGCTTGTTAGTTTGGTTAGTGTGGCTCTTTAGTTAGCCTTTGAGAGCATACTAACTTAGTGTAGTGACATAACCATTGTGTGGTTAGAAACTATAGAAACTAGAATTGTGGTAGGTGGCTTGCATTTTTAGTAGGCTAGCACAATACTTGCTTCGCCTCATAATTGTCTAACTGGTTTGTTAAGTGTAGTTATAGAAAATTTTAATAGGCTATTCACCTCCCTCTAGCCATTAGGACCTTTCACTAGAGAATAGGGGCTATCTTATTCACCTCTCTTTTTTTCAAGCAGGCATCTACGTATCCATTGTTTTAAATATCTTGAACACTTTTGTGTCTATTTTTTTCAACTTTTTTTTATGAATAACTTTTGCATAGCCCCATATCTCTTTTCTGCAACAAAAACTTTTGAGAGATAACAATAAGAACTTGGAGCATTTATTTGGTGGATGGAAAACCTAACAAGCATGTTTCTGTGTTCACCCCCAGTGTATTTGTAGAACAATTTTAGGTGGATCTAAATGGAAAGTATGTTTTTGCGCCTACCCCTAGTGTAGGAGTAGTGCATATGTGGGTGGTGCGTACGTGATCTTGATTTTAAAAGCATGATAAATCTCTCATAAGGGTCACAAAGCTTGACAAAACTCAATGCAAAATAAGCAACATATATGTGGATGTTTTCCTAGCCTAAATAATATGTACGGCTCTGGTGGAAATTCAAGCTTTGTCATACAAGAACTCATCATGTAGCATTTTTGTGTTTTTTAAAAAGTAAATCTCTAGAACTTTAGTGTTACTTAAAACAAGATAAACAGCAGCTCAAACATTCTCATATCATATTCGTCAATTACCTAGACTTAGATCAAGCATATACTACCCACGAGTTTCAAGTTCAGAGTAAATCTTTATATCACATCAGTCTTAGCAAAACTGATACTTGAAAGGATTTACAACAGAGCAAGTATCCATTTAAGAGATTATTCAGAGTCCCTTTTATTTATTCAGCTCTTAAAAGTCAAATTTAAAGCAACCTAGATACACACTCTTTTTATTTTACTACTATAGGGATAACTATTTATTTTGTTTTCATTCATCATTTTTTAACTATTTAAAAGAAACTAAAAACTAAAATAAAGGGAAAGAATATTTACCTAGATACAAGGGGGTGCTTCTCCCCCAAGCTACCTTTTTCGGTGAGGGTTCGGTGTTGTAAGTCCTTCGAACCGGACTTCTCCATATGAAGTTCATTGATCAAGTACCTTGGTTTGCTTTGAAGACGAGGATTCTTGTGATGACGCCTCTAATGGTGATGTCACCTTCTTTTGCCAAACCTTGTCTTGGTTTTGAGTTTTGATTTTGGTTTGACAGGTTCAGATCTGTCACTTGTAGAAATTTGGGGAATCGACTAATTCTTCCACACTTTGCTTGAAGTATGACATTCTCATAAAGACTAGGTAGAGATCAAATGCATGGGCTCTGTTGGTGGGAAAACACCAACAGAACCAAAACTTTACTTATTCTTTTGCAACCTTAGGCACATTGAACAAGATGATAAGGTTGATACTATGTGCTTTGTTCAATTATAGCATGGGTGGTAAGATCAAAAGATTGAGCTTGAATATAGCATTTAAGTGCATTTAGCTAAAAGGGTTGAGTGGCTTAACCTACTAAAGGATTGTCTATCTGTGCATACCGTATCAATCTTCATATGATTATAACTATCATTTTCTAGAGATAGGATGTGCACTTTTCAACTTATTTGGTTAAGACTATGAGATCAAGAAAGTGGTGCTAGGAACAAACTTAAAGAACTAAACATGTTGAGTTAATCAGATTGGATTAAGCAAGTTGTAACTCAAACATATTTATTTCTTATTTATGTGCATACCAAAATCAAGAAGAAGCTTTAAATAATGACTATTTACCTTAGGATGTTACCTTTGTCATTGAAGCATGATGATACCATATGACGAAGGATAGATGACTCGTGATAGTCCTTCCCTTTTTGCTTGAAGTTTTCCTTGTTCGGCTAGCCTCGCATCTTGAGCTATTCATGACCTTCTTGTCTCCTAAATTGCACCCTTTCTTTTTTATCCTTTTGTCATGCCATCTTTTTTCTCATTGGTCTTTGACATTTTGTTGGACCTATTGATTTATTCGTCCACTTCCTACGAGTGAGTGCTTTTATTGTAGATCTTATTTTATGGTACTCGTCTTCTTCCTCTTTGTTCCATAGCTGTAGTGGTGGCTAGGTTTTATTTATGATAACACATGGACATGCATAACTTATATTCATTCATCCAGATCTTTATGAGCTGTGTCTTGCTTCAACTCTAATTTGAATTCATCTCGTGACTTACCCAAATTGAATTGAGAGTTTCCTATAGGGGTTAGTCTAACAAAATATCCAGCATCTACTAAAGCATACTATTGGCTCAAAAACCAATCTAGACACCACATCTAATTTAATTTAGGAAGGTATTTTAATCTAAGCATCATGCTTAATTTAAAAGCTTTTGGAAGTAACACATACTAGTTCTATGTGCTTTGTTCAAAAAATATTTTTACAACTGGTATTAGATTCTTTTCTCTAAAGAGATTTTTTGTTGTATATGCTACTGATTTTATAGTCTTTCATATAGTTTTGCATTTACATAGAAACTGCATAGTGCATACTAAAACCCAAATTTTACTGTGAAAAATAAGTATTTAGGTGCATGTGAAACTGTTTAGTACTTCTTTCGTTAAATCGATAATCGACACTGCGCTTTTTTACCATTAATTCATAAGTGGTAAAATTATTTATAATATTTATAGCTACTTTTGAAAAAAACTGTAACATACCATTTTGAAAGTTCATTCGAAATATTCAAATGGTCATAATTCTAATCTTAACTGCAGCGGCGTTCCAAAAAGGATAGTTATTTCTAAGGGGAGCTGACTGCTGAGGGAGTAAGTCACACAATTCACCTGATGTAGCAAATATATGTTGAGATTTTGGGCATATATCAATACAGTCCATAAAACACAAATCTATTTGAGCGTTAATACGTACGTGAAGGGAACACGAGCTGGATAAAAACGCACAAAAAGCTACTGTAGTATTCTAACCATGGTTTTCGAAAGTCAAAAGTGAACAGAAATTCGTATTCAAACGCGGCGGAGCTGCATCATTACATTTCGAGTTGCTCCCTACGATTTCTTGGTAAGGTTTAGATGAACCATCCATTGCAGGTTAGAATCATCGCAAAAAGTTATTTCTGTGATGGGCAAGCGCTCCGACGCGGACGGAATGCGCGCACTCACCGCGCTAGAGAGGAAGAAGAGGGGGGCTCGCCGGCGCCTTGCGCTCTCGGATGAGAAGAAGAAGACAATGACGGCATTAGGGTTAGGGTTCCGACGGGATTAGGGTTGTATTTCTCCGGTGGCCTTAGAAGGGAGTTTGGGGGGTGGCCGTGACATGGTAGTGGAGGCGGGCGAGACGACACGAGACGGCGGTTGGGCGGGCCTGGCGGCAGGGGCGTCGCGGCAGAGCTCATCGATGCCCTAGGATTAGGGTGGGCGACAACGAGGGACAGGGGTGGGTGGCGTGGCAAGGTGGTGGGAGCCGTCAGCCGCCGATGATGGGGGCAGGGGCGGGGGTGGGGGCGAGGACGGCAGAGGTGCTCACGACAGAGGTTAGGGGGCGGGGGAGGAGGCAGGGGTGGCGCAATTAGGAAGACGTGCACGGGGTGGAGCCACCGGTCATGCTTTATCGGCCTCCTAGAATAATGTGGCTTTTGAAGTCTTCGTTTTTAGTCTGAAAAAACTTCTACCGAAATATTTTAATTTTTAGCCTTTTTTAGGGGTTTTAGCTGTTTATTTAAATAGAGGACTCTGTTTTTTAAGAGAGTTCTGTTTTTTTAGAAACTCACCCCATTTTATTCAAGAATTAAAGGAATAAGAATTAAAAACACCATCAGGTGGATCTAGAAACCAAAGATGCCTACCCACCGGACTATAAGTCAAGCTACGAGGTAATATATGTGCATCGATGTTGGCTTGCTGGTTCTCATGCACAAACTCTGCTGCCTCAAAACTTCTTCAGCCTGCCTTCACATGAACTAAACATGATTATAACTATCATCTTCTAGAGATAGGATGTGCACTTTTCAACTTATTTGGTTAAGACTATGAGATCAAGAAAGTGGTGCTAGGAACAAATTTAAAGAACTAAACACGTTGAGGTAATCATATTGGATTAAGCAAGTTGTAACTCAAACATGTCTGTTTCTTAATTATGTGCATACCAAAATTAAGAAAAATCATTAAATAATGACTATTTACCTTAGAATGTTACCTTTATCATTGGAGTGTGATGACACCATATGACGAAGTATAGATGACTCATGATGGTCCTTCCCTTTTTGCTTGAAGTTTTCCTTGTTCGGCTAGCCTCACATCTTGAGCTATTCATGACCTTCTTGTCTTCTAAATTGCACCCTTTCATTCTTATTCTTTTGTCATGTCATCTTTTTGCTCATTGGTCTTTGACATTTTGTTGGACCTGTTGATTTATTTGTTCACTTCCTACAAGTGAGTGCTTTTATTGTAGATCTTATTTTATGGTACTCGTCTTCTTTCTCTTTGTTCCATAGCTACAGTGGTGGCTGGGTTTGATTTATGACAACCCATGGACATGTGTAGCTTATATTCATTCATCTAGTTCTTTATGAGTTGTGTCTTCTTCAACTCTAATTTGAATTCATCTCGTGACATACCCAAATTGAATTGAGAGTTTCCTATAGGGGTTAGTCTAACAAAATATCCAACATCTACTAAAGCATATTATTGGCTAAAAAATCAACCTAGACACCACATCTAATTTGATTTCGGAAGGCATTTTAACCTAAGCATCATGCTTAATTTAAAAGCTTTTGAAAGTAAAATCAGCACACCTTTTAGTTCAAGAATCAAACTAGATACCCTGTCTAATTTAATTTAGGAAAACAGTTTAAACTAAGCACCATGCCTAATTTAAAAGATGTATGAAAATACTTCAAAACCTAAGCATATACTATAGCAAACAAAGGCAACATGAAAGCGTTATAGAGATTTACTCAAATGGAGATGAAAGAGAATGATTGTTACTTAGCAAATTGAGCATGTCTTAAAGGTAGAGACAACCAAAATAATTTAGCAACATGGTAAGAGATGTTTTGAGGGAAGTATACTCCCCAGCTTGAATTTTGCAGCAAAATCAAGTTTAGATGGATGTGATTCAATGTTTTGTGATGATTGGTTGGACATACCTTGTGTTGTCATCATTCGTTATTTTTGCTTCAAACCTGCAATCAATGTTTTCCTAAACGGTAAACGGTCTCTACACGGTCGCCCTTTGTTTAGCTTTTAGGCTATTTACACGGTGTTTAAACAAAGTTAAACGGTCTAAATGGTTTTGTACTTAAAAAAATACATATAATTATATATGTGCATGTAAAAAATCAAGTATTCTAGCATTTATACATATTTATCTGAGTAAAAATCAATTATTTTGGTATGTATATATATTTATGCATGTGAAAAGAACCAAATATAGATATTTATGCATATAACATATCACTTGTACATATTTATAAATATAATAAACTTAAGTATACAAATTTATCCATACAAAATTGAACTAGATTTACCTCGTGTTCGCCTAAACAGCCATTTAGCCCATTTAATGCTGTTTATCTCCGTTCCGTTTAGGCCATTTAGACCGTTTTTTCCGTTTTTTGACCGTTTAAATGGTCAATCGTTTAATTTTCGTTTACCTCCTAAACAAAACAGTTTACCACCGTTTACAGTTTACTGGCCGTTTAAACGACTGTTTAATCCGTTTAGGCGAACACTACCTGCAATGATTAGTGACAAAAATACCCGAAGGAATATTTTCACAATTATATTTTTATGCTCATTTCATAGGGTCATTACAGCAAAAGGAGAAAGCTCATGTTATCTCCCAAAAGTGCTTGTTTTAAAACAAAAGCTCATCCTTAGAAAACCTTTGAATTGCACTTCAAGTTGGTGAAGTGGTTTCCCTTCCAACAGCAACCTATCTTAAGATTCATGCCAACATACAACAAGATCTGTAATATTTATGATAAACAAACGTGTCTACAACCACCCTATCAAAAAAATTTATGAACAGGAAGTATGAGGGGGTTAAAGATCTCATGTGTGGCAGTGTTGGGAAGATGAATTGATTTAGGAGTTTTCTCACATGAGCATAGATTTGATGAGGTGTTCATAAAGTAGTTTCCATGCTCATTGATGTCATCTTTCCTTTCAATCTCCAAGGTTGGTTCATCTTGAATGTCCAAAATTTTCCTTGGATTGGTGACTCTCGGGTTGATCTTGTCTAAGGCCTCCACCAAACTTAGATGAGTCATGTTTATTAAGAAGATTGACTTAAGCTCATTGTTTGGATCTCAACTAGGGTTAGAGTCTACCCTTAAGGTTTCAGCCTTGTCCATCATTCAATGGCATATGAATTCTTAACATCCTCCGACCATTATCGTGGATCTTCTTGGTCATCCTTATAGTCTCCATGGCTCCTATGCTTTGGATGTCTTAGTAGATTTCTAGGATCATCATAAGACTCAGGAGAAAGAGCATGAGAGGAATCATCGGGGTCAAGGATGGGTTTAGATGAGACATCTAATGTGGGTATAGAAGGGGAGAAGACAGGATTGGCTTCTAAATGACTCGGTTCTCCTTCTATGGCATCACTTGACATGCCACCCTTGAGTTTTTCTAGATGTCCTCCAAAAGAATTTGATTTAAGATGCTTTCTAAGAGATCCCTTCTTGAGAGGATTTGAATTATATTCACTCGAAAGTCTCTTATAGAGTAGAAAGTTTTAGCTTTTCCCAAAATCAAAAAGATCATCCTTAATTTCAGCAGGGATTTCTAAAGGTGGAATTTCTCCTTCTCTTGGAGGATTTTGGGGTATTGATGGTTCGGGATTGATAGCTAAATCTTGAGACTAGAATGGTTGTGATTTGGCTACCAAAACTTTCTCTTCTTGATCGGGAGATAATTCCTTCTCTTTCTCGAGGATTCGTTATGAATGTTAGTATAGGGAATGCGTCCAATAATTTTGTCAAGTGTAGTCCTTGCCTTACAAGCAAACAAATGAAGGAAAGCTCCTCTAGAGGCCATATCAAGGAAATTCATGAAATGCCTGTTAAGACCCATGTATAAATATTGAAGAAGTACAGGGTCTTGAATGGCAAGGTCAGGGCCAGTGGTGATGAGGTCATTAAAACGAGTCCCATGACGTGCCAAGAGATTCTTGTTCTTTTTGTTTAAAAGATAGAACCTCAAATCAAAGGCTGGCTACTCTAGAGATGAGAAAGAAAGATAAACAAAATTTAGAGAATAATGTTTCCCAATCTCCTAGCATACTTTCTACAGTTTTGTTATACCATCGTTTAGCTCTTCCCGTCAAGGAGAACAGAAACAACTTCCATCTTAATGTCTCGTCAGACATGCCAGTGATATGCAAGCATGCACAAGTCTGTTCAAACTCCCATAGGTGTGAGTATGGGTTTTCATCGCCTTCTCCCGAGAAGGATTGTTCCTAAATCAATTTTATTAAACACGGGCGTAGCTCATAACCAAGTGTTAGGATAGGCTATGCAGATTTTGGTGGCTCTAGGCATACGCTCATAGGTTTAGCATATTGATATATAGGTGTGTTATCCATGCTAAAAGAAAAAAACAAAAGATACAAAGTTAAGCTGGATTCATAGTTAGCTCAGCAACCGTTTCCCCAGCTACGGCGCTAGAAAGCTTGTTGGTATTTATTAATGCACACAGATAAAGATCCACAAGCACACAGATACCGCTGTAGCTTTCACCCAGAAGTATTCAAAGTATTGCATCCACAGGGAAACGTGTGAGATTAACTACAATCTAACTTAACTAGGGGTAGCAACAAGGTTTGGATAAATAGGAGCATAGAGAGAATAACTAAGGTTCTCTAATTCTGACGTAGGTAAGCTATGTCTTCTACTATTTAACTAAGAACATTACTAAGGGAAGACGCCTATGGAGGATGCTTTCCTTTGTAACCGAGTCCTACTTGGCCTACAGACGGAAGGTGGACTACAAAGGACTCAACGAGAGTGTCACACTTGTGATCTACCACTGGTCCAGAATGCAGGGTGCATCCACAATTAACCCAAGACTAAGCACTATGCTTACACTTACGATTAATACTTTACTCCCCCTAGGAAGAGAATAAAGCACTCAAAAGAGTCACGAACCTGATGAATAATATAAACAAAATGCTTACTTGAATCAAAAGTTGATTACCAGAGAATTCTGAGAAGGAAGCTCGAGTAGAACTTGGATCCGCCAAGGTACAAGCCATAGAGAGAGCACCGATAGGCCTGCACTTCCTTCAAACTCTACCCTCACTCTCTATCTCACTATTTCTATTTACATGACTAGATCCTATAGAGGACTAATCTTCTCTTGATAGCTGGCTCTAATCCTGAAGAGGAGGATATGAATTAAGGTTTTAGGATAAGTTCAAGGAGGGGAGTAGGGGCTGCTATATATAGGGGGAGCCATCAATTCTAAACCCTTGGAGCAAACTAACCTAAAACAATGGCTTAGATTTGATCTTAAAGGCGGTGGAGAACCGACATCCGAAGGAGAGTCTAACATGTGGGGTCAGTAGGCCGGCCGGCCTACAACATCATCCCCTCGAGGTCTGCTTCAATGGGTTGCCTTCTAGAGTGTTCTAGAGTCTTCCCAAGTCGGTACCATCACGGATAAACGTGATTTACTTTGATGAATAGGCCCCCTTGATGGTTTTCTAATTAAATTCTCCTACAATCACATATTCACCAAAGCTCGTGAAATTCATTAGTTTAAACCCCTATTCCTATGTTTGATGATGGAATTAAGTATATATGTAGGATTGTTGATGGTTTATGGTTGATGTTAGTGTCCGTCAACAATACCCTTGCAAGTTTTAGTAATTAATTGTCCCGGTGTAGCATCCTACACACGTGAGAGTGAGCTCCCTTTTCAAACTCAACTTCTAACGAAACTAGCCAACTAAGAAATTAAGCGATCCAAACCCAGTTGTTAGGTAAAGGCTATGATTACTTAGGTGAGTAGTTCAAGATTAATGAAGATATTGAGTTGTTAATCATTTTAAATGAAGTGCACAACTCATAATGAAACAAATAAATACGTATCCAAAATTGGGTTGATAATAGTGGGGTGCCTGCCTGTCATATCATCCCGATGACCGAGAATGACGATGACGATCTATACATGTTCCTCACATGCTAAGTGAACCTGAAAAAGAGGGTAGGAGGGATTGGAGACAACAATGCAACCAGATAAGAAGACAAAGATATTACAATTTGGAACTTGGAAAGAGACATCTAGTTAGGCTCTACTATTGCACAATTTACCATCTAGGTATAGTGAAGGTATGTTGACCTCTTGGGAAAGGCTCTAAACATTTCAACATTCTAGGCTACTTGATGGACACTTAGTCATAGGCGGCGGACTCTCCGTGGAGTCGCTCCTAGAGACTAACAGGTTCTGTTTTGGCATTTGTGTAAGTTGGCAGACGCTCCGTCATGGGTGACGGACACTCCATGACATTATGGATTGCTCCAAGAATGCTTTATAGAGTTTGGGCTTAGGCATTTCGTGTGCTAGGAGTTCTCATAGACACTTCGCCATATCAGGTGGATGCTCTACCGAGAACTGGCTGCTCTCCGGTTCTCTGGAAATTACATTTATAATTCAGCGAACACTCTGTGGTCTTTCATGGACACCACTCTTTCACTCAGAGACGGTGTAAGTGCTCTGGCTGTGAAGTTTCCTACGTTTTGGGGTTGGTGGACTCTCCATGTTCGATGGCCGCTCACTTAGATGGTCGACTGAATCTATGCGCAAGGCTTTTCATGTGGGTTCTTGGTGATCCAATCCTAGATGTAGTAAGCTAGGCTTTATGCATGTGTAAGAGGTTTCTAGGGTAGTTTAGGTGACTAGTTGGGCTCATGTCAGCTATGTTTGAGCTATAATTAGCAACTAGTGATTTGGAATCAAACCAAAATCATGACAAATTGATCATTTAATCTTGAGGTTGGGCATGACAACTTAGCTTTGACATTTGGGAAGATTTGGACCACGTGCTTGTGCCTTGTACCTTCTCCATCCTTGCTTCCAAGCACAAGAGTGGATTGGCCACTCATGAGCTCTTCTTGCAGAAATTTCCATAACAATGCATCAAAGGGAAATCCAAGAAAGATATGGGATGATTGGGCAAGAGTGGATCTCGAACTTGCCCTACATATGATGGAACCACCACCAGCCTTCCATTTCAAACTTGCATCAAGAACCAAGACTTAGGTTTTGGGGAATGAATCCAAGGAATGCGAGGAAGTTTCTTGAGCTAACCATGGATTGGAATGGAGGAGACCAAATAGCTCTTGAGATGTTGTTGATGCTTCCTTTCCTTTTCCTCTTCTTCTTCTTCTTGCCTTGCTGCATCTCATCCTCTCTCTAGTTATAGGGTTCTTCCTTATTCTTGCTTGGTAGAGAGATGAGGGGTGAGGAATCAGAGAGTGAGAGAGGGGGGAGCTGACTCTACTGAGATAGAGTCCATTTTCATGCTGACTTGTGGGTCCAAGGGTGTTGAAGGTGGAGGACATCTCATTCTTCACTCACTGCTTCTATTCTAGGAGTTGGCGGATGGTCTATGAGACCTAGTAGATGCTCCGTCAAACCCTCTATCTTGGTGAATTTGAATTAGAGACTAGGATCTTTGGCATTGAGGTCAACTCTTACTATCCATTAGATAGGTATCCACTCTTAGAGAGATTAGGGATCCTGATTAACACCTTTCGGAGAACATTTTCTCATCGTTGATGTTTGTTTGAACCTTGTTGACTCCGAGTTAACTTGAGAGAACTAGGGGAGATTGGATGGTGAATTTGGAGTCGTTGTCCTTGTGTAAACCACCAGGGATCTTCATGGGAGAATGGATGACCAATTCCAAAGTTTCAACATGGAGTTCACAGTAGGGTGGTCAAAGGTTCTAGTTGACAATTTTGTTGTGCTGCTTCAGCATTTAAATATACAATTCTATTTTTTTCAATATATATATATATATATGTTTACAATTTCATAATATGTTGTTCATTTTGTGGACTTAGAAGTTTGCTATTTAAAATGTATATAACACATCAACTATGATATACTCCATTCGTTCTAAATTATAAGTCATTTTTTACTTTTTTGGTACATCCATTTTGCTATGTATCTAGCAAAATGGATGAACCAAAAAAGTTAAAGTAACTTATAATTTAGGATGGCGGGAGTATAAAATATGTTGAGTTAGAACATTATTTATATCTATACCTAATATTAAAGAGCTTAAATTTCTGCCTTAGTTTTTGGTCTGGTCATCATTCGGCCCACTCCATCCACCCGCTCACTTTCAGTCCACAACCCAAATCGGTCTCATCGCAACGCCGATGCTTCCTCCGCCAGCGCGCTTGAGGGGAAGTGCCACCAGTCCACACTCATAGGCAAAAGACATCTGCAACTAGAAAAAAATGCCAAAATCATAAGCCATGCAAGGAATTGAACGAAGGCACTATTGTTCAAATATTAATTGCTTACCACCACGATACATGAACAAACCATTTTTTATTTATCACTTGCTAACACACCTCAAACCTTTTCCTATTCGCAAATCATATTGGTTCACACCTTATGGTTCACACGACTAAAAAATAAAATCGTGAAAACATGGCATTGCATATATTAGGATAACCATATAGATATTATATTATATTATATTATATTATGTATATAATATTAAATTATAGTGTAACACCCTAAAATTTGCTTCTCTTAAAATACAGCTAAAATTATTTAATTTTGTATTCTTATGCTCATGAAAACATCGGGAAATAATAAATTTTCATTAGATTAAAATTTATCTTAAGGTAGAAACGCGTTTGTTGCATTCATGCCTGTCGCACCTTGTGTTTCTATGTGGAAAATGTGTTTTTTTAAAATACCTTTAGGAGATGAATATATATCTCTAGGAATTTTTCAGCTTCTTTCTAGAATTTAATTCCTACCTCCTTCATCTTAATCTTTACGTTCCAAGTTCCCAACATTCTTTTCAGGAGGTCCAAATACTTTATTTAGATTCATCATGTTCCAAAGTGTCTCTAGAAATTTTCCCCAAATTTTTGGAGGTCTCGGAGTATTTTTCGTGACTTAAATATCAATTCTAGATTTTTTTAGTATTATTTTATTCATGAAATTAATTAATTTCGAAAATAAATAATATATCTCATTTTCCAACCAACTCTCAAAGCCCATGTGCAATAATCCTAAGAAATCTCAAAGGCCCATGCATTTATTTATTAATGGGCTTTAATGATTATTTAGGTCCATTAGTAGATGTGGAGGGTACAACATCAATTAGTATCATATTGCTAGTTGATGTAGATGTGGGGAGTTTTTCTTCCTATAAATATGTACCAACCCCTTGAGCAAAGCATATTAAAACTATAGTAATGGGAGCCCCTAGTTTGAGAAATAACTCGTGTAGTAAATTAGATTTTTCCTCCTTCTCTCTCGTCGTCGTCGTCGCCGCCGCGTCGCCCGACGTTGTAGACCTGTCGTCGACCGCAAGAAGGCCCTAGGTGAGTTCACCATCTTATCCTCTTATTCCCTGTGCTCTCGGCTCATCAAACCGTGGCCTCTAGGACCCAAACCAAGTGCTCCGGGGAGCTTCTCGCCACTGGTAACAGAGCTCCGCCGTGCCGCTTTTCTTCACCGGTCGATGACTCTCTCTCCCCCTCCTTTCTAATCTGGGCCATCTAGATTCAATCTAACGGTCTAAGATCGCCATACCCCTTTGCTAGGTTTATTTGCAAAAGAGCCCCTGTAGTTTCGCGTAATATAACCCGCAGTCCATGGCGCAGTTCCAGAATACGTTTTCCTATTCCGAAAGCGTAGTTTCTTTCTAGTAGATTCATAACGTTTTTCTCTTTCAGAAAGCATAAAATCCCTCTATTGGATTAAGAATATGCTTTCTTCTTTTGAAAACATAGTTACTTCGGTTAGATCCAAAATACGCTTTCATCTATTTATAGTTTTGCCACTAGTCTTATTTAGGCCATAAAATCTTCATTTTAACTCCGTTTTGATCCATTCAAGTTGTGTTAGATTCGTAATTGAGTAATTTACATGTTCATCCAACTATTAAATATATTTTCAACTTTTGAAATTTAAGGTTAGATTTCATCTATTATTTTATTAAAGAAAATATTGTTTAATTCATAATTTTTTTGTTATAGTTCCGATTAGAGTGGTTTTCATGTCTGTGTGTTCATAGTAACATGTAGAACATCTTTAAAACCTTTTTACTTACTGTGTATTATGTTTGGTATACTGTTCTAGTTTAGTATTATTGTTTGCTTCGTGTATAGCCAAAGGGCACCTAGCTCAAACGATTAGGTGATCCAGCGGCACTCCTCAGGTCATGGGTTCGACTCCCCGTGGGAGCAAATTTTAAACTGAGGTTAAAAAAATCCCCTCGCCCGTCCCCATAACCAATGCACTGGGGGGCACCGGCCCAATTCTCACTTGGGCGACGGAAAGCCACCGTGTAAGGGTGGGGGCGGGGGTTCGGGGGTTTTCTTAGCCGGGTGAGAAGGTCTTTCTTCTTATTTGAAATGCTGCGGGGGCAGTCTTAACCCCCCTGGTCGAAGTTTTTTTTTGCTTCGTGTATAATTGCATGGATGCTTGTGTGGTGTTTTATGATCATGTCCAGTCGATGAGCTATACGCGGTGAATCCAGAAGCAATTCATTGAAGGTTTGGACTAGAAGAAGGATCTGAGTTTAAGGCAAGTATAGCATGGGATCTTCCTTGTTGCCCTATTCACCTTAATACCATTTTAATCATATGTATGTGTCTACCTTGGCAACCGTAGTAATTTTCCTAGCTATTTAATATCCTGGAGTCCTTGATTCCTATGGGTTATTGCATTGGGTAGTATGATGCTAGTGCTCAACTAAAGCCATGATCTTGTAACCTAACTAATGGTATATGCAATAAACATTAAAAGATGCTTTTAGCAACATGGAACAAGGGGGCTAGAGCATTGGGCTATTTTTATGGTGCTCTAGATTCCTCTCCCTAACGACTTATCTGTAAGCGAACATCTAGGACTTACAGTACAGCTGTGAGAGCTATATGGCTCTGGCTTTAGCTCAATATGAGGACCTTTTCTAGTTTATTAGTGGTTACCTTTATGGCGCAAGAGAGGCTCCAACAGGTATGATCTCGGACTGCCAAGAGGGTGCACTTTGGTTTCTTGGTATTTTGTTAGTCACTCCTTGGAGGGGGGTTCATGCTTATTGATGGAGAAACCTTAGCGGTCCTAACTTGTTAGACGAACCTTTGAAAGGCTTCATAGTGAATCCTTCCAACCTTCCTTGGTAGTGGGTCAAGAGGTTGGCCGTCTCGGGCGAAAGGGTAAATCACGACTCAGTAAAAGTGTACAACCTCTACAAAGTGTAAAACTGGTATATCAGTCGTGCTCACGGTCACGACGGCCTTGGACCCTTACAGAATAGATGAAGAACATGGATGATACCGATGATAAAGATGCACACTAATGATTACTGTTTATGCTGTTCATTATTCATGTTTCCCTGATCATGTGTTTATATGGGCTTGTGAATAAACTTGTTGCCACCCAATTGCTAAAAGATGACTCATTAAAAGCTAATTGCAGTTAAACTAGTGTCAGCCTTTTGAGTCTCATGAACCTCATGTTATATTTGTTAAGTACGACATGTACTTATGCTTGCTTTACTTTTTAAATCTTTGGAAAAATCCTGAATGGGTATTAGATTGCTAAAGTTTGGAGGAAATAGGCTTGTGATCAACCAGTCTGTTGTCCCTGTGGAATTGGAGTCTTCATCCGAAGATCAGAGTTGTCTTTCTGCTGTTTGCTATCTAAGGTTATATCCTTTATACTAAGTATGTTATATATTAAGTATTGTCTATTGATATTACATTTATTTGTAGCTATATGTGAGATTTGACTTTCTGGACTCACATATGGTGTGTATCTGGTTTTATCCTTAAAACTAGGTGCTATAAAGTGGTATCAGAGCAATGCTGACTATAGAACACAAGCCTAGTAGAAACAGGTCATTCTAAGGTTTAGAAGTTGCTACAAAAACCCTTGCTCTACGAACCTTGATATTTTCTTCTCTACAATATCTCTACCCTTGTTATTCATCTCTACTTTGGTGCTTATTTCAAAGTCTTTGTTCTCATCTTCACTCCTTGATTTGATATACTTTTAGAACTGTCCCTCACCACCTTCTTGCATAATCTGAAGATGAGTCTTAGGATTGTTACCCCTAGTATAATGAGGACGATAGTATTGTAAGTCGAGTCAATGAATGAGTTGTGCACCTTTAGTGTTTTGTTGAATTGTTATTATGTTTATGCTTGTTTTGGATCTTTGTAATAATTGTAATAATCTTGTTGGGTGTTCCTACAATTTCATTTAGTTTATAGGCCAAAAGTATAAGGATTAATGGAATAAATAGTTGGGTTATGATTTTCTTCTATTTTCCCTATCCTACCTTTCGGAGCAGCCTGCCCTCTTCGGCTTATATCTCTGATTTTGGATGATCAAAAATCATGAAAAAATTCTAGACGATATTAGACTTTAATATCTTTCTCTAACCACAAGAATCACCTTGATAGCTATGTTGGTTATGGAGTTACGAAAATCACAAGACGATACATCGATGTTGTCTAAAGCCTAGAATAGTTTCTGTTGTGCACTGCTTTTGACTACCTGAACTATAGAATTTGGAAAGTGTTCTATAAGGAAGTTATGGAGAGTTTGATAAGCTTTCCAACAATATAAACTGTAGTTCTATTGGATTAACAGAATAAGAGTTACAGCTATTTTACTGTGCTATTGTTTTTCTGCTCATGAGAAATTTCAGATTTCTTGTTTTTGCTCATACACGAGAGTATCATTGGGATATCTGAACATCTTGATACTAGTTAGCTCATCTGGAAGAAGGTGCCAGCTACCATTTTTGTGTCCCCTAGTTTAATTTTTCTTAAGGGGGATAGCCAAGTTGAAGAATTTGCAAGATGAAGTATCATACATTCTAATTTGCGTAGCGGAAGCATGGTGGGCCCATAACCCACATGTCCTAGGATCAAAACCTTTGGAGGAACAAATACCTTTGGAGGAGATTAATAAGATAGACAATCACGCTTATACCAACTATCTAACTAAGAAGGGTCTGAATGCTCAAGGTGCCATATGAAGTTCAGTTATGCTCTCTAGCTCTCACTTGGAAGAATCGGTTAATCTGATAAGAAAGGTGGTACCCAGAGGATGTATATCACTTAAGGGTTTCATCATCCAGAGTAAGTATCCTTGCTTGGTTGATAAGTTATTGGATCATCTATGAGGAATGGATGCATTCATCAATATGGCTCTACAATTCGAGCTATCCTTAGCTGGGAGTCTAATCTTCAACATACCTAGGACAAGTAGGCATTGATGACATAGGAATGAGATATCTGATAACTATAGATGGTTGTATGGAGTCTCAGGAAATTCTAATAATATACTAAGCATGACAAGAAGGTTTGGATTGAAGAAAGTTAATGATGTGATAGGAACCCACTCAAAGATATGAGAGAAACTCAGAGTCTTTAATAATGAGGTTTGATTAGAGGTTCAAGTGAAGTTTATCCAAGACCATCAAGATATTGATAGTGTTACTAGAGAAGGTTTAAGTTCGGATCAAGAGACCTCAGCTAAGTATTTGAAGGGGTAAAAAAAGAGGTTGAGGTAAAACCTATGTATTAGCTTTGCCAAGTCAGGACAAGAGTTTTTTATATCTACTATGATGCACCTTATCAAGATGTGGGATGTGTCCTTATGTAAGAAGAAAAAATAGAGGTTTAAGCAAGAAAACATGAGATGGAACATCTGACGTATGATCTGGAGTTATCCATTGTGGAGCATGGAGGTACTATCTACTTGGGCATGATAAGTGACATCTATGAGGATCATAAGAATCTAAGGAACATCTTCACAAAGTTGGTTTTGAGCATATGACATCATCATTGGTTTGGTATTGATCAAGATTATGACTTGAAAAAGTGCTATCACTTGAAGAAGCAAAAGTCATTGTCGATGTCTTTAGCAAGAGAGAGTTATGCTAAAAAGATTCGAATAACACCATGGACTAAGAATAGTCGTTTGAGAGATGAGCAACTTGATCTGAGCATCTGAAGTCATTAATGTTTTAAAGTTGGCAATAGAATCTACTTTAGACCGAGAAAGTAAGGAAGCTCCGTTGGAAGGTGAATATTTTAAGAAAAAGAATTGATATTATGGACTAAAAAGGAAAGATGGCCTAGTGATTGGAGTTACTTGAGTATTGTTCGGAGTACCTTTCAGAATCTTGGAATCAGTTTAACAAGTTACTTGGAGTATGGTTAACAGGCATGCAAAGTAGAGAATAATCCAAAGACGGAGAATTTGTATCTCTTTTATCACCATCTTCCGAATCTCGAGGACGAGATTCATCTTAAGGGGGTAGAATTGTAACACCCTAAAATTTGCTTCTCTTGAAATAGAGCTAAAATGATTTAATTTTGTATTTTTATGCTCATGAAAACATAGGAAAATAATAATTTTTCATTAGATTAAAATTTATCTTAAGGTAGAAACGTGTTTGTTGCATTCATGCCGGTCGCACCTTGTGTTTCTATGTGGAAAAATATGTTTTTTTTAAAATACGTTTAGGAGACGAATATTTATCTCTAGGAATTTTCTAGCTTCTTTCTAGAATTTAATTCCAACCTCCTTCACCTTAATCTTTACGTTCCAAGTTCCCAACAATCTTTTTATGAGCTCCAAATACTTTATTTGGGTTCATCATGTTCCAAAGTGTCTCTGGAAAATTTTCCCAAATTTTCGGAGGTCTCGAAGTATTTTTCGTGGCTTAAATATCAATTCTGGACTTTTCTAGAATTATTTTATTCACCAAATTAATTAATTTCGAAAATAAATAATATATCTCATTTTCCAACCAACTCTTAAAGCCCATGTGCAATAATCCTAACAAATCTCAAAGGCCCATGCATTTATTTACTAATGGGCTTTAATGATTATTTAGGTAAATTAGTAAATGTGGAGGGTGCAATATCAATTAGTATCATATTGCTATTTGATGTAGATGTGTGGAGTTTTTCTCCCTATAAATATATACCAACCCCTTGGGCAAAGCACACCAAATCTACCGTAAGAGGAGCCCCTAGTTTGGGAAATCCCTCGTGTAGTAAATTAGATTTTTTCCTCCTTCTCTCGCCGTCATCGTCGCCGTCGCCGCCGCGCTGCCCGACATCGTAGACCCGTCGTCGACCGCAAGATGGCCCTAGGTGAGTTCGCCATCTTTTCCTCTTATTCCCTGTGCTCTCGGCTAGTCAAACCGTGGCCTCTAGGACCCAAACCAAGTGCTCCGGGGAGCTTCTTGCCGCCGGTAATGGAGCTCCGCCGCGTCGGTTTTCTTCTCCGGCCGATGACTCTCTCTCCCCCTCCTTTCTAATCTGGGCCATCTAGATTCAATCCAATGGTCCAAGATCGCCGTACCCCTTTGTTGGGTTTATTTGCAAAAGAGCCCCTATAGTTTCGCGTAATATAACCCGTAGTCCATGGCACACTTCTAGAATACATTTTCCTATTCCGAAAGCGTAGTTTCTTTCTAGTAGATTCAGAATACGTTTTCTCTTTCAGAAAAGCGTAAAATCTCTCTATTAGATTCAGAATATGTTTTCTTCTTTTGAAAACGTAGTTTCTTCGGTTAAATAAAAAATACGCTTTCATCTATTTATAGTTTTGCCACTAGTTTTATTTAGGCCATAAAATCTTCGTTTTAACTTCGTTTTGATCCATTCAAGTTGTGTTAGATTCGTAATTGAGTAATCTACATGTTCATTCTACTGTTAAATATATTTTCAACTTTTGAAATTTAAGGTTAGATTTAATCTATTATTTTATTAAAGGAAATATTGTTTAATTCATAACTTTTTTGTTATAACTCTGATTAGAGTGATTTTCGCGTCTGTGTGTTCGTAGTAACATGTAGAATATCTTTAAAACCTTTTTACTTGTTGTGTATTATATTTGGTGTACTATTCTAATTTAGTATTATTGTTTGCTTCGTGTATGATTGCATGGATGTTTGTGTGGTGTTTTATGATCATGTCCAGTCGGTGAGCTATACGCGGTGAATGCAGAAGCAATTCATTGAAGGTTTGGACTAGAAGAATAATCTGAGTTTAAGGCAAGTATAGCATGGGATCTTCCTTGTTGTCCTATTCACCTTAATACCATTTTAATCATATGTATGTGTCTACCTTGGCAACCGTAGTAATTTTCCTAGCTATTTAATATCCTAGATTCCTTGATTCCTATGGCTTATTGCATTGGGTAGTATGATGCTAGTGCTCAACTAAAGCCTTGATCTTATAACTTGACTAATGGTATATGCAATAAACATTGAAAGATGCTTTTTAGCAACATGGAACAAGGGGGCTAGAGCATTGAGATGTTTTTATGGTGCTCTAGATTCCTCTCCCTAAGGACTTATCTGTAAACGAACATCCAGGACTTACAGTACAGCTGTAAGAGCTACATAACTCTGCCTTTAGCTCAGTATGAGGATATTTTCTAGTTTGTTAGTGGTTACCTTTATGGCACAAGAGGAGCTCCAACAGGTATGATCTCGGACTGGCAAGAGGGTGCACTTTGGTTTCTTGATATTTTGTTAGTCACTCCTTGGAGTTCATGCTTATTGATGAGTAAACCTTAGTGGCCCTAATTTGTTAGACGAACCTTTAAAAGGCTTCATAGTGAACCCTGTCGACCTTTCTTAGTAGTGGGTCAAGAGGTTGGCCACCTCGGGCGAAAGGGTAAATCACGACTCACAGTGAAAGTGTCCAACCTTTGTCGATTGTAAAACTGGTATATCAGCCGTGTTCACGGTCACGAGCGGCCTTGGACGCTTATGGAATAGATGAAGAACATGGATGATACCGATGATGAAGATGCACACTAATGATTACTGTTTATGCTGTTCATTATTCATGTTTACCTGATCATGTGTTTATTTGTTGCCACCCAATTGCTAAAAGATGACTCATTAAAAGTTAATTACAGTTAAACCAGTGTCAACCTTTTGAGCCTCATGAACCCCATGTTGTATTTGTTGACTACGACATGTACTTACGCTTGCTTTACTTTTTAAATCTTTGAAAAAATCCCGGATGGGTACCAGATTGCTAGAGTTTAGAGGAATTAGGCTTGTGATCAACCAGTCAGTTGTACCTGTGGAATTGGAGTCTTCACCCAAAGGTCGGAGTTGTCTTTCCATTGTTTGCTGTCTAAGGTTATACACTTTATACTATGTATGTTATATATTAAGCATTGTCTATTGATATTACCTTTATTTATAGCTATATGTGAGATTTGACTTTTTGGGCTCACATATGGCGTGTATCTGGTTTTGTCCTCAAAACCCGGGAGCTACGTATAGATAAAAATGGATGAATTGATGATGCAATTACTGTGTAGATCTTGATCCTAAGACAAAACATGCTCATATAAGTTACATCAACATGCGACCACACATGATATTGAGTCCTATTTTAAAAATGAATTGGAATGGGGCAAGTGGGTAAGAAGCAAGTTCTATGTAGGTTCTGTTGCAAGGTCTGTGCTTGTTTGCTATAAAAGTGATGAGATCCATCCATCGTCTCCTCTTTTACGCCACAGAAAGCCCTCATGGCTCTACGGTCCCTTTTTTTGTTTCGGACTGATGACTCGTACTCATACGAGTTAGAACTACGCAACGATCATACAAAGTATAGTTCCAATGCGTATTGGAACACATGATGTAACCATTACATAAATCTGCGAGGCGCAACGTTCTAAAATGTATCAGGGTTATGACAATACCACCTACGTATTCTCTGTTCGTACGTGTGGAGCACCGTACCAATGCAACAGGCGGCAGCCGGCAGGCAGTGCATGGCCTGCTGCATAAAACAAGACGCGATAATGTTGTTTCGTCCAATCCCGGTGAAGTCTCCGCGTGAAGTAGAAACACGGCAACGACGTGTTGCCAACGAACACAGAGCGAAACTACGAAAGTCAACTTGGAGAGAAGAACGCACAGCCCCGGGCTATCCCATCTGCTAGCTACTTGCCAAGGTTGACCTTGCCGATTGGATGTGCAGTGGACAATTGGGCTTAAACTTCATAAGTTCATCCATGGCTAAAATATTTGGTAAGGAATATATGTTGCTCAAAAAAAATTGGTGAGGAATATATGTTCTCGTATTCCCTTTTTTTAAATGAAATATAACTTATATATATATATGTGCACACACTCACGTACACACATCATAAACCCTATCAATTTCTCTAAAAAGATTGTACCAGTACATCTTGAGATTGACAAAGTTACAATAAATATGAAGTCTTGTTTTCAATTTTAAATGAGTTTTATAACTATAATAGGAGGAGGCATTACTATATGAAAGATTTTTAGAGACAACTGGAAAGCCTCTATAGAGGTGGTTGAACCAGCAACCTCTACCTTTGCGTCTCTAGAAGACTGTCTAGCAGTCCCTAGAAATCGATTTTTAGAGATGGCTGAAAACACGAGCCGCATCTACAAATAGATTTTAGAGAACCATTGTTCTGAGACACCTCTAGAAATACATTTCCAGAAGCGATTCAGAATCCCAGTCGCCTATAAAAAACGATTTCTTCCTAGCTGATTCTAGAAATATTTTATCATCTAAATTGAAAATTGATATTCCAAATTCTGAATACATATATAATGTGTATATATGTAAAAGTATATAGAAAAATACCAAATGACGTTTACGGGACCTCCTCTAGTCTTGCTAGCCTCATTTGACGGGCCTTGCTTGTACCGTGGAGCTTTACACTCATGCATCCAAGTCCTTGTATTTATCTCTACGACACAATATGCAATTATTGGTACACGCATAGATTTTCTTAGCCTCAAGGCCCATTAGACAGATCATTTGCTTGGCTAGGTATATCTTTTCTAGCAACTCGTTATGGTTCTGAAGTAGTTTTCTCAGTACACATAACAAGTCATCGAAGCCTTTATCGCTCAATCTGTGCATAAATTTGAATTCTGATAGCATGAGGTCTGCTTGCAATTTGCTCACTAGACAACCTGGATACAATGGTGTTTATCCATCCTTTCTCGGTATCTCTAGCTTTTCAACTTCTAGCACTAAGGAATCAACCCTCTACGTACGTCACGTAGCAACTGAGAAAGGCCATCCACTACCAGAAAACCAGATATCCTTAGGGGCTAGCAATTTCCTCGAGGGGCGAAATTGAACCCCCCAAGGATATATCATTACCTTGGGGTCATATGAAACCTCCAAGGAAATGTATATTCTTGAGTGCTCACCTAAACCGCCAAGTTAAATCCATATTTCCTTGAGTGCTAGTCTGAACCGCCAAGGTAATTCTATGTTTTCTTGAGTGTTGTTACAAACCGCCAAGGTAATTCACATTTCCTTGGGTGTGACTAGAAACCGATAAGGAAGTGCTGGTTTCCTTAGGTGTAAACCCTCAAGTAAATTATTGTAGCCGCCAAGGAAAAAAATTCAGTTTATAGTCATATTCCTCTTAACCACTGATATATTGAACTCATTGTATGTTTGCTAGTTAGACGTTGCATTTTATAGATACAAATGCTCAATTGACATGTTTGGGAAATGAAATACATTTTTTTCTTAGTACATTAATCAAACAAAAAGTATAATTTTGTGTTGTTATGCATTAGAGAATGCATATACTGGCGCTTAGCTTTAGATGCCTAGTTAGCTTTAAAGCGAACATGTAACATACTAATATCGTATGGAGGCAAAGTTTATATCAAAGTTGTCGAGCTCGAAGAGATGTACAACTTCGCAGTTGATGTCTTTTTGTATTTGAAATCATTCAAAATCGACAAACTATGTTTTAAGTCCTTAGAATTTTGAACTTCAACTTTTTCAATCTTTCGAATGACCTCAAATGGAGATACAACCTAAACCAAAGTTCCAGTACTCGATGAGATATAACACTTTTCAGTTCAAACTTTTTTCAATTGAAATTGTTTAGGCTCTCTAGTATTCATTACAAGATCCACTAAAGTGAAAACAAAAAGAAAGAAGCATTCACTTAGTCGCAAAAGACTTATTGATGTAGTGGTATATGAGTTTCACGCGAAATCTCAGGTCGCAAGTTTGATTCCTAGCTACAACAAACCCACTCAAGGAAACATATATCCCTGGATGTTACATTTCCTTGGGTGTTATCGGCACCCGAGGAAACGTATATCCTTGGGTGTTGTTACATTTCCTTGGGTGTCATCGGCACTCAAGGAAATGGATATCCATGGGTGTTGTTGCATTTCCTTGACAGTGTTAAAAATCTAACCACTGATTTATTTCCTTGACGGCTCAACCCTTAAGGAATTGATTTGTGGCGGCCAGCCCTCAAGATAATAACTATTTCTCTGACTCTCTGCCCTTGGCAGTCCTTCCTTGAGTGTTGGTCGCCAGGAATTATTTCCTTGGCGGTTTTCCTACTTTCCTTGAGGGTTTTCGACCCTCAAGGCTATTCTGTTTTGTGGTAGTGATCGCCATCGTCATATCGTCAGCTCATGTATTCTAGAAGTGGGTGTCATCATTGATAGCCACAGGTTTCGTGTTGACACCCATTTCCTCGTTAGTAATAGCCTTAGGGGGGCTGTCATGTATGATCACATCATCAAAGGTTTGTTGCGGAACATTCTCACCTTCACATGCTTACTCCATATCGTGTAGTCTTTCACGAACCCCCTAGTAATCAAGTGAAATCGTATTTGCTCCACGTTAACAAATTTCCTGAGATTTTTTGCAATCTCTGCATGGGTAGAATACAAGTTGTCCATCTCTAGCATAAACTTTGGCAGCTGTGATGAAGGTGTTGATGCCCGTCAAGTACTGCAGGTTTGCAGATGTCAGACCGTACATCTACCCTTGATCCATCTCTGCACAGAAAAATTATAGGAAAATTGAACAACAATTGTAGCTCAAAACAATAGGTTGCTAGGTGTCACATTGATGTGCTCATCAAATTAAAATTGGTAGCCTCCTCTTGAAGAACAATTATTCTACTTCATGTCACATAAAAATAGAGAGACTAATTATAGGAGAATAAAAATTGGAGCCTTCATGAACAATAATTGTAGCTAAAAATAATGGGTTACTAGGTGTCACATGGATGTGCTCGTCAAAATTAAAATTGATAGCCCTATTAAAAAAACTCAACTCTACATCATACAAGAACTAAAGAATCACATACTAACAATCATCAAAACCACCCTGTAAGTTGCTACAAACTAAACTGGGTTCATAGACACCAACCTTTTAAAAGATAGATTCACCACGATTTGAATTCCTTCGTCAAAATCCAATTGAAAAGTGCTCTCTAAACTGGAGAAGTAAGCAACATGAGAATCAATCAATCTATCCATAAAAAATTGAAAAGCTACAAATTCAAAGGACCGGATACTTGTTACTAACCTTAAAGCAAGAAGATCATGCCCATGCTTCGAAGTCCAAGACCTTCCATTAGTATTTTGGTGAAAAATGACCACAATGGAGGGAGAGGTGGAAAAAGGCGCCTCCTTGGCTGAGTGTGCTCGGAATGGGAGGGATGAGGGAAGAGGACGTCGTCTTTTGTAGTGTGCAGCTATCACTGCCGGCTCAAGCCACGGACCAGCAGTGACATATCATTGCCGATTCGAGCCACCAGGCGGCACCGATGATGATCTTCACTTCCGGTTTTTGGGGACCCCAATCATTTTCTGATTTTAAAGCTAAGAATCGACCCTGAAGATTTATCACAACCGTTTCATACAAACCAACAGCGACGACGGCCGGCAGTGACGGTCGGTTCACTCTTTTTCAGGCACAATATAATTGAGTAATCTGAGCAGCGAACGGTTCAAAGCATTTGTTTGAAAGAAAAACCCAAACCATTCAAAGTTTCAAACCTCCTGGAAGAAGGCACCCGTTGAGGTCACATGCCGTGATGACGGCAATGGATGAAATCACCGGTCCGTTCTCCTCACTCTTCCAAGTACCAACTCCGATGGCGCATCGTTTCAGTAAAAATTTTCCCAAGTTTCCAGAAAACTGCTTTGTTTTTCTAGCGGCCGGCCGACTTGTTTCGTACACGCACGTATCTCTCTTATCTGGAGAAAGCAGCTTTGATGACTATACTATAACAGGTGTGTAGCGTGACCTGGATAGTGTGATCTGCAAGCGAGAGATCGAGTCAGCAGTGTGCTGCAAAAATTCAAGCATATGCGTGGCATGTGGCAGACCGGCATGAACGAGTGTTAATGGTTGCTTGGTTGCTTGCCATGGCCATGCTGCGTTTACTCTGACAAAGATTCAGAGCTCGGTCCGCGTGGCGCGGAGTAGTTGTTACCTATCAACTGAATATTATATTGATACGATGCAGCAGTAAAATAATATAAACAGCTATGCATTAGCTTTGTTCCAGATCAGTCTAGGAAGTGGATTAAGGAACTGAAATGAAATATTCCAAAATATTTGGAAGAAGGATACAGCAGTATACTGGCAGTTATATATATATGGCTATTAGATACTCCTTGAGTCCTTGAATGAATCAATTTCTAAAGTTATGTTAAATCAATTTTTTTAAGTTTGGTCAAATTTATAAAAAATATACAACAATATTTATGACATCAAATAAACAATGATGAAAATATATTTCATTGTGTATCTAATAATATTAATTTGGTTTTATAAATCTAGGCGCGCCGGGCCGGAAAGGGAGGAGGGGAGGGAGGGGAGGGGCACTCGGCGGGGGAAGAAGAAGGGGAGGGGAGGGGAGGGGCGCCCGCTGGGGCTGGTTAATTAAGTAGGGTTTTTTTTTTTTTGCCGAGTGTCCTAGATCTGGACACTCGGCAAAGTTTTTTTTTTTTTTTTTCTTCTCATTCTTTCCTAGAAAAAAGATTTTACTTCTTTGCCGAGTGTCCTAGATCTAGGCACTCGGCAAAGTTTTTTTTTTATTTTTTTCTTCTCCTCCTTTTCTAGAAAAAAGATTCTACTTTTTTGTCGAGTGTCCTAAATCTGGGCACTCGATAAAGTTTTTTTCATTTTTTTTCTTCTCCTTCTTTCCTAGAAACAAAGATTTTACTTCTTCGCCGAGTGCAAAAAAGAAAATACTCGGCAAACCCCTTCTTTGCCGAGTGTTTTTTACACTCGGCAAACCTCCTCTTTGCCGAGTATTTTTTTTTTTGCCGAGTGTTTTTAGCGCAGCACTCGGCAATGAACTTGTTTGCCGAATGTCTGAGAGAATACACTCGACAAACATAAAAACACTAGGCAAATTTGACGTTTCCAGTAGTGATTTGACTTAGGAAAACTCTGTGGAATTGATTATTTTAAAGAACGGAGGAAGTATACAACTGCAATTTAACTGGTGTACCTTGCAAGCAGTTCAGTCCATCTCTGGACTCTACTACTCCCTCCTGGTCTACGACACTCATAGTCATGATACAAAACTAGCACAAAATACGCGCTCTGCTGCGCAAGCTAATGAACAGCGCAAAAAAACACGAACAAAGTACATATGAGCAGTAGCAACAAAGTGAATAGTATATAAACCGCTAAACAGTAACAAACAAAGAAATAAACAGCATGAAAACAGTACTAATTAAACAGTGGTGCACAGTAAAAAAGGAACAACGATAAAAAAATGCCTGAACAGTACATGAGGCCCGGATTGGTCTCCATTTTATTCCTGGTCGAGGGATTAATATATATTTATTATTATTATTATATAATACGGGCATCGTAAACTCAGTATTATATAAGGAACTATAGTCGTAAAAACTTGTTCTTTTCCGTTGTTGGAAACTCTCTATACTTTTGGTTTCCAAATAAAAAAACTCAGTGTTATATATATACACTATACAGTATAGTGATTAGAGCACACCTTGTCGATCGATATCGGTTTATTTGGCTCCAATTAATACTATTTATTAGTTAATAATCACACTCGAAAGAGTATAACGTTGGGGTCCAATCCCTTGGGCACGCTCGCCACGAGTTCATGGTACGTGTCCGGCAGCGACAGCGCGATCTTGGTGGCAGTCTCCAGGTAGCTCTGAAACTTGTCTGTGGTCAGGCCAGCAGCCTGCTGCTGATCCGCGGCGGTGGTCTTCTTCTTCGGGTAGTACTGCTCGTCGTCGTCGTCCGAATCGGCGTCGACGACGGTGGTGGTGGAGGTGCGGCGGCCACGGTGATCGCGCAGCAGCTCCTCCCTCATGACGTGGTGCTTGAACGTCCGTCGGCGGAACGCCCAGTTTCCCGTGGCCCAGTCGAAGCTGTAGAGCGGGAGGAAGCGGTGGCCGTGCGCGGCCACGAAGTCGATGGCGGCGAGCACGAAGCGGAACTCGTCGCGGGAGAGGTAGTAGGCGAAGCTGACCCGCGTCCACCCGGGCTTCACGCCGTGGTACCCCCTGACGATGGCGTCGCGGATGCGGAGCGAGAGGTCCTCGCCGACGCCGAGGAGCGCGTGGCCGTAGGGCCCCGCGCACGCGCAGCCGCCCCTGGCCTGGATCCCGAACAGGTCGTTGAGGAGCTTGGCGACGAACCGGCCGTGCAGGGGCAGCCGCCGCCGCCGCGGGCTCCCGGTCGCTGACGCGTAGGAGGTGTCATCTCCTTCTCCGCCCGGGTAGACGAGGAAGGAGAAGATAGGCAGGCGGCGCGCGGCGACGTTGCCGAGCACCTCGACGTTGGGGTTGCTGAGCAGCCGCGCCATGGCCGCCTCCGCGTAGACCTGCTCCCGCAGCGCGACGGCGTCGCGCCCGACGTGCTCCTTGACCCAGAACGCCAGCGACGCGCGCACCTTCTGCACGATGGGCGGCGTGCCGGCGTCCTCGCGCTCCTCGATGTCGTCGTAGTACACCGTGTCCTGCAATGCATGCGGGTGTACGGTACGGCACACGTGCGTCAGCGACTGGATCGTCATGCATGTACTGCCACGGAGTTGTGACTCCGATGGTTCAAGCGTGCATATCACGGCTTTAATGATTGCAGTACCAGAGTACGAAACATTCAGGTTCATCAAAACCTGTACTATACTAGTAGTACCTAATTTGGAATTTACATGCATGAACAAATAAGTACAGAAGCACACGGCGGGTCGATTGTCGTTGGTGGCCTCACTCACCTCCTCGCTGAATCCGTTGACGTAGGCGACGGTGCCGCCGCCGCAGGTGGACGGCGGCATGCCGGCGAGGCGGTAGAGCGCCCAGTTCATGAGCAGGATCCCCGGCGTGCCCGGCCCGCCGACGAACTTGTGCGGGCTGAGGAACACCGCGTCGTAGCCGTCCATCTCCCCCGACCGCATGTCGATGTCAACGTAGGGCCCGCTGTTCAGACACACGGGGATGTCAACGATCGACTCACGCATGTCTCATGCAGTGCAGGACACAATGTCATCTGAGCAAGAAACGTGAGCACAGGTATGCAGTGCAACACCGGCCATTGAAGGCCTTTGTGGTTTCATGAGAGAGCGAGGCTATGTTCGGATGGGTTTTCTGTTCTGAGTTGTGACGCGTATGCATGTAGCAGGTAGAGGTCAATGGCTTTCGCTGTCGGATATGAGCTACGAACTGGACTTGCGATCGATGCTAACCTCTGGCTCAGTTTCTTTCCGCTCCTTCTAATTGACTTGGAAATAAAATTAACAAAACAAAGCCGGGCAAGGAAAATATGTATGAGATTGCTTCAACGATGCGGAAACCAGACGCGAAAACATTTCAGCAACTTCATCTAATTACTATATAACGTGTGATGGATGCGTTCTTAATAATAATAAGTCTGGCAAGCCATGAATTTGATAGCGTATGGCGTTGGTACACAGATGCAATACGTGATGGTGGCATCTGCAGGTCAAAGTGATAGCATCATGCAGCATGCAGCAGGTGGCGAAATTTGTCAAATTTTGATGTCAAGGATGGAGGAAACGGGCGCGCCTGCAGCTGCAGGTAAGGTTGAAAACGGACAAAAAAAATCCTGTTCCAACCGTTCCGTTTTCTACTTTCTTGCGTCCGTTTTCGTATTTATGGGATCCCATTTCCGTATTTACGGAAACGGAAAAGGGTTTTTTCCGTCCATTTTCGTGAGATCCCGTTTTTATCCAGAATTGACCCGTATTTATTCCGTTTTTCTTTCCGTTTTCAATCTATGTGAGATATGTCTAGAAATTGATATGTTTATAAACCTACTGATCACAAATTATGCATGTTAACACATGATATACTATTGAATATTGGACCGATAATTTCGTACGTGTATATTATTTTGTGACTTTGTTCATGTATACTCAAGAATATTTGATCATGTTATTCTAACTTATTTTCCCGTCTCCCCGTCCGTATTCGTCTGTTTCCGTATTTCCGTATATCCCATCTGTTTTTAATTTCGTTTTTTTCTTGAACCCGATCCCGTTTCCGCTAAAAATATATAAACGGAAATGGGAGAGGAGTTTTTCCGCCTGTTTTCATCCCTAGCTGCAGGTGAGGAAATCAAATCGCGAAATCAAATTGGCCTAGTTGTTATTACTATTCAAAGAATGACGCTTGATTTTTCTGTTCATCAGGTCCGGATTGCAGAATATGGATCAAACTGCAGAAATGCAGTGTGGACTGAATTTCGTTCTGATACAGGTGCTTACATTTGCACTAATTGTTCTATGGCGTCAAGTTTCAAACCTCACGTATATATTCTATAGCACATTGACAAAACGAGAGTTGCTGCCTGCATTTGGAATTGAACTGTATAGCTGCAAGGACTTTAATTTTGGCCATCATGCATGCGTGTCAGACTATTAAGTTGTGTGTTCATAATTCATATATTGTCACGACTGTCACGTACGAGCCTAGAAATTCACGGCTACAAACAAAGAAAACCTGAACAATTCTTAATTTCTAGCTGAGGTGCAACCGTGAATTTTAGAAGTGTATACATATATATGTAAAAAAAGAACTTGATCGAAGTTTATACCTCAATGCAAACTACTATTCTATACATCGTGGACAGGCACCCAGAGAGTACAACACGTACCTGGCGGCGAAGTCGAAGCACGCGAAGGCGCCGTGCTGGTGCAGGAGGTGTGCGATGGCGCGGGTGTCGGTGAGCACGCCGGTGACGTTGCTGCATGCCGAGAAGCAGCCCAGCATGGGGCGGTTGGCGTACTCGGGCGACACCAGCTCGCGCCGTAGCGCGGCGAGGTCGACGAGCCCGTCGTCGCCGTCGGTGCCCGCACCCGCGTCGATGCCCACGACGTCGGCCAGGGACTGCCTCCACGACAGCAGGTTGGAGTGGTGCTCGTAGGGCCCCACGAACACAACCCACCGCTCCTCCGCGCGCAGCAGCTGCTGCGCGGCGGCGGCGCCGGCGCGCGCCCGCAGCAGCGCCGGCGGTCACGCCACCCCGATCGCCTCCTGCAGCCGCTTCGCCGCCGCCGTGGCGCCCGACCCGCAGAAGAGCAGCGCGTCGTCGGGGCCCGCGCCCATGCACCGCTTGATGTAGCTCGCCGCTTTCCTCGCCATCCGCGTCGTCTTGCTGCCCACGTAGCTGTCCTCCGTGTGCGTGTTCCCTGCACATACAGCCATGCATCTGTCATGTAGTGTCGACAACATCTTCCTGTTTATGATGATCGAGACGCATGCGGCCATGCCCATGCTCATGCATCGATGGTGTTGCTTGGGCAGTGAAGAGGCATGCACGCTGACCGTAGAAGGGGAGGACGTTCTTGAGGATGTAGTCCTCGATGTAGTGGAGGCTGCGGCCGGTGGCGGTGTGGTCGGCGTAGAGGAGCGCGCGGCGGCCGAACGGCGTCTCGAACTCGGCGTCGTGGCCGACGAGCTGCGACCGCACCCACTCCACCTTCTCCTCGGCCTTGGTGCTCCGCTCCGACCGCGCCCGGAGGAGGCTCACCAGAGTATGGGGCGTGTACGTGGGCGGCGCTCCGTTCGTGGCGCCGACCTTCTTCTCCTCGCCGCCGTGCACCATCACCGCTTGAAGCGACGGCATGGCTAGATGCTTGCTGCCAATGCCAAATATTATCAAAATGCTCTTCTTGCAGCTAGCTATACTAATTGCAGTTGCAGTACGGCTACTCTCGAATATCTTGCATGGTTAGCAAGTACATGTATTATTTATACATCAGGCCGATCTCCCATATCGCTTCATGCGTTCGACTTCACAATAAGAATTTCTATAGCAGCTCTGATATGATTGGATGAGGACGAGAATAATCAATCTTGTGAGATGACTTTGGGATCGATCGCTAGCTAGTCAATGCTGCGAAGGAATTGCTTGTGATGGTCGCCAAATTGCAGACGATCAACTGGCGAGCAATTGCTGTACATGCTGAGCTGGTGGTGCGTCCTAGTTAGACCTTGTTGCATTGCATGCATCAGCTCGATCGGTGAATTTATATTTTCTACTAGAGGTTTCGTGCTTGGGAGTCTCGCAGGTACGTAGGTGTGCTCCATTTGGTCGGTTTTCGAGTATAGTTGCAGCACACACCCACAACACAAAGTTTCATCGTCATCAGGGTGGTTAGTTAACCGCCGGAGCCGCCGGCTGCTGCTCGATCGACAGATGTGCAGTCCAGTTTTTCTTTCATTTGACTCTGTTGCTGTCATGCAATTAATATCCGATTAAGATCATTTTTATGCATATATCATTTTGTAACTAATTTACTTCCTCCATTCAGAAATATTACATTAATCTAGGCACGAATAAGCGATGTTTTTAATTAGGTAAAAGTCAACAATAATAAACTTAAATAGTCGAATTTAATTATTGCAAATAATATGAATAGATTTTCCTCGAATTGTAGTTTCGCAAGAGTAAATAAATTTTCTATTTTTATAAATATTTTACAAAAAAAGCACTAGTAGAGATCACGGTAAGACCGCACTGAGATGTACAAAATGCCACTTGTTATTTGTTGACAGGAGGCAGTAACTTATTTGGCTAGGTTTTTCATTTGTAGAACAAAACTGAATATAGAATGGAAGTATTTTCATATATAATAAATCTAGTTGTATGTTTTATAGACTATCTAGCAAATTTGATGCGTACACCTACATGATTTGCAGCTCGAAGGTTTATTCAGCATTTACGTCACGTGTGTTTCAAATCGTCTTGGACGTGCCTAGGTGCATGCTACTGTAACTCGTACGAGTACACATCAACTATGATATACTCCTTTGTTCTAAATTATAAGTTGTTTTTGACTTTTTTTGGTACATTAATTTTGCTATGTATCTAGCAAAATGAATGAACCAAAAAAGATAAAGTAACTTATAATTTAGGATCACGAAAGTATAAAATATGTTGAGTTAGAACATTATTTATATCTATACCTAATATTAAAGGGCTTGGTCCGGTCATCATTCGGTCCACTCCATCCACCCGCTCACTTTCAGTCCACAGCCCCAATCGGTCTCATCGCAACGCCGATGCTTCCTCCGCCAGCGCGCTTGAGAGGAAGTGCCACCAGTCCACACTCGTAGGCAAAAGACATTTGCAGCTAGAAAAAAATACCAAAATCATAAGCCGTGCAACGAATTGAACGAAGGCACTATTGTTCAAATATTAATTGCTTACCACCACGCTACATGAACAATCCATTTTTTATTTATCACTTGCTAACACACCACAAACCTTTTCCTATTCGCAAATCATATTGGTTAACACCTTATGGTTCACATGACTAAAAAATAAAACCGTGAAAACGTGGCATTGCATATATTAGGATAATCATATAGATATTATATTATATTATGTATATAATATTAAAATATAGATAAAAATGGATCAATTGATGATGCAATTTATTGGTGCAGAAAGTGACCAACAAGTAAATATCTGTAGTTTTGCTGTACGTTGTGATCGAAGGTGGCGTAGCACTCAATGACACAGGGTTTATACTGGTTCAGGCAACGTGCCCTACATCCAGTTTGAGTCGGTTGGTGACTTTATTCCTGAGCCCAGGTGCTCGAAGTTTGCAGTGGGGTTACAAACGAGAAGCAGAAAGATGGGGGGTACAAGAGGTCCGACCAGGCTCCGGTCGGAAGGGCCGAGAGTGACAGGAGCTCCGCTATGAGCTAAGTGTTCAAGCGTGTGCTTGAGGTTCGAACCTGGCGGTTCTGTGTTTGTGAACTAGTGAACTTGGTCGATCTAATGAATGTGGAATCACTTGAATGTTGGGAGAGAGCGCATCCCCTTTTATAAATGAAGGGGATGGCCTTACACGTGAGAGAGAGAGTACGTATGCTTCTAAGCCTTGTTGCCCACGCCGGCGGGTACAGGATGATGGTAGGCGCCAACAACACTGTTGGATGTCGGATGCATGTGGGAGGTTCCGTCGTTTTGTTCGGGTATGGCAGATGTCGGTACCTGCTATACTGTTGATACCCAGAGGCATGTGAGGAGTTTCACCATGTTCACTCGGCATAGTAAATGTCGGCGCCCACAACACTGTCGATGCCCAGAGGCATGTGGGGGAGCCTTACCGTATGCGAATTAATGGCGCCCACAATACTATAGGGAAAATGTCGGCGCCTACAACGCTGTGTGTCAGGGAGGTTGCAGAGTACTATTTCTGCAGGCGTACAGGGTACGGTCCTTGGTATCATGGTTTGACTTTGTGCGCCCTGCCTTGCTTTCTCCGTTCGTTCCCTGGTCCTTTACGAGCGGGCGTCCCCGGTCGGTTGGTCCCGGTCGGCTCTGATTGCGCCAGTCGGAGAAGAACAATGAGCAGGGTTTTTGCGTACCCCAGCCGGAGACGTGGGGTCGAAGTCGGAAGTGGTGCTTTGGCCAGGCCTTCCGGTCGGAGAGGCCGTCCGGAGGCGGCTGGAGACCGAAGTGAGCACTCCGGTCGGAGAGGTGGGCTGGAGTTGGAAAACGGGTGCCGCTCCTTCTCGGCCAGACCTTCTGGTCGGTGATTGGATCGTCCTTCTAGCCTGCTATTCAGATACTTGGCCGGCCCATGAGTTGCGCGCTGTCTGTTTGGGCCAAGCCTTTATAGAAAAGCCGGTCCGTGAGGGACTCGGGTTTACGAACCCGACACAATTACTGTGTAGATCCTGATCCTAAGACAAAACATGCTCATATAAGTTACATCAGCACGCGACCACACATTATATTGAGTCCTATTCTAAAAATGAATTGGAATGGGGCAAGTGGGCAAGAAGCAAGTTCTATGTAGGTTCTGTTGCAACGTCTGTGCATGCATGTTTGCTATAATATTAAAAAGTGATGAGATCCATCCATCGTCTCCTCTTTTACGCCCTCCTCTTTTACGCCGCAGAAAGCCCTCGTGGCTCTACGGTCCCCTTTTTTGTTTCAGACTGATGACTCGTACTCATACGATTTAGAACTACGCAACGATCATACAAAGTATAGTTCCAATGCATATTGGAACACATGACTTAACCATTGCATAAATCTGTGAGGCGCAACGTTCTAAAATGTATTAGGGTTATGACAATACCACCTACGTATTCTCTATTCGTACGTGTGGAGCACCGTACCAATGCAACAGGCGGCAGCCGGCAGGCAGTGCACGGCCTGCTGCATAAAACAAGACGCGATAATTAATGTTGTTTCGTCCAATCCTGGTGAAGTCTCCGCGTGAAGTAGAAACACGGCAACGACGTGTTTCCAACGAACGCAGAGCGAAACTGCGAAAGTCAACTTGGAGAGAAGAACGCACAGCCCGGGCTATCCCATCTGCTAGCTACTTGCCAAGGTTGACCTTGCCGATTGGATGTGCAGTGGACAATTGGGCTTAAACTTCATAAGTTCATCCATGGCTAAAATATTTGGTAAGGAATATATGTTGCTCAAAAAAATTGGTAAGGAATATATGTTCTCATATTCCCTTTTTTTAAATGAAATATAACTCACATATATATGTGCACACACTCACGTACACACATCATAAACCCTATAAATTTCTCTAAAAAGATTGTACCAGTACATCTTAAGATTGACAAAGTTATAATAAATATGAAGTCTTGTTTTTAATTTTAAATGAGTTTTATAACTATAATAGGAGGAGGCATTACTATATGAAAGATTTTTAGAGACAACTGGAAAGCCTCTATAGAGGTGGTTGAGCCAGCAACCTCTACCTTTGCGTCTCTAGAAGACTATCTAGCAGTCCCTAGAAATTGATTTTTAGAGGGCTGAAAACACGAGCCGCCTCTACAAATAGATTTTAGAGAACTGTTGTTCCCAGACACCTCTAGAAATACATTTTCTGAAACGATTGAGAATCCCAGTCGCCTATAAAAAAACGATTTCTTCCTAGCTGATTCTAGAAATATTTTATCATCTAAATTGAAAATTGATATTCCAAATTCTGAATACATATATAATGTGTATATATGTAAAAGTATATAGAAAAATACCAAATGACCTTTACGGGACCTCCTCTAGTCTTGCTACCCTCATTTAACGGGCCTTGCTTGTACCGTGGAGCTTTACACTCATGCATCCAAGTCCTTGTATTTATCTCTACGACACAATATGCAATTATTGGTACACGCATAGATTTTCTTAGCCTCAAGGCCCATTGGGCAAATCATTTGCTTGGCTAGGTATATCTTTTCTAGCAACTCGTTATGGTTTGGTAGTAGTTTTCTCAGTACACATAACAAGTCATCGAAGCCTTTATCGCTCAATCTGCCATAAATTTGAATTCTGATAGCATGAGGTCTGCTTGCAATTTGCTCACTAGACAACCTGGATACAACGGTGTTTATCCATCCTTTCTCGGTATCTCTAGCTTTTCAACTTCTAGCACTAAGGAATCAACCCTCTACGTACGTCACTTTCAACTTCTAGCACTAAGGAATCAACCCTCTACGTACGTCACGTAGCAACTGAGAAAGGCCATCCACTACCAGAAAACCAGATATCCTTAGGGGCTAGCAATTTCCTTGAGGGGCGAAATTGAACCCCCAAGGATATATCATTACCTTGGGGTCATATGAAACCTCCAAGGAAATGTATATTCTTGAGTGCTCACCTAAACCGCCAAGTTAAATCCATATTTCCTTTAGTGCTAGTCTGAACCGCCAAGGTAATTCTATGTTTTCTTGAGTGTTGTTACAAACCGCCAAGGTAATTCACATTTCCTTGGGTGTGACTAGAAACCGCCAAGGAAGTGCTGGTTTCCTTAGGTGTAAACCCTCAAGTAAATTATTGTAGCCGCCAAGGAAAAAAATTCAGTTTATAGTCATATTCCTCTTAACCACTAATATATTGAACTCATTGCATGTTTGCTAGTTAGACGTTGCATTTTATAGATACAAATGCTCAATTGACATGTTTGGGAAATGAAATACATTTTTTCTTAGTACATTAATCAAACAAAAAGTATAATTTTGTGTTGTTATGCATTAGAGAATGCATATACTGGCGCTAAGCTTGAGATGCCTAGTTAGCTTTAAAGCTAACATGTAACATACTAATATCGTATGGAGGCAAAGTTTATATCAAAGTTGTCGAGCTCGAAGAGATGTACAACTTCGCAGTTGATGTCTTTTTGTATTTGAAATCATTCAAAATCGACAAACTATGTTTTAAGTCCTTAGAATTTTGAACTTCAACTTTTTCAATCTTTCAAATGACCTCAAATGGAGATACAACCTAAACCAAAGTTCCAATACTCGACGAGATATAACACTTTTCAGTTCAAACTTTTTTCAATTGAAATTGTTTAGGCTCTCTAGTATTCATTACAAGATCCACTAAAGTGAAAACAAAACGAAAGAAACATTCACTTAGTCGCAAAAGACTTATTGATGTAGTGGTAGATGAGTTTCATGCGAAATCTCAGGTCGCAAGTTTGATTCCTAGCTACAACAAACCCACTCAAGGAAACATATATCCCTGGATGTTACATTTCCTTGGGTGTTATCGGCACCGGAGGAAACGTATATCCTTGGGTGTTGTTACATTTCCTTGGGTGTCATCGGCACTCAAGGAAATGGATATCCATGGGTGTTGTTGCATTTCCTTGACGGTGTTAAAAATCTAACCGCTGATTTATTTCCTTGACGGCTCAACCCTTAAGGAATTGATTTGTGGCGGCCAGCCCTCAAGATAATAACTATTTCTCTGACTCTCTCCCCTTGGCAGTCCTTCCTTGAGTGTTGGTCGCCAGGAATTATTTCCTTGGCTGTTTTCCTACTTTCCTTGAGGGTTTTCGACCCTCAAGGCTATTCTGTTTTGTGGTAGTGATCGCCATCGTCATATCGTCAGCTCATGTATTCTAGAAGTGGGTGTCATCATTGATAGCCACAGGTTTCGTGTTGACACCCATTTCCTCGTTAGTAATAGCCTTAGGGGGGCTGTCATGTATGATCACATCATCAAAGGTTTGTTGTGGAACATTCTCACCTTCACATGCTTACTCCATATCGTGTAGTCTTTCACAAACCCCCTAGTAATCAAGTGAAATCGTATTTGCTCCACGTTAATAAAATTTCCTAAGATTTTTGCAATCTCTGCATGGGTAGAATACAAGTTGTCCATCTCTAGCATAAACTTTGGCAGCTGTGATGAAGGTGTTGATGCCCGTCAAGTACTGCAGGTTTGCAGATGTCAGACCGTACATCTACCCTTGATCCATCTCTGCACAGAAAAATTATAGGAAAATTGAACAACAATTGTAGCTCAAAACAATAGGTTGCTTGGTGTCACATTGACGTGCTCATCAAATTAAAATTGGTAGCCCCTCTTGAAGAACAATTATTCTACTTCATGTCACATAAAAATAGAGAGACTAATTATAGGAGAATACAAATTGGAGCCTTCATGAACAATAATTGTAGCTAAAAATAATGGGTTACTAGGTGTCACATGGATGTGCTCGTCAAAATTAAAATTGATAGCCCTATTGAAAAAACTCAACTCTACGTCATACAAGAACTAAAGCATCACATACTAACAATCATCAAAACCACCCTGTAAGTTGCTACAAACTAAACTGGGTTCATAGACACCAACCTTTTAAAAGATGGATTCACCACGATTTGAATTCCTTCCTCAAAATCCAATTGAAAAGTGCTCTCTAAGCTGGAGAAGTAAGTAGCATGAGAATCAATCAATCTATCCATAAAAAATTGAAAAGCTACAAATTCAAAGGAGCGGATACTTGTTACTAACCTTAAAGCAAGAAGATCATGCCCATGCTTCAAAGTCAAGACCTTCCATTGGTATTTTGATGAAAAATGACCACAGCAATGGAGGGAGAGGTGGAAAAAGGCGCCACCTTGGCTAAGTGTGCTCGGAATGGGAGGGATGAGAGAAGAGGACGTCGTCTTTTGTAGTGTGCAGCTATCACTGTCGGCTCAAGCCACGGACCAACAGTGACATATCATTGCCGTTTCGAGCCACCAGGCGGCACTGATGATGATCTTCGCTGCCGGTTTTTGGGGACCCCAATCATTTTCTGATTTTAAAGCTAAGAATCGGCACCGAAGATTTATCATAACCGTTTCATACAAACTAGCAGCGACGACGGCCGGCAGTGACGGTCGGTTCACTCTTTTTCGGGGACAATATAATTGAGTAATCTGAGCAGCGAACGGTTCAAAGCATTTGTTTGAAAGAAAAACCCGAACCATTCAAAGTTTCAAACCTCCTGGAAGAAGGCACCCGTTGAGGTCACATGCCGTGATGACGGCACTGGATGAAATCACCGGTCCGTTCTCCTCACTCTTCCAAGTACCAACTCCGATGGCATCGTTTCAGTAAAAAATTTCCCAAGTTTCCAGAAAACTGCTTTGTTTTTCTAGCGGCCGGCCGACTTGTTTCGTACACGCACGTATCTCTCTTATCTGGAGAAAGCAGCTTTGATGACTATACTATAACAGGTGTGTAGCGTGACCTGGATAGTGTGATAGTGTGATCTGCAAGCGAGAGATCGAGTCAGCAGTGTGACCTGGATAGTGTGATCAGCAGCGAGAGACCGCATGAACGAGTGTTAATGGTTGGTTGCTTGCTTGCCATGGCCATGCCGCGTTTACTCTGAGAAAGATTCAGAGCTCTGAGGTCATGCAAAAGCCTGCCGGTCCGCGTGGCGCGGAGTAGTTGTTACCTATCAACTGAATATTATATCGATACGATGTAGCAGTAAAATAATATAAACAGCTATGCATTAGCTTTGTTCCAGATCAGTTTAGGAAGTGGATTAAGGAACTGAAATGAAATATACCAAAATATTTGGAAGAAGGATACAGCAGTATACTGGCAGTTATATATATATGGCTATTAAATACTCCTTGAGTCCTGGAATGAATCAATTCCTAGAGTTATGTTAAATCAATTTCTTTAAGTTTGGTCAAATTTATAAAAAATATACAACACTATTTATGACATCAAATAAACAACAATGAAAATATATTTCATTGTGTATCTAACAATATTAATTTGGTGCTATAAATTTAGGTGCTCTTTTTCATAAATTTAATCAAACTTAAAAATATTTGACTTAGGAAAACTCGGTGGAATTGATTATTTTAAAGAACGGAGGGAGTATACAACTGCAATTCAATTGGTGTACCTTGCAAGCAGTTCAGTCCATCATGGACTCTACTACTCCCTCCTGGTCTACGGCACTCATAGTCATGATACAAAACACACGCTCCGCTGCGCAGGCTACTGAACAGCGCAAAAAAACACGAACAAAGTACATATGAGCAGTAGCAGCAAAGTGAATAGTAATAAACCGCTAAATAGTAACAAACAGAGAAATAAATAGCATGAAACAGTACTAATTAAACAGTGGTGCACAGTAAAGGGGACAACGATCAAAAATGTCTGAACAGTACATGAGACCCTGGATGGTCTCCATTTTATTCCTGGTCGAGGGATTAATATATATTTATTATTATTATATAATACGGGCATATACATAAGGAACTATAGTCGTAAAAACTTGTTCTTTTCCGTTGTCGGAAACTCTCTATACTTTTGGTTTCCAAATAAAAAAACTCAGTGTTATATATACACACTGTACAGTATAGTGATTAGAGCACACCTTGTCGATCGATATCGGTTTATTTGGCTCCAATTAATACTATTTATTAGCTAATAATCACACTCGAAAGAGTATAACGTTGGGGTCCAATCCCTTGGGCACGCTCGCAACGAGTTCATGGTACGTGTCCGGCAGCGACAGCGCGATCTTGGTGGCAGTCTCCAGGTAGCTCTGAAACTTGTCGGTGGTCAGGCCAGCAGCCTGCTGCTCATCCGCAGCGGTGGTCTTCTTCTTCGGGTAGTACTGCTCGTCGTCGTCGTCCAAATCGGCGTCGACGACGGTGGTGGTGGAGGTGCGGCGGCCACGGTGATCGCGCAGCAGCTCCTCCCTCATGACGTGGTGCTTGAACGTCCGTCGGCGGAACGCCCAGTTTCCCGTGGCCCAGTCGAAGCTGTAGAGCGGGAGGAAGCGGTGGCCGTGCGCGGCCACGAAGTCGATGGCGGCGAGCACGAAGCGGAACTCGTCGCGGGAGAGGTAGTAGGCGAAGCTGACCCGCGTCCACCCGGGCTTCACGCCGTGGTACCCCCTGACGATGGCGTCGCGGATGCGGAGCGAGAGGTCCTCGCCGACGCCGAGGAGCGCGTGGCCGTAGGGCCCCGCGCACGCGCAGCCGCCCCTGGCCTGGATCCCGAACAGGTCGTTGAGGAGCTTGGCGACGAACCGGCCGTGCAGGGGCAGCCGCCGCCGCCGCGGGCTCCCGGTCGCTGACGCGTAGGAGGTGTCATCTCCTTCTCCGCCCGCGTAGACGAGGAAGGAGAAGATAGGCAGGCGGCGCGCGGCGACGTTGCCGAGCACCTCGACGTTGGGGTTGCTGAGCAGCCGCGCCATGGCCGCCTCCGCGTAGACCTGCTCCCGCAGCGCGACGGCGTCGCGCCCGACGTGCTCCTTGACCCAGAACGCCAGCGACGCGCGCACCTTCTGCACGATGGGCGGCGTGCCGGCGTCCTCCCGCTCCTCGATGTCGTCGTAGTACACCGTGTCCTGCAATGCATGCGGGTGTACGGTACGGCACACGTGCGTCAGCGACTGGATCGTCATGCATGTACTGCCACGGAGTTGTGACTCCGATGGTTCAAGCGTGCATATCACGGCTTTAATGATTGCAGTACCAGAGTACGAAACATTCGGGTTCATCAAAACCTGTACTATACTAGTAGTACCTAATTTGGAATTTACATGCATGAACAAATAAGTACAGAAGCACACGGCGGCTCGATTGTCGTTGGTGGCCTCACTCACCTCCTCGCTGAATCCGTTGACATAGGCGACGGTGCCGCCGCCGCAGGTGGACGGCGGCATGCCGGCGAGGCGGTAGAGCGCCCGGTTCATGAGCAGGATCCCCGGCGTGCCCGGCCCGCCGACGAACTTGTGCGGGCTGAGGAACACCGCGTCGTAGCCGTCCATCTCCCCCGACCGCATGTCGATGTCAACGTAGGGCCCGCTGTTCAGACACACGGGGATGTCAACGATCGACTCACGCATGTCTCATATAATGCAGTGCAGGACACAATGTTATCTGAGCAAGAAACGTGAGCACAGGTACACTGCTGACGCATGTACAATATACAAGTAGAAATGTCATCTTATTTATTTATTTTCGTACTGTGTATATATCTTGGTTTTCGTAGTTGTGTTGGTGCAGAAACAACAATATTCAGATGTGTCGCGTTCTGAGTTCTGACGCGGCGTATGCAATGCAACACCGGCCATTGAAGGCCTTTGTGGTTTCTTGAGAGAGCGAGGCTATGTTCAGATCGGTTTTCTGTTCTGAGTTGTGACGCGTTTGCATGTAGCAGGTAGAGGTCGATGGCTTTCGCTGTCGGATGAGCTACGAACTGGACTTGCGATGCCGCTCCTTCTAATTAACTTGGAAATAAAATTAACAAAACAACGCCGGGCAAGGAAAATATGTATGAGATTGCTTCAACGATGAGGAAACCAGACGCAAAAACATTTCAGTAACTTCATCTAACTACTATATCACGTGTGATTGATGCGTTCTTAATAATAATAAGTCTGGCAAGCCCTGAATTTGATAGCTAGCGTATGGCGTTGGTACACAGATGCAATACGTGATGGTGGCATCTGCAGGTCAAAGTGATATCATCATGCAGCATGCAGCAGGTCGCGAAATTTGTCAAATTTTGATGTCAAGGATGGAGGAAACGGGCGCGCCTGCAGCTGCAGGTAAGGATAAAAACAGACCGAAAAAATCCCGTTCCGTTTTCTATTTTCTTCCGTTCGTTTTCGTATTTGTGGGATCTTTTCCGTATTTACGGAAACGGGAAAGGGGTTTTTCCGTTCGTTTCCGCGAGATCCTGTTTTTATCCAGAATTAACTCGTATTTATTTCGTTTTTCATTCCGTTTTCAAATGTGAGATATGTCTAGAAATTGATATGTTCATAAACCTACTAATCACAAATTATGCATGTTAACATGTTAACACATGGTATACTAGTGAATATCGGACCGATAATTTCGTAAGTGTATATTATTTTGTGACTTTGTTCATGTATACTCAAGAATATTTGATCATGTTATTCTAACTTATTTTTCTGGCTCTCCGTCCATATTTGTTTGTTTCCGTATTTCCGTATATCCCCATCCGTTTTTATTCCGTTTTTTCCCCGAACCCGATCCCGTTTCGACTAAAAATATAGAAACAGAAATGGGAGAGGAGTTTTTCCGTCCGTTTCCGTCTGTTTTCATCCCTAGCTGCAGGTGAGCAAATCAAATCGCGAAATCAAATTGGCCTAGTTATTATTACTATTCAAAGAACGACGCTTGTTTTTTCTGTTCATCAGGTCCGGACCGCTGAATGGATCAAAATGCAGACTGAATTTCGTTCTGATACAGGAGCTTACATTTGCATTAATTGTTCTATGGCGTCAAGTTTCAAACCTCACGTATATATTCTATAGCACATTGACAAAACGAGAGTTGCTGCCTGCATTTGGAATTGAACTGTATAGCTGCAAGGACTTTAATTTTGGCCATCATGCATGCGTGTCAGACTATTAAGTTGTGTGTTCAAACTTCATATATTGTCACGACTGTCACGTACGAGCCTAGAAATTCACGGCTACAAACAAAGAAAACCTGAACAATTCTTAATTTCTAGCTGAGGTGCAACCGTGAATTTTAGAAGTATATACATATATATGTAAAAAAGAACTTGATCGAAGTTTATACCTCAATGCAAACTACTATTCTATACATCGTGGACAGGCACCTAGAGAGTACAACACGTACCTGGCAGCGAAGTCGAAGCAGGCGAAGGCGCCGTGCTGGTGCAGGAGGCGAGCGATGGCGCGGGTGTCGGTGAGCACGCAGGTGACGTTGCTGCACGCCGAGAAGCAGCCCAGCATGGGGCGGTTGGCGTACTCGGGCGACGCCAGCGCGCGCCGCAGCGCGGCGAGGTTGACGAGCCCGTCGTCGCTGTCGGTGCCCGCACCCGCGCCGATCTCCACGACGTCGACCAGGGACTGCCGCCACGACAGCAGGTTGGAGTGGTGCTCGTAGGGCCCCACGAACACAACCCACCGCTCCTCCGCGCGCAGCAGCTGCTGCGCGCCGGCGGCGGCGGCGCGCGCCCGCAGCAGCGCCGGCGGGCTCGCCACCCCGATCGCCTCCTGCAGCCGCTTCGCCACCGCCGTGGCGCCCGACCCGCAGAAGAGCAGCGCGTCGTCGGGGCCCGCGCCCATGCACCGCTTGATGTAGCTCCCCGCTTTCCTCGCCATCCGCGTCGTCTTGCTGCCCACGTAGCTGTCCTCCGTGTGTGCGTGTTCCCTGCACACACAGCCATTCATCTGTCATGTAGTGTCGACAACATCTTCCTGTTTATGATGATCGAGACGCATGCGGCCATGCCCATGCTTATGCATCGATGGTGTTGCTTGGGGAGTGAAGAGGCATGCACGCTGACCGTAGAAGGGGTGGACGTTCTTGAGGATGTAGTCCTCGATGTAGTGGAGGCTGCGGCCGGTGGCGGTGTGGTCGGCGTAGAGGAGCGCGCGGCGGCCGAACGGCGTCTCGAACTCGGCGTCGTGGCCGACGAGCTGCGACCGCACCCACTCCACCTTCTCCTCGGCCTTGGTGCTCCGCTCCGACCGCGCCCGGAGGAGGCTCACCAGAGTATGGGGCGTGTACGTGGGCGGCGCTCCATTCGTGGCGCCGACCTTCTTCTCCTCGCCGCCGTGCACCATCACCGCTTGAAGCGACGGCATGGCTAGATGCTTGCTGCCAATGCCAAATATTATCAAAATGCTCTTCTTGCAGCTAGCTAGACTAATTGCAGTTGCAGTACGGCTACTCTCGAATATCTTGCATGGTTAGCAAGTACATGTATTTATACGTCCGGCCGATCTCCCATATCGCTTCATGCGTTCGACTTCACAATAAGAATTTCTATAGCAGCTCTGATATGATTGGATGAGGACAAGAATAATCAATCTTGTGAGATGACTTTGGGATCGATCGCTAGCTAGTCAATGCTGCGAAGGAATTGCTTGTGATGGTCGCCAAATTGCAGACGATCAACTGGCGAGCAATTGCTGTACATGCTGAGCTGGTGGTGCGTCCTAGTTAGACATGTTGCATGCATCAGCTCGATCGGTGAATTTATATTTTCTACTAGAGGTTTCGTGCTTGGGAGTCTCGCAGGTACGCAGGTGTGCTCCATTTGGTCAGTTTTCGAGTATAGTTGCATCACACACCCACAACACAAATTTCATCGTCATCAGGGTGGTTAGTTAACCGCCGGAGCCGCCGGCTGCTGCTCGATCGACAGATGTGCAGTCCAGTTTTTCTTTCATTTGACTCTGTTGCTGTCATGCAATTAATATCCGATTAAGATCATTGGCATGCTTATATCATTTTGTAACTAATTTACTTCCTCCATTCAGAAATATTAAATTAATCTAGGCACGAATAAGCGATGTTTTTAATTAGGTAAAAGTCAACAATAATAAACTTAAATAGTCGAATTTAATTATTGCAAATAATATGAATAGACACTAACGGAAACAGTAAATATGCTGAGTGTTTTTTGTTTGCCGAGTGCATTCCATCGGGCACTCGGCAAAGAGCTGATTTGCCGAGTGTAGTGAAGAAGACATTCAGCATACATATTGCACTCGGTAAAAAACCCGATTTGCCGAATGTAGTATAACAGACACTCGGTAAACAACAAGACGACACGTAGCAATGAATTGACACTCGGCAAAATACTATCACGTGACCGGCACGTGCGACTGCCGTCTGACGGCGTGCCGGCCGTTATAAAAAGTGCTACTTTGCCGAGTGTTTTTCCCCAGCACTTGGCAAAATTATAAGTTTGCCGAGTGTTTTTTATAGGCACTCGGCAAAGCCAAACTTTTTTTCTCTCTTGCCCTCCAAACTTTTTCTACTCTCCACATACAACATGTGGTACTACATGTTAAAATTTGGTATATTTCTCGATCTGTTTGGTATATTTAATTAATTTATTGCATTTAGAGAAATTTTTTGGTATAAGTCAAATTTGAACTGCAAGTGATTCAAATAATGGAATAAAATGAGTGGAAAAATGATATTCATATTATTGAGTCCATTTTGAAGCCTTACCCGGGAAATGAAAAGAAATTTCGAACATTTTGTTCAGGAAACACGACCACGAACGTGTGGCCGAATGATTTTTAAATTCTAAAAAAATCAAACAAAGTCTGAAAGTCACGAGATTTGTCAAAATCTTATGATATCATACGTGGAGGCTGTGGTAAAAAATTGAGAAGGTTTCGCATAATTTATCACGTACGACGCTTACAAATCGAAGCATCTCCGAAGAAGAATCGTAGCATTGAGAAGGATCCGGTAAGATTTGGAGTCAAAGTGACGGTCGAATTGGGGTTTGACTTCAAAACTTTTTGTATAGGCAATAGACAACATAGATTGGTTCACATCAAATTTTGGTAATTTTTTGGATCCGTTTGATAATTTTAATTTATTAACTGCAATTATAGAATTTTAATCGATATAAATTGAATTTGAGCTATAACTGCATGAAATAATGGAATAATATTCGTAGAAAAATCAAATATGCATTGTTGAGTGAATTTGACAAGGTATTTTCAAATTACATCGTAACAAATTTAGTAAAACACGTTATGAAGAAGGAGGATAGGTGGGCATGAAATATCAATTTATTTTGCCGACTGTTAACTACACGACACTCGGCAAACAATATAGTTGCCGAGTGTCATATAGTGGACACTCGGCAATATACCCAAGCCAGCCCCACTTTCCAGTACCGTACCGGTTGGAAATTGAACAAAAAAAACAATGCCGAGTGCCCACAATCTAGTACTCGGCATACCTTTACTTTGTCGAGTGCCAAATTGCGGGCACTCGGCAAAGCCCTTTGGTTTTTACCCTAGCCGGCCGCACACTTACTCACACACACTCACACACTCACCCGCACACACACACACGCACACCGTGCCGCGCCGCCGGACCGCCCTCTCGTGCCGCCAGACCGCCACCGCCCACCCCACGCCGCCGGACCACCCTCCGCCGTCGGGCGGCCGCCCCCGACCGCCGGGCCCTCGCCTTCTCGTGCCGCCGCCGGCGGCCCCCGCCATCCCAGCGCGCCGGCCCCTCTCGGCCCCCGTCGCGGCGCCCCCCGCCGCAAGACCGGCTTGCCAGCCACCGGCGCCCCTGCCTCCCGGCCAGCCCTTGGCCGGGTTGTCCCCTCTCTGGCCGCCCCTTGTGGGTAGCCCCCACGATCGGCGCCCTCCCCTAGTCGGTGAGCCCCTCCTCCCTCCCCCCCCAATTTGGCTGGAGGAGGTGTCTTCTGAGATTTTGTAAAGCTTCCCATGCATGACGTACTCATAATTGTCTGCCAGAGTTTTTCTACCAGCCTGAAAATTATATAGTTTATGTTAATTAGATCTTATCTACACACCTCATCAGCTAAAATGAAATCCTGCAACAAGGAACATTGGTGGTATCATATAGACCCAAAGCACATTGAGGATATCATATGAACCCAAGACACAGTATTAACTGGATGCTGCATTGCATCAGTCAATATCATTAAAATTCAAGTTGCATGATGCAAATTTCACAAAACGGCTAAATTAATCACCTGTGTATAGTATCTGGAGTGCCATCCAAATTCAGAGTAGGTGCTAAAACCATGTTAAATTTCTCACCGGCATGCATAGGATAAACATCAGTAGCAACATCTAGCTGCATATACATATCTAACTGCTCACTACGTGCTTCGACACGAGAACTGTACACATGCAAGAGAAGATCAGAACATGAGCACAAGGTCATACTAGAACAAGGCTGGCAATTGAGCGTAGTTAGTTAACTCATAATATCGACGGAAGCTATATAAAGTGAAAAAGAAGCGGGTCATGCTTGACTGTTGGTTTCTTTTAGCTACAGCCTTGTCTTGCTATGGCTGAAATTAACTCTCCCAGATAAAGTCCTTCCTTGGACTATTGTTAGAATGGTTGGGGTCTGTACTTGTCTAATGTACTGGATATGCACTTCCAAGATTGATTTAATTTCAGCAGACAAGTGACATGGCTTGTTTTATGTTTTAATAGGTTATGCGGCCACCGCTCCCTGCCCCGCCCTGCAGTCGCCGTCCGCCTTGCCCTCCCGCCGCCCCACACCTTCGACTTGCCGTGGTTTTGCAAGGTATAAGATGTGTATGTGGTTGTCGGCCATCGTGCCGTTGGTTTGATGTGTATGTGGTTGTCGGCCATCGTGCCGTTGGTTTGTTGCAGGTTTTGGTTACCTCACCGTGCATGGGAGGTGCTGCCGAAATTTACAATATGACACTATTATGTTCATTTGTTGCAAGAGAGGCTATTGCAAGGATTATTCTCCACCGTCCTCGACTCGTCACTTTGCAAGACAACATGGTGAGGCATCCTACACCCCTCTTTCCATATCATGTTCATATATCAAGTAACCTAGCTAGGTGTCTCCCATTCGAAAGATATACGGTTGGAAATATGCAGATTTTTGCATATTTATAACCGTATCTGTTTCGAATTATCCACGTTTTTTGGACAGTTCGAGGATGTGTAGATGGAGTTAGTTTCCATGCTCTACTCGAATCCGAGATAGAGTTTCAGCAGCATCTCCCTGTTGTTCTCCGGATACACAATCTCCCTGCCAGGACGTGTATTTGGAGAACAACGGGGAGGTGCTGCCGAAATTCTATCTCGGATAGGAGTAGAGCATGGAAACTAACCCCATCTACACATCCTTGGGTGGGATTAGGACCTATCTTCACCTATTAGATAGTATAGGAACCTGTAGATGCAATTGATTTTTATATTACTTGCTGATATGTTAGAGGATGGATGACCGTGAGTGGATGTACACGGGCCGCTCTAGTCAGGGTTCGTTCACCGATGAATGGATTGAGAAGACCGATACTTTCTTGGAACTAGCATTTGCAAGGGTAAAAGGAGCGCGTGACACTTGGTGTCCCTACATCATTTGTGCAAACACGCGTCGACAAACAAAGGTGGTCATGGGTAAACATCTTTGCAAGAATGGATTTACGGCGGATTATACCCGGTGGATCTACCATGGTGAATCCGATCGTGTGAGAGACGAGGTCGTGAGACAATGCATCGAGGATTATGATGCTGATGTCGGGGTAGGAGACATGTTAAATGACTATCATGAAGCACACTTCGATGAAGGACGTAGGGAGGAGGAGCCAGAGCCAACCACAAAGGCATATTACGATATGTTGTCTACGGCATAGCAACCCCTTCACGGGCATGCCATGGTTTCTCAACTGAATGTCATTGCACGCCTAATGGCCGTAAACTCCCAATTTTGCACCTCCCGTATGAGGCACGAATGGGGGGGCCTGTGCAGGGTAGTTGGTGCTATTCAATTGAGAGATTTCAAAAGGTTCTTCGAACTAAATATAAAAATAAATAAAAATTGAAGCATCCATAGCAGAGGCATATATTCTGGAGGAGGTGTCAAACTTCACAACAAAATACTATTGTGACAACCTTCCTAGCGTGCATAATCCACCCCCTCGTTACAATGCTGGCGAAGATGAATCGAACCTTAGCGTTTTCGAGGGCAACTAGGAAGTGCAAGTGGTGCGACTAACAAGACCTTGAAACATGAAGAGTGGCGCACTATTATGCTATATGTGTTGACCAACCTATCCGAAGTGGAGCCGTACATGTTGTAAGTTCTCAACAAACTTTTTTCTCAAGTAGTCACAATTTTGTGTCCAACTCCCTTGTTTCTCATTGGTACAGGGAATTTCATGAACGATTTTGGCGTGAATCAAGGGAACCTACCCCGCAGGAAACTTCGACCCTTCTTAGAGAGGGTGCGGGAAATGGAATGCCCAATTTTATTTCTTGGTTCAAACAGAAGGTACTGTCCATTTTGGCTCATACTTAGTTTGACATTACAAGTTGCTCGTACGTGCGACTAATATAACGAATTACCATGCTTGAACTTGTAGGGACAAACCAATGCATCTATGAGTGAGTGCCGAGTTGAGACAGGTTGCCAATGGTTGTGCCTATAGGGTCAGGTCATTTACCAGTTATGACGTGAATGGATATCGCTTTCACACAACAAGCCACGAGCAGAGTCGGCCCAATCGAAGAACCACAAATACCAGAGTTTTTACACAAGGCTTAGATGGGGTTGAGTATTACAGAAGAATTGAAAAAATATACGAACTCATGTTTCATGGTTGCAAACCTCTTAATCCCGTTATATCCAAATGCCATTGGTTTGATCCTGAAGTAGTGAGGTGGACCCCTAATCTTGGGCTAGTCGAAATTCAACAATCATCCGTCTTACCAGGAGACGATGTCTATATTGTGGCTCAACAGGCAACGCAAGTTTATTATCTCTCATACCCGTGCCAAACTGTAGACCGTCTTAAGGGTTGGGATATTGTGTATAAGGTATCGCCACATGGTAAACTACCTATCCCAAACAATCAAGATTATAACATAGACCCCAACACATATGACGAAGAGTTCTTTCAAGAAGATGGGCTCGAAGGGAGTTTTGAGATAGACTTAACCGAAGCTCAGGGTATGGAAGTAGACAATGAAAGTGGTGCTAACGAGGACGCCGAAGACGAGGTTCAAAATGTGAAGGACTTAGAATTACTTCAGCGATTACATCTAAGCAATGACGGTGATGATGACATTCCTCATTCAGAGCACGGGGATGATTATATCAACATGCATGATAGTGATGATGAGACTTATGATCCAGCTAATCCCGATCATGATGATTATTTCTAATACATGTATGATCCATGCTAATTGATTTATTATTTGTCATACCATGTTTTTTTCTAAGTATGTTTTGTTTATTTTGCATCTATTTTGATGTATTATCTGTGCTAACCGGTTTACTCTTTTTAATTGCAGGTGATTGAACAATGGTGGGCGGTATGAGGAGGATAACGTCGCTTTACTCAAAAGTGACAACGATGAGTAAAGGGTCCGATGCAGCTGAGGGATCTGGGAAGAGACCTCGGGGTAGTCCCAAGGGTCGAGGGAAGGGTGGAGGCAAGATGAGGCCACCGTCGCTTGTACCTTCGTCGCCGTCTAAGTTACCTTCTGCTCACTCATCCTCTGAGGAGGAGGTACAGGTGGAGTGTAACACCTCCGGTGTTTGGACCTAGAACTAAAACTTGGCATGTCATCATATGCATTGCAAAGCATTCATAAAGTAGAAAATTTTGAATGCATTCACTAATAAGCTTTATTTCATAATGTTGTTATTTCATGTAATGCAATTCAAAACCCTAAATAAAGATCATGACCACAAGGGTCAAATTTCATGTGATCAAGTGAGACCATGTGTCATTTGACTCAAACAACCCTAATGGGCCAAGTTACTGGTCAAAATTCAAATTTAAGACAAAAGGAAAACAAATCAAATTTGAATTCCACTTTAAATTATAAAAGTCCTTTTTGCCCCTTTTGGATATTTCAAAATCCATTTGGAATTTGGGGTTGTGACAAAAAGCAAAGTTGGAGCTTATTTTATAAGTATCAACTTTGATATTCAAAGTTTTTCAAGTTTACATATAAAATTTGGAGTAATGTTGAAATGATTCAAATACTCAAATGCACTCCAAATTCAAATTTCAAAATGGAGGCAGAATTTGAAAATGTTCCTTGAAGCAAAGTTGTAGAGCTTGAAAAGTTGAGCAACTTTCATTTTTGGAGATTTTCAACTTCTTTAGAATATTTGTGAGTAATTTGCAAATTAAACTCATTGTCAATTCTGTAATTCTTATGAACAGTGTCACGATCACCGCCCCACCGCCGGCGTACCTTCTCCGGTCTTCCAGGCTCGCCCTCGGCCGCCCTTGGCTTCGCGCTGGCACTGCATGCTCGTTGCGTGTCGATTCCGTGCGCTCCTGGACGCGTTATAAAGCCCGGAACGCTGTCGTCGTCCTTTCTTTCTCTGCTCTGTTTCCCGACGTCGCCGCCTCAACTCCGGCGAGTTCCCCTCGCTTCCTCAGTCCAAACCAGTTTCGGCAAATCGGTGTTACAACTCGTCTCTCCCTTCCGAACCCATCCCACCAACTGAGGTTGTCTGAGTCCACCGAGAACCGCCGCTAGCGACTCTTCTTCCTCGCGGCCGACGATCTCGACCAAAGCTCCGGTTCATCGCGGCCAGCATCATCTGGTGAGCCGTTGTCCTTGTTTGTAGGTTCTATAGTTTCGTCTTGATGCTGTGGTCCTTATTCCGCTCTTGCTTGGTCATTTTGCCCACTGCAGTCGCCGGAACTACGTCGCCGACGAAGTCTTCTCCGCCGTGAGCACGGTCACCGTCGACCCGCGTCACCGTAGCGCCTCCGGTCTCATTCTTTGCTTCATCACGTCCGGGGTGAGCTGCTGATCCTTTCCGAGCCTTTTGTTTGATCTCAACCGGCCTTGTTTCGCGCGATGCACCATCGCTGGTGGCACCACCCGTCCGCCATGGACGGCGTGAGCCTGGTTCCATGTCGTAATCCACCTCTAAAACCCCATAGATCGACGCCGGCTAGTCTTTGTGAGTGTTTAGATACCATGGTCGTCGCAGATTGAGCTCACCGTCGGTGCGCTTAAGCTAGCGCGTCGGTCAGCGCCCGTCATGCCATGGTCAAAGCCCGAGGTTAGGGATGACATGTGGGGGCCGGCTGTCAGTGAGAGCAAGAGAGAGAATAGTGACTTTTGTTATTTTCTGATTTTGAATAGTGCTGAATCTTTGGAAATTTGTAGGAAATTCATGGTAGCTCCAAAAATTCTGAAATTTTGTGTGTAGCTTCTGTACATGCTCTAGTATGGTTTAAAAATTTGAAACTTGAAATTTGAATAAATTTTTAATGTTCAAAAATTCAGTCCATTAATTAATAAATGCAATTTCCATGATTTTTGTAGGCCACTGTATAGCTCCAAAAATTATGAAATTTATTTTGGTACACTAATTTGATATGAGGAAGCTTACATAAAATTTTGAGGTCATTTGGGACAAGTTTATTTTTGGGCTTATTTCCAAATTGATTCAAAAATAAATAAAAGCAAACCCTAAGTGTTTGATTAGTGTTTGATCTTGTTTTGATCGTGTTTTGTGACCAGTAGAGTTCACCGTAGTGGTCGGAGAGTTCACCATAGTGGTCAGAGAGTTCACCATAGTTGTCGGAGAATTCACCGTAGTGGTCGGAGAGTTCACCGTAGTGGTCGGAGAGTTCACCGTAGTGGTCGGAGAATTCACCGTAGTGGTCGGAGAGTTCGCCGAAGTGGTCGGAGAGCTCACCGAAGTGGTCGGTGCTGACGTGGTCACATCCGTTACGAATATGGTTTGGTTAGTTTGGCTTGTAACTGTACCGTGAAGGAAAGTTGTATTCAAGGTGTTGTTATATTTCATGCATCATGAAAGCATCATGTTTACATTATCATCATGTTGAAGCATATGCTGTTATTTCGTGTAGAATCCGAGAGTGAACCGATTCTAGTTGAGCAAGTTCTGGAAGCATCCCCGGTTGTCACGGGATTCGATAATAGTGGTGCTGATCCGGAACCTGAGATCGTCAACGAAGGCAAGCCCCGGTTTATGCATTAAACCATTACCTTGTTACTTTGAAAAGTTTATCACCTATGTTACTTATTGCATTAAGTGGATTTATTCAAATGTTACCTACTTGATGCATTGCCTACCTTGTTGATTGTTTACCATCTTTGAAGACGATTTCATTTACAAAGGCGTAGAATTGCTTAGTATGCTTTATGGTAGGTTTTCAAAGTAAAAGTTTCGATACAATCAAAGATGGCATACTGGCCAAAGAAAGAAAGAAAGAAGATAGAATGAACTAGAGACTAGTTGGGTGGCTTATCTTGAATGTTGGGTAATGTTGCCGACTATGTCGCTTAAAGGCCACTCATTGTGGATCTTCTGAACGAGACACTTTGTAGTCTTTGGTCACATACTCGGTAAGCCTACTTGGCTAATCCGATACTAAGATTTAATGCCCACGACTTTGGGAGTGGTGAGATGGCGGGAGTAGCGTGTACCCTCGTGGCTTGAATGTGCATTTGGATTTGAGGTGTCTTTGTGCTCTCGGGTGGCGTGGAGACGGCTTAGTACGGGAGGGATCCGATAGCGAGGTTGATATATGCAAGATTAAGTTCTACATATGTCGTGTGATAAGGAATCCCAGTGGGACTTGAATCAATTGAATTGCCGGTGCTCCATGGATATGGAGACTAGATTAATTACAGAAGCAATGTAGGACTGGTGAATTACTAAAATATGAGAAAAAGAATGGAATGAGAAGGATTGGAACATGGGATATGAACACTTAGTTGGAGATATTGAACTAAAATACTTAGTGGTAAAACTTGAAATTAGGATCAAGAATAGTAAGCTTTTGGCAAAGAATTTTTGAATCTTCCTACATCCTTACCTTGACCCAACACCTGCATCCCTAAGACCTTCGCCCTTTTTCATCGGTCGGCCTCTTGTTGAGTACTTTTTGTACTTAGGGTTTGTTAACCCTTGTTGCAGGTGAGTCACATGCACAGGCTTGTTTTGGTCCCTGCTGCATGTCAGTGTATGAAGTTGATGACGATGAGGAATGATAAATGGCCTTTGGACAAAGTACTAGTTTGTGTGAAATAAATAATGTTAATGTAATATTATCTCGCTACTATGGTTGTATGACACTTATGGTTATGTAAGTTTGAAACAACTGGTTTGTAATATTAAACTTAAGTCTTCCGCTTATTTACCTCGGTATGTATATTGAAAAATGTTGTAATCTGCAATGACCTGTGATTGGGATCTGTTTGAAACATGGATGATTCGGGTTTCGAGAACACCTAAACAGACACTGTTAAGTTGTTGGAAACTTTGTGTACGCTTATCGAGGTCTGTTGAGACATCGATAGGTGCACGTGGGCCCGATTTCTTAGGAGGTTCTACCACAACCGGTATCGTAAGCAATGAGGTCCTATCTAAGATCATTGTAGGTTACTTTGGAAAACCTTCAAATTGATTTGGATCAAAGAAAGTAAACTTGATATTTTAAAGTTCAAATTTCTTTCTTCTTTCCTCTAATCTAGCCTCAATCCTATCTTATTTGAAAGTTGTGGCGGATAATATGATTAGGTTTGTCCTATGTGTTAAAAATCTAGTACTGTTGATTGTATAAATCTTTTGTACTCAGATTCGTAAGATCGATTCATGCATCATGCTTGAACACCTTGCATAATAATTCCCCTTAAAAGTGGTTGGGTAAGTAATGTCAATCCCATTCTTGCTAACCGCCATTATCCTCAAGCTATCCTTATAGTCCTATCCTAAATTCTACAGGCTATGGCAAAGACCAAGATAACCGCACGCAAGTCCACTGGACCTCACGGAGTCCCTCGTCATCAGTTGGCACCGCGTAACCATGAGCTTGGTGAAGGAAGTTCCAAGATCCTAGGAGATGAAGGATCTTCAAGCAATCCCACCAACATTGAGAACCTTACCAAGGAGCTCAACACTCTTCGTCGAGCTCATGCCAAAGATCAAGAGAAGCTGGCGGAAATGGAAAGGGACATCACCAAGAATACCGAGTTAAGGAATGAAGCCTGGACACGAGAGGATGTGACCAATGAACGCGTCCATGAGTTGGAGTTCTACGTAGAAGACCTAGAGATGGACAATGCCATTCTTCATGAGAATGTCCACCTGCTGTACGCTCAACTTCATCCACCTCATGGGGATGGTGAAGTTACGGATGAAGAAATGATAGTAGATCCAGGACAAGTCAAGAATGATGAAGAGGAGGAGGATCCTGAGGAGTTAGTGTACTTCTCGGATGAAAGTGAGGTTTCATCCGATATGGGCACGGATGCCGATGACTGAGAGCTCGGAGTAGTAATAGTTCCTTTACTGCTTTCTTAGTAAACCAGGGTTGTCTTGTGGGATACAAGACATGTAATTTAAATAAGTAACCCTTTGTAGCATGAAACCTTTTAAATGCTTTCAATAAAATAATAATGTAAATAAACGTGTTCTCTAACAGATGCCTCGTCCTATCACCCGAACTGGTGCTAGTGGCTCACATGACGATGATGAGTGCCCAAATCCTCCACCAATGCCTTTGACTATGGCAGATGCCATAGCCACACTCATCAACGCAACGGCAGAGAATGCTAGGCTGTTAAGGGAATTGGCGCAGAACTAGCAGGCACCATACCCTAATCATGGCCGTCGTAATGGAAATGACGAGTCAACCTATGTGGATTTTACTGACACACGTCCACATGTGTTCTCTAAGGCAGACGAACCTTTAGAAGCTGACGATTGGCTCCGGACAATGGAGCAAAAGTTTGAGCTGATTCGCTGTACCGAGATTCAGAAACCAAGGTTTGCGGCACAGCAACTCCGAGGAGCTGCTGGTGCCTGGTGGGCAAATTTGGTAGCAGTACAACCCGCTGGCCACCAAATCAACTAGAGGGAGTTCAAGGATGCCTTCAGGGCACACTATATTCCAGACGGGGTGATGACCATGAAGTTAGAAGAGTTCTTGTCTCTTAAGCAAGGGGAGCACCCGGTGAAGCATTATGTTGGGCGTTTCAATCACCTATCGTAGTATGCTATAGAGTATGTGAATACTGACAGGAAAAAGAAGAATCATTTCATGAGAGGTCTAAACACCAAGCTTCAGACCATGATGGCAACTTGTGGCAACGCAACTTATCATGAGACTGTCAACATTGCTATCGCTTCAGAGGAGAATTACCGCCGACACAAGGAGGCGAAGAAAAAGAGGTCCTTTGCTTCCGGATCGTCGAGTGGAAAGCGTCAAAAGGTGATCTACCATCCTCAGAATCATGGCCGTGCACCATTCCGCCCACAACAAAGCCAAAGCAGGCAGCAAATCTTTATTCGCCCTGCAACTAATACGCCTTATACTCATCAAGCGCCGCAGCAGCAAAACAATACAAATAATGCAAACCGCAATGCTACTCCCCAGAATCACAATTATCCATGCTATAATTGTGGTAAACCCGGACACTTTTCCCGAGAATGTCCATATCCTAGGAAGAACAATCCTGATGCACCCAAAGCCCCTGTTACTCCAGCTCAGAATCAGTACAAGGGCAATGCTCAGAACAATCAGAAGGGACAGGCTGAGAAGAAAACTAGAAGGGTCTTCTATACTCAAGTGGAAGCTATTCCAGAAGGAGAACCAGTAATGATAGGTATGTTTCCCATTGCTAAGCATCCTGCAATTACCTTATTTGATTCTGGTGCATCCCATACATTCATCAATCGTACATTTGTTGTGAAGCATGGGATAGCTATTGGGGAAACAAAAGAGTCCTATCATATGCAGTCGCCCGGGGGACGAATCTGTACAAGGGAGGTAGTTCAACATGTACCTATTGATTTGGGAGGTTATGAGTTCTCTACCAATATGCTGATATTAAAGGATCAAGATATAGATGTGATCCTTGATATGAACTGGTTAACCCAACACGGGGCTATCATAGATGTCTTGCGTAGAACCATAAGGGTAAATGCACCTAGCAGCAAAACCCAACTTCTCATCCAACTTCTCTTTCCTAAAAGTACAGTGGAAATAGTCTGTGCAACTATTGTTGAAGGAGCCAAGAAAATTTCAGTGGTATGTGAGTTTACGGATGTCTTTCCCGATGATCTGCCTGGTTTGCCACCAGACCGAGACGTAGAATTCAGAATTGATCTAAAACCAGGAACAGCACCAGTATCCAGAAGAGCATATAGGATGCCACCCAAAGAACTAGCAGAATTAAAAATACAACTACAAGAGTTGTTAGACAAGGGTTTCATTCAACCCAGTTCATCACCTTGGGGATGCCCTGCTATTTTCGTAAAGAAGGACCAAACCTTAAGGTTATGTGTTGACTATCGGCCGTTAAATGAAGTCACCATCAAGAACAAATACCCCTTACCCCGAATTGATTTGCTTTTTGATCAACTTGCGGGAGCTAAGGTGTTCTCGAAGATAGACTTGAGATCAGGCTACCACCAGATTAAGATCAGACGAGAAGATGTGTCGAAGACAGCGTTCACTACTCGATATGGCCTATATGAGTATTTAGTCATGTCTTTTGGGTTGACCAATGCCCCGGCTCACTTCATGCACCTGATGAACTCAGTTTTCATGCCTGAGTTGGATAAGTTTGTAGTAGTGTTCATTGACGGCATTTTTATCTACTCTAAGAGCAAAAAGGAACATGCGGAACATCTCCGTATTGTTCTACAACGATTAAGAGATCACCAATTATATGCCAAATTCAGCAAATGTGAATTCTGGCTAGAGGAAGTACAATTTCTAGGTCATGTACTATCTGCTGAAGGTATAGCTGTTGATCCGAGCAAGGTAAAAGAAGTCCTTAATTGGAAAGCACCCACAACTGTACATCAAGTTCGTAGTTTCCTAGGGTTGGCAGGGTATTACCGTCGGTTCATCCCTGACTTCTCCAGAATTGCGAAGCCAATTACTGGACTACTGAAAAATCAAACTAAGTTTGTATGGTCAACAGAATGTGAAGAGGCCTTTCAGACATTGAAGAAGTTGCTGACAACTGCACCAGTATTAGCACAACCTGATATCGAGAGGCCATTTGATATCTATTGTGATGCATCTGGAATTGGTATTGGCTGTGTTCTTATGCAAGAAGGCAGAGTCATAGCATATGCTTCCAGACAACTCAAGAAGCATGAAGAACATTATCCCACCCATGATCTTGAATTAGCCGCTATTGTTCATGCACTCAAGATTTGGCGACATTATTTATTGGGCAATATATGTCATATCTATACAAATCATAAAAGTTTGAAATATATTTTTACTCAGTCAGAGTTGAATATGAGGCAAAGAAGATGGTTAGAACTTATCAAAGATTATGACTTAGAAGTGCATTATCATCCGGGCAAGGCTAATGTGGTTGCCGATGCCCTGAGTCGCAAGAGTCATTGCCATTGTCTGAATGTGAAACCTATGCAACGAACATTGTGTCAAGAGATGGAGCATCTGAATTTACAAATCATAGAACAAGGTTCCCTGTCCAATATTGCAGTTGAGTCCACTATCAAAGATCAGATCATTGCTGCTCAACAGAAAAGTAAGGGCATAGCCCATATCAAGGATAAAGTTAGATCTGGAAGATCAACATGTTTCAAGATTGATGAATCAGATGTCCTATGGTTCAAAGATAGATTGGAAGTACCCAAACATCCGGAGCTGCGAAAGCAGATTCTTGATGAAGCTCATTCTACAAGATACTCCATTCATCCAGGTAGCAACAAAATGTATCATGATCTGAGAACGAGATATTGGTGGACCAAAATGAAAATAGAAATAGCTCAATATGTGGCCAAATGTGATACTTGTCAGAGAGTCAAAGCAATTCACATGAAGACTGCGGGTCCATTACATTCCTTGCCAGTTCCATCTTGGAAATGGGAAGATATCTGTATGGACTTCATAGTAGGGTTGCCTAGGACATCTGCAGGCTACAATTCAATATGGGTTATTGTTGATCGCCTAACCAAGATAGCTCATTTCTTACCAGTCAGAGATAAATATCGAGCGGAGCAGTATGCAAAGCTTTATCTGAATAGAATCTTCAGTCTGCATGGGGCACCCAAGACCATTGTCTCTGACAGAGGGTCATTGTTTATATCCAAGTTCTAGAAAAGTCTACATGAGTCTTTGGAAACTAAACTTATCCATAGTTTTGCTTATCATCCGCAAACCGATGGACAGATGGAAAGGGTAAATCAAATTCTTGAAGATATGTTAAGAGCATGTGTTCTCTCCTATGGTGCTATATGGGATGAATGCCTTCCCTTAGCTGAATTCTCATATAACAATAGCTATCAAGAGAGCATTAAAATGGCACTATTTGAAGCATTGTATGGTCGTAGATGCCAGACACCTTTACATTGGTCAGGTGTTGGAGAACGTTGGTTCTTTGGACCGGATGTGGTCAAGGAAGCAGAAGAGAAAGTTAAACTCATACAAGCTAATATGAAGGTAGCTCAATCCCGCCAGAAAAGCTATGCTGATAAGAGGAGGCGACCTCTAGAATTCATAGTGGGAGATCATGTCTACCTCAAGGTATCGCCAATGAAAGGAGTTCATCGTTTTGGGATTCGGGGAAAGTTGGCGCCCCGTTATGTTGGTCCGTTTCAAATCCAACAAAGATGTGGACAAGTCGCCTATCGCGTCAAGCTACCAGATCACATGTCAGCTGTGTATGATATCTTCCATGTATCCCAGTTGAAGAAGTGTCTTCAAGTACCTGACCAAGTGATTGATTTTGGTGATGTAGAATTAGCACCTGATTTAACTTATGCTGAGTACCCCATTAGAGTCTTAGATCAGAAAGATCGAATCACTCAAAGGCGTACAATCAAGTTCTACAAAGTACAATGGAACCAACACACTGAAGAAAAAGCTACTTGGGAGTCTGAGGATTATTTAGAAGAAAACTTTCCTGACTTCTTTGCTTCTCTCTAGTTGCAATACCTCGTCTATATTGCAACTTGTTTATTTTGTCAAAAGAATGGAAAACCCCCTCACTAGTCTTTTGAATAAAGTTATGATGTGTTAGCTTGACACATTTCCTTTTCCATTACTTAGCCTTAAGTTTTAAATCTTGGGACGAGATTTCTTTAAGGGGGAAGGGTTGTAACACCTCTGGTGTTTGGACCTAGAACTAAAACTTGGCATGTCATCATATGCATTGCAAAGCATTCATAAAGTAGAAAATTTTGAATGCATTCACTAATAAGCTTTATTTCATAATGTTGTTATTTCATGTAATGCAATTCAAAACCCTAAATAAAGATCATGACCACAAGGGTCAAATTTCATGTGATCAAGTGAGACCATGTGTCATTTGACTCAAACAACCCTAATGGGCCAAGTTACTGGTCAAAATTCAAATTTAAGACAAAAGGAAAACAAATCAAATTTGAATTCCACTTTAAATTATAAAAGTCCTTTTTGCCCCTTTTGGATATTTCAAAATCCATTTGGAATTTGGGGTTGTGACAAAAAGCAAAGTTGGAGCTTATTTTATAAGTATTAACTTTGATATTCAAAGTTTTTCAAGTTTACATATAAAATTTGGAGTAATGTTGAAATGATTCAAATACTCAAATGCACTCCAAATTCAAATTTCAAAATGGAGGCAGAATTTGAAAATGTTCCTTGAAGCAAAGTTGTAGAGCTTGAAAAGTTGAGCAACTTTCATTTTTGGAGATTTTCAACTTCTTTAGAATATTTGTGAGTAATTTGCAAATTAAACTCAGTGTCAATTCTATAATTCTTATGAACAGTGTCACGATCACCGCCCCACCGCCGGCGTACCTTCTCCGGTCTTCCAGGCTCGCCCTCGGCCGCCCTTGGCTTCGCGCTGGCACTGCATGCTCGTTGCGTGTTGATTCCGTGCGCTCCTGGACGTGTTATAAAGCCCGGAACGCTGTCGTCGCCCTTTCTTTCTCTGCTCTGTTTCCCGACGTCGCCGCCTCAACTCCGGCGAGTTCCCCTCGCTTCCTCCGTCCAAACCAGTTTTGGCAAATCGGTGTTACAACTCCGTCTCTCCCTTCCGAACCCATCCCACCAACTGAGGTTGTCTGAGTCCACCGAGAACCGCCGCTAGCGACTCTTCTTCCTCGCGGCCGACGATCTCGACCAAAGCTCCGGTTCACCGCGGCCAGCATCATCTGGTGAGCCGTTGTCCTTGTTTGTAGGTTCTATAGTTTCATCTTGATGCTGTGGTCCTTATTCCGCTCTTGCTTGGTCATTTTGCCCACTGCAGTCGCCGAAACTACGTCGCCGATGAAGTCTTCTCCGCCGTGAGCACGGTCACCGTCGACCCGCGTCACCGTAGCGCCTACGGTCTCATTCTTTGCTTCATCACGTCCGGGGTGAGCTGCTGATCCTTTCTGAGCCTTTTGTTTGATCTCAACCGGCCTTGTTTCGCCGGCGTACCACTGCCGTGGCACCACGTCCGCCATGGACGGCGTGAGCCTGGTTCCATGTCGTAATCCACCTCTGAAACCCCATAGATCGACGCGGCTAGTCTTTGTGAGTGTTTAGATACCATGGTCGTCGCAGTTAAGCTCACCGTCGGTGCGCTAGCGTCGGTCAGCGCCATCGTGGCCACGGTCAAAGCCCGAGGTTAGGGATGACATGTGGGGGCCGGCTGTCAGTGAGAGCAAGAGAGAGAATAGTGACTTTTGTTATTTTCTGATTTTGAATAGTGCTGAATCTTTGGAAATTTGTAGGAAATTCATGGTAGCTCCAAAAATTCTAAAATTTTGTGTGTAGCTTCTGTACATGCTCTAGTATGGTTTAAAAATTTGAAACTTGAAATTTGAATAAATTTTTAATGTTCAAAAATTCAGTCCATTAATTAATAAATGCAATTTCCATGATTTTTGTAGGCCCCTGTATAGCTCCAAAAATTATGAAATTTATTTTGGTACACTAATTTGATATGAGGAAGCTTACATAAAATTTTGAGGTCATTTGGGACAAGTTTATTTTTGGGCTTATTTCCAAATTGATTCAAAAATAAATAAAAGCAAACCCTAAGTGTTTGATTAGTGTTTGATCTGGTTTTGATCATGTTTTGTGACCAGTAGAGTTCACCGTAGTGGTCGGAGAGTTCACCCTAGTGGTCAGAGAGTTCACCATAGTGGTCGGAGAATTCACCGTAGTGGTCGGAGAGTTCACCGTAGTGGTCGGAGAGTTCACCGTAGTGGTCGGAGAATTCACCGTAGTGGTGGGAGAGTTCGCCAAGTGGTCGGAGAGCTCACCGAAGTGGTCGGTGTTGACGTGGTCACATCCAAATACTGAATATGGTTTGGTTAGTTTGGCTTGTAACTGCACTGTGAAGGAAAGTTGTATTCAAGGTGTTGTTATATTTCATGCATCATGAAAGCATCATGTTTACATTATCATCATGTTGAAGCATATGTTTGTTATTTCATGTAGAATCCGAGAGTGAACCAATTCTAGTTGAGCAAGTTCGGAAGCATCCCGGTTGTCACGGGATTCGATAATAGTGGTGCTTGATCCGGAACCCGAGATAAATCAACGAAGGCAAGCCCCGGTTTATGCATTAAACCATTACCTTGTTACTTTGAAAAGTTTATCACCTATGTTACTTATTGCATTAAGTGGATTTATTCAAATGTTACCTACTTGATGCATTGCCTACCTTGTTGATTGTTTACCATCCTTGAAGATGATTTCATTTACAAAGGCGTAGAATTGCTTAGTATGCTTTATGGTAGGTTTTCAAAGTAAAAGTTTCGATACAATCAAAGATGGCATACTGGCCAAAGAAAGAAAGAAAGAAGATAGAATGAACTAGAGACTAGTTGGGTGGCTTATCTTGAATGTTGGGTAATGTTGCCGACTATGTCGCTTAAAGGCCACTCATTGTGGATCTTCTGAACGAGACACTTTGTAGTACTGGTCACATACTCCGGTAAGCCTACTTCGGCTAATCCGATACTAAGACGAATGCCCACGCACTGGGAGCGGTGAGATGGCGGGAGTAGCGTGTACCCTCGTGGCTTGAATGTGGCTGTATTTGAGGTGTGCTGTGCTCTCGGGTGGCGTGGAGACGGCTTAGTACGGGAGGATCCGGTAGTGAGGTTGATATATGCAAGATTAAGTTCTACATATGTCGTGTGATAAGGAATCCCCAGCTGGGACTTGAATCAATTTGAATTGCCGGTGCTCCGCAGATATGGAGACTCGATTCATTATAGAAGCAATGTAGGACTGGTGAATTACTAAAACATGAGAAAAAGAATGGAATGAGAAGGATTGGAACATGGGATATGAACACTTAGTTGGAGATATTGAACTAAAATACTTAGTGGTAAAACTTGAAATTAGGATCAAGAATAGTAAGCTTTTGGCAAAGAATTTTTGAATCTTCCTACATCCTTACCTTGACCCAACACTTGCATCCCTAAGACCTTCACCCTTTTTCGTTGGGTCAGTCTTGTTGAGTACTTTTTGTACTCAGGGTTTGTTAACCCTTGTTGTAGGTGAGTCACATGCACAGGCTTGTTTTGGTCCCTGCTGCATGTCAGTGTATGAAGTCGATGACGATGAGGAATGATGAATGGCCTTTGGACAAGGCACTAGTTTGTGTGAAATAAATAATGTTAATGTAATATTATCTCGCTACTATAGTTGTATGACACTTATGGTTATTTAAGTTTGAAACAACTAGTTTGTAATATTAAACTTAAGTCTTCCGCTTATTTACCTCTGGTATGTATATTGAAAAATGTTGTAATCTGCAATGACTGTGATTAGGATCCTATTTGAAACGTGGATGATTCGGGTTTCCTGAGGACACCCGACAGACCTGTTAAGTTGTTGGGAACTTGTGTATGCTATCTGAGGTCTGTTGAGACATCGATAGGTGCACGTGGGCCCGATTTCTTAGGAGGTTCTGCCACATGGAGGAGGAGGTATAGGTGGAGGAGGAGGCAGGGGTGGAGGAGGAGGTAGGGATGGAGGAGGAGGCAGGGATGGAGGAGGAGACAGGGGGTACCTCTTCCTCTACTTCATCACGTGTGTGGTTGCGAGGTCCCTCGACCCTCCCAAGGCGACTGATACCTCTTGAGAGATGCCCGCTGATTCGACCCGATCGAGACAAGTAAGTAACTTTATATGTTATCACTAATTTTTTATTTGATATGTTCAAAATTATAATAGAAACTAATAATTCATCTTAATCACTTGGGCAGGGGTTGGAGGAAGGTCGGTGGGGGTGATCACGCACGCCATGTGAACGGCATCCTTGATCTTTTGATCAAGGAAAAGTTCCCTGGCCTGGTGCAGTTCGGTGGAACTGTCGAGCCAGCCTACATGTGGGCCCACTATGCCGCCGTCCCCGACACCACTGATCGAGATGGCAGGTGTTTCACCGACAAGGCGCAGCATGTCAAGGCCAAGCTTTGGGTAAGTCTTTCTCACACTACATTGCTCAATACATCGCATTGATTGGACATTCTTGAAATAATGACTGGATACATCGCGTCTATATGCATGATTTCTTTAGATGTGAGGAGGGATACGAGGCCAAGGTGAATGCTGTGGCTGACAAAGCCGCCAAGAAACTCGTCAAGGACATGCACTATGAGGCGCGCATCCAGGTCGTGATCCAATACCACGCAGAATTTCTTAGAGAGAGGATCCCTAAAAGGGCGGCAAGAACCATGAGCCTGACCTTGAAACAATACCTGAAGGTAAATATAGAACATTAATACTTATTTTTTTAGATTAATTACGCTTAATTTCATCTTCTTATATATCATATACTTGATGACATAGGAGCCTCCATGGTGGTGTGCCTATGATCTACAGTGCTGGGCCCGGATGGTGGACAGGTGGTGCGACCCCACGTGGGAGGATAATCACAACGCTTGCCGGGAGCGGTGTTTGCTGATGTCGGGTGCACCACACTATCAAGGCAACCTCAACCTCTTAGAATATGCGGCTAGATGGGTACGAGAATTCATTTCTTTATTCTAACACTCAACTCTGCATAATTTCTAATCATATTGCTTTTTTTGCAGTCAGCGTCACATGGTGGCGAGCCTTGCTCCCAGTTCATGGCATATGCTTTGGCCCACAAGGGGAAGGCGACGTCCAACGTCGCCTACAACCCAGAGGACCTGCCCTCGGCGTACAGCAATGAGTCCATCCATAGCCGTCTCGATGGATACACATCGATGGCAAGGCAGGTCCATGGCCTAGAGTACGATCCGAGTGCCCATGACCTTGATGGAGAAATGGTCATGAGGGTGGGAGGAGGCAAGAAGCATGGCTGGTTTTGGATTGGCGACGGCACCATCGACATGGCCAGTACTCCCACTCTCTCCCAGATTCGAGCACGGAGCACGGGTTCCAGTCCAGCGATACGCCCACGACCAGACTCTACACGGTTCCAGATGAACACACTCCAGGTTATTTCTGTTTTATTCATCGTTCATTGATTTTTACATACTTTTGCATTGCATTGTAATATTGGGATGAAATATTGTAGGCTCAGCTAGAACAAGAAACGAGGCACCGGGAGGAGCTAGAGGCGAAGATGGAGGTAGAGCGGCAGAGGATGGAGGCAGAGCGGCTGAGGATGGAGGCAGAGTGACAGAGGATGGAGCTACAGATGTTTGAATATATGAGGGGTGTTTATGCTACAATCGGTCAACCTCCACCACCGTTTCCAGTCCCTCCTCCTCAACCTGCTCCAAATACTGTTTCAGGCACTGTGAGTCACTTTACAACCTTATAATCTAGTTTATGCAGAATCAATTTTATAAAAATGCCAAGACACTAGAAACTTAGTGACTAATGCTATTTGTTTGTTACCAACTGGTACTTAAGCAATCATACTAGAGTACAATGCAACTGAGAAGATATTGCTGATAGTTGTAAGGGTTATACTAGTTAGGCAGCAGAGAGACCATACGTGTTGTTTAATCTTGTCTCACACATGCAATCTCTTCTCCTTTGTGCAGCATCAATCAGCGGCATCGAATGAGCCTCATGACCTAGCCCTGTCGTAGTGGAACTCGTGGCCTAAGTGACTACTTATGATTTTATTTGTATTTGCATTTGTGGATTACCTATGACTACTTGTGGTTGTGAATGAACCTACTTGTGATTCTGAAGTTTATTTGCATTTATGTGTTGTCGATATATCTATATGAACTGCCTGTGATGCCTATTGTGAACTATCTGTGATGGATGTGATGTTTATTTGAATGTGATACGTGGCTGTGACCGAACCTAATAAATTGGTTATTTGTGGCAGCTTTGCCGAGTGTAACACTCGGCAAAGAGGCCTTTTGCCGAGTGCCAGGGTTAAAACACTCGGCAAAGTATACACGTGGCAAAATTCTGTGTATTCTGGGACTAAAATAGTTTGCCGAGTGTCTGCGCTATGACACTCGGCAAAGAAGCCAAAATTATGTGTCATGAGGAAGTGTTTGCCGAGTGCCTGGACTGGGACACACGGCAAAGAAGCAAAGTTTGCCGAGTGCCCGAGATTTGACACTCGGCAAATGGGCCGTGACCGTCTCCGCTCCATCACGTTACTTTTTTTCGCCGAGCGTTGGTTTCAGCTCTGGGCAAAGTCTTTGCCGAGTGCCCGATAGAAAACACTCGACAAAGAGCCGTTTGCCGCAACTGTAAACCCTTTGCCGAGTGTTTTTTGGGCTTTACCGAGTGCTTGTGACACTCTGCAAAGCGACTGTTTCCGGTAGTGAGATTTTCCTCTAATTGTAGTTTCGCAAGAGTAAATAAATTTTCTATTTTTATAAATATTTTACAAAAAAGGCACTAGTAGAGACCACGGTAAGACCGCACTGAGATGTACAAAATGCCACTTGTTATTTGTTGACAGGAGGCAGTAACTTATTTGGCTAGGTTTTACAAGATTTATCATTTGTAGAACAAAACTGAATATAGAATGGAAGTATTTTCATATATAATAAATCTAGTTGTATGTTTATAGACTATCTAGCAAACTTGATGCGTACACCTAGATGATTTGCAGCTCGAAGATTTATTCAGTGTTTACGTCACGTGTGTTTCAAATCGTCTTGGATGTGCCTAGGTGCATGCTACTGTAACTCGTACGGGTACACGAGGCCTAGAGTTTATCAATGATTATGTATTGCTTTCCAATTCAATTCCTTACGGGATCCTACTCTGTACCTTAGTTGAACACTGTAACTCATAGAAGCATGTAAATAGAGTGACAGACCATGAAAATGCTCCGTATTCTAAATCGTTTTGGAGTCAGACTCTATCTCATACTTGAACACGCGCTAGTTTAACTCGCACGTGCAAATAATAGATTGGGTCTGTCACATCCTCGTCGGATGATGGACCAAGAAACCTTCTTCCCTTTAAAAATTGGTAGCAGAGATTAAACATCATAATTACTAAATGTTTGACACATATATATGAAATTAGGCTTACTTGCAAAACTGATCAACCCAGATGCTCATCTGGTTATGTTTGTTTGGGTGAAACCTACATACTCGGGTTTGTGAACTCACAGGTTTAGCTTAGTTGGTTAGTCTTTTTTTTTGGTGGAACCCATCTGAATGTGAGTCTGCAACCTAGCACATATGTTAGGATTTTTTGCTAATTGTTTGTTTTGGTGGTAGGCATTGTAACTATTAAGTTAATTAGACACTTGTGGTGATTTTATTAATTCTAAGATTTTCCAACTTAGTCTCTTGAAGTTCAAAGCTTGGGGAAGCATGTGCAAGTGTTCATTCACAGAGATATATAGTTGGTTATGTCCAAAGTACATCTCTGTATTTTGTTTAAGAAAAGTTAGGATTTCTTAAATTAAATTAAATACGTTTATATTTTTAGATGGGTGTAACACATACTAGTTCTATGTGCTTTGTTCAAAAAATATTTTTACAACTGGTATTAGATTCTTTTCTCTAAAGAGATTTTTTGTTGTATATGCTACTGATTTTATAGTCTTTCATATAGTTTTGCATTTACATAGAAACTGCATAGTGCATACTAAAAGCCAAACTCTACTGTGAAAAATAAGTATTTAGGTGCATGTGAAACTGTTTAGTAATTCTTTCAGTCGTCGATAACTGACACTGCTTCTTTTTACCATTAACTCATAAGTGGTAAAATTATTTATAATATTTATAGCTAGTTTTGAAAAAAAAAACTGTAACATACCATTTTGAAAGTTCATTCGAAATATTCAAATGGTCATAATTCTAATCTTAATTGCAGCGGCATTCCAAAAAGGATAGTTATTTCTGAGGGCAGCTGACTGCTGAGGGAGTAAGTCACACAATTCACCTGATGTAGCAAATATATGTTGAGATTTTGGGCATATATCAATACAGTCCATAAAACACAAATCTATTTGAGCGTTAATACGTGAAGGGAACACGAGCTGGATAAAAACGCACAAAAAGCTACTGTAGTAGTCTAACCATGGTTTTAGAAAGTCAAAAGTGAACAGAAATTCGTATTCAAACGCGGCTGGAGCTGCATCATTCTGTTTCTGAGTTGCTCCCTGCGATTTCTTGGTAAGGTTTAGATGAACCATCCATTGCAGGTTAGAATCATCGCAAAGTTATTTACGCGACGGGCCGCGCTCCGCACGGAATGCGCGCACTCATCGCGCCGGAGAGGAAGAAGAGGGGGCCTCGCCGGCGGCCGGCTCCGTCGGACAGAAAGAAGACACAGCGGCGGCGTTAGGGTTAGGGTTCCGGCAGGATTAGGGTTGTATTTCTCCGGTGGCCTTAGAAGGGAGTTTGGGGGGTAGTCGTGACATGGTAGTGGAGGCGGCGAGACGGCGGGAGACGGCGGTTGGGCGGGCCTGGCGGCAGGGGCGTCGCGGCAGAGCTCACCGACGCCCTAGGATTAGGGTGGGCGACAACGAGGGACAGGGGTGGGTGGCATGGCAAGGTGGTGGGAGCTGTCAGCCGCCAATGGTGGGGGCAGGGGCGGGGACGGTGGCGAGGACGACAGAGGTTAGGGGGCGGGGGAGGAGGCAGGGGTGGTGCAATTAGGAAGACGTGCGCGGGGTGGAGCCACCGGTCGCGCTTTATCGGCCTCCTAGAATAATGTGGCTTTTGAAGTCTTCGTTTTTAGTCTGAAAAAACTTCTACCGAAATATTTTAATTTTTAGCCTTTTTTAGGGGTTTTAGCTGTTTATTTAAATAGAGAACTCTGATTTTTTAAGAGAGTTCTGTTTTTTAGAAAGTCTCCCCATTTTATTCAAGAATTAAAGGAATAAGAATTAAAAACACCATCAGGTGGATCTAGAAACCAAAGATGCCTACCCACCGGACTATAAGTCAAGCTACGAGGTAATATATGTGCATCGTTGTTGGCTTGCTGGTTCTCATGCACAAACTCCGCCGCCTCAAAACTTGTTCAGCCTGCCTTCACATGAACTAAACATGATTATAATTATCATCTTCTAGAGATAGGATGTGCACTTTTCAACTTATTTGGTTAAGACTATGAGATCAAGAAAGTAGTGCTAGGAACAAACTTAAAGAACTAAACATGTTGAGTTAATCAGATTGGATTAAGCAAGTTGTAACTCAAATATGTTTGTTTCTTATTTATGTGCATACCAGAATCAAGAAAAAGCTTTAAATAATGACTATTTACCTTATAATGTTACCTTTGTCATTGGAGCGTGATGACACCCTATGACGAAGGATAGATGACTCATGATGATCCTTCCCTTTTTTGCTTGAAGTTTTCCTTGTTCGGCTAGCCTCACATCTTTGACATTTTGTTGGACCCGTTGATTTATTCGTCCACTTACTACGAGTGAGTGTTTTTTATTGTAGATCTTATTTTTTGGTACCCGTCTTCTTCCCATTTGTTCCATAGCTACAGTGGTGGCTGGGTTTGATTTATGACAACCCATGGACATGCGTAGCTTATATTCATTCATCCAGTTCTTTATGAGTTGTGTCTTGCTTCAACTCTAATTTGAATTCATCTCGTGACTTACCCAAATTGAATTGAGAATTTTCTATAGGGGTTAGTCTAACAAAATATCCAACATCTACTAAAGCATACTATTGGCTCAAAAATCAACCTAGACACCACATCTAATTTGATTTAGGAAGGCATTTTAACCTAAGCATCATGCTTAATTTAAAAGCTTTTGGAAGTAAAATCAGCACACCTTTGGGTTCAAGAATCAAACTAGATACCTTGTCTAATTTAATTCAGGAAAACAGTTCAAACTAAGCACCATGCCTAATTTAAAAGGCGTATGAAAATACTTCAAAACCTAGGCATATACTATAGCAAACAAAGGCAGCATGAAAGCGTTATAGAGATTTTCTCAAATGGAGATGAAAGAGAATGATTGTTACTTAGCAAATTGAGCATGTCTTAAAGGTAGAGACAATCAAAATAATTTAGCAACATGGCAAGAGATGTTTTGAGGGAAGTATATTCCCCAGCTTGAATTTTACAGCAAAATCAAGTTTGGATGGATGTGATTCAATTTTGCGTGATGATTGGTTGGACATACCTTGTGTTGTCATCCTTCGTTATTTTTGCTTCAAACCTACAATCAATGTTTTTCTAAACGGTAAATGGTCTTTACACGATCGCCCTTCGTTTAGCTTTTAGGCTGTTTACACGGTGTTTAAATGAAGTTAAACGGTCTAAACGGTTTTATATTTTAAAAAAATACATATAATTATATATGTGCATGTAAAAAATCAAGTATTCTAGCATTTATACATATTTATCCGAGTAAAAATCAATTATTTTGGTATGTATATATATTTATGCATGTGAAAAAACCAAATATAGATATTTATGCATGTAACATATCAACTGTACATATTTATAAATATAATACACTTAAGTATACAAATTTATCCATACAAAATTGAACTAGATTTACCTCGTGTTCGCCTAAACAGCCGTTTAAACAGCTGTTTAGCCTGTTTAATGCTGTTTATCTCCATTCCGTTTAGGCCGTTTAGACCGTTTTTCCCTTTTTTTTGACCGTTTAAACGGTCAACCGTTTAATTTTCGTTTACCTCCTAAACAAAACAGTTTACCATCGTTTACCGTTTACTGGCCGTTTAAACGACCGTTTAATCCATTTAGGCGAACACTGCCTGCAATGGTTAGTGACAAAAATACCTGAAAAAATAATTTCACAATTATATTACTATGCTCATTTCACAGGGTCATTACAGCAAAAGGAGAAAGCTCATGTTATCTGCCAAAAGTGTTTGTTTTAAAACAAAAACTCGTCCTTAGAAAACCTTTGAATTGCACTTTAAGTTGGTGAAGTGGTTTCCTTCCTACAACAACCTATCTTAAGATTCATGCCAACATACAACGAGATATATAATATTTATGATAAACTAACGCGTCTACAACCACCCTATCAAAGAATTTATGAACAGGAAGTATGAGGGGGTTAAAGATCTCATGTGTGGTAGTGTTGGGAAGATGAATTGATTTAGGAGTTTTCTCACGTGAGCATAGATTTGATGAGGTGTTCATAAAGTAGCTTCCATGCTCATTGATGTCATCTTTCCTTTCAATCTCTAAGGTTGGTTCATCTTGAATGTCCAAAATTTTCTTTGGATTTGTGACTCTCGGATTGATCTTGTCTAAGGCCTCCACCAAACTTGGATGAGTCATGTTTATTAAGAAGATTGCCTTAAGCTCATTGTTTGGATCTCAACTAGGGTTAGAGTCTACCCTTAAGGTTTCAGCCTTGCCCATCATTCAATGGCATATGAATTCTTAACATCCTCCGACCATTATCGTGGCTCGTCTTGGTCATCCTTATAGTCTTCATGGCTCCTATGCTTTGGATGTCTTAGTAGATTTCTAGGATCATCATGAGACTCAGGAGAAAGAGCATGAGAGGAATCATCGAGGTCAAGGATGGGTTTAGATGAGACATCTAATGTAACACCCTAAATTTGCATTTTCTAAAAATAACCAAATTGATTTATTTAAGCAATTTTGGTGAGCATTGAAATATAGGAAATAAATAATTTTGTGAAAACTAAAATCAAATATAAGGTTAGCTGCAAGTGATGCATACATCTTTGTTGCATATTTATTTTGAGATGAATGGTTTTGATTCGAATTCCAAATGAGTTCAAAATCTAATTGAAATTTGTATTTAAAATGCTTTTTGAAAATTTGTTTGGAAAAAGAAAAGGAAAATTCCTCTTCCCTCTCTTCCGGACTTTCGCCCCATGGCCATTTCTTTCCCATGCCCAAAGATCGCAGCCTCAAACCCAGTGTTGCAGTGCCAGCTCGGTCGCGCGCTTCGGCGTTCGCCCAAGAAGCCCCGGCTGCCCACTCGGCCGCCAACCGCCCACGCCAGCGCCTTGGCCGGTTGCCGGCCCGGGCCCCACTGTGTCGGCTCTCTTTTTCTCTGCTCGGCTGGCCGCCGCGCTACGCCTGCAGAAGAAGAACCGGCCGCCCACGATCGGGCGTCGTGGAGCGTCCCCTCCGCCTCGGCCTCGATAAATAGGAGCGAGCCCCCTCTCGCGCCCTGCTGCCCGCTCGTTTCGCCCTCGCTCTCGGCCAGAATCGACGACGGAGAAGCTCATGCGGTTGCCGTCCTCACCTCCATGCTGCCACCCGTCACCGAGCCGTCTCCGTCTCCATCCTTCCCATTGTGAGACTCCCCATGATCCCCTTTACCTCCCCAAGCCGTTTAATTTGAGTTTCATGGTGTCTAGTGCCCGTTTCGCAGGCTTGAATGCTCTCGGCCAGCCGGCCATGGTGTCCGCCGCCCGGCCTTCCCTCCGGCTGATTTCTTGGCATGGACGTGTTCGCCCGCTCCTCTCGTTCTCCCGGTGCTCTCGGATTCGAAAACCGAGGCCCGTGAGGCTGTTACCCTGCTGTGGCCGGTGATCTCCACGCCGCCGGCCATGGCTTGCCTCGCCGGAGATCCTTTATTAAACGGCCAAAACCCCGAAGTTAATCCGAACCGTCCATCGCGCGATCAACGGCCGGAAATAGAAGATACCCCTTCGGGGGTAAATTTGCTAAAGAGTCCCTGGATTTTTCTAAGTCCTAACCCGCCCGTCCTTAGCGTATTTCTCGAATGCATAAACCTGTTTAGAAAGCGTAAACTTCATTTGTTAAGTCAAAAGTACGCTTTCAAAGATTTACAGTAAATGCCATTCGAAACTGTTTCGCTTATAGAATTGTCGTTTTAACTCGAATTGACCCATTCAAATCGCGTTAGCTTCGTAATTTCATAAGCTACATGTTGGAGCTACTGTTAGTCAAGTTTGGAACTTTTAATTTCATGATTAGAATTAATTAAATATAGGGCTTTTGAAAACCCGTTTTAATCATAACTTTCGCATTGTAGCTCCGTTTTTTCGTGAACTTCGCGTTGACGTGATCGTAGCTTAAACGTAGGTTAGTTTTACAAACATTTTATCTTGTTTCAATACTGTTGGTGTACTATTCTAATGATAGGAATGTTTGCTTTGCATGAATGCTTTTGGAATGTTGTATGTTCTTGCGTTGGTCGCGTTCGAGACGGTGAGGAAAACGTTGGAGACCAAGAACTCTTCGACGACCAGCAGGACCAGCACGAATTTGTGAACCAAGGCAAGTATAACATGGGCCTTCCTTGATGTCCTATTTCATTCTAAGCAATTACTCATTTGCATGTGTCTAATTTTGATACCCGTAAGGACATCCTAGTGATTGTTATCCTGTTCCTTGTCTCCTATGGGTTAAATGCATATGGGTAGATTGCTAGTGCTCTAACTGAACTTGATATACATGTTGATGAATAATACTATGGAACAAAGTGAGTGACATGATGTATAACAACTGTTCCATAGGGTGAAAGAGCAAATGACCTCTGTTCATGTTGCTCCCGGCCCTCCATAAGGACTTATCTGTCGGCAAAAAAGCTGGGGTGACAAAGGTAAACCGGAGAGTCATATGGCTCGACTTTAGCTCAGTAATAGGACCTTTTCTAGCTAGTTAGAGGTTACCTTTTTTGGCGCAAATGGGGCTTGCCACGTTGGGTATAGGACCGCCTCTGTTCCTATGTGTATAGCCATGATGGATATGTGCCATAGGAAAGGGGTTTCTACATCTGCCTGCCAAGGAAACCTAGCGGCCCTAACTTGTTAGGGAAACCTATGAAATGGCTTCATAGTGTACCCTGCCCGCTCACCTTGGAAGTGACATGGGAGTAATTAACCCGGGCATATGGGGATCACGACTCGCGGTGAATGTGCACCACCTCTGCAGAGGGTAACAAACTGTTATAACAGCCGTGCTCACGGTTACGAGCGGCCCGGAAAACTCACAGAATAACTAGATACTTGATGATGATCTTATAAAGTTGTTTAGTGATGATATATGGTACATATGACTCCAATATATGTTCTTATGGGAATTAAATGGGAGCTTAAGCATAACTTGATAATACTTGAGAATAAAAGCTTGACCTATTAAAAATGCTAACTGCAGTTAACCGTGAGTCTAACCTTTTGAACTTCATAACCCCATGTTAGCTTGCTAAGTACGGAATGTACTTACACTTGTTTATTTTCTTTACTTGGATAAAAATCCGGATGGGTAAGATAACAACGGGTATGAGGATTTCCGGAGGATTATTAGGCTTGTGGTCAACCAGTTGACCTTCCCCGTGAAGACGGCCACGAGAGTTTTATCATCTTTTTATTATTCCATTTGTGATGTATAAGACTAAGTTTTATTATAACTCGATGTATGAGACACCGTGATGATACTATTGTGATTTGTCGACTTGTGTGTGTGATTGATTTTCGGGCACACACGAAGTTTTGTGCATTCAATTTTATCCTTAAAATTGGGTGTGACAAATTGGTATCAAAGCCGTGTTGATCAGAGGGACATAAAGCCTAGTTAGAAAATGGTCGTTTTAGCATCTTTGTTCCTCCGGTTTCTTGCTTATTGACTTATCCTTGTTATTTTATTAAAACATTTATGCTTTTCATACCTTAATCTATTATTTAAAATTGTTGATTCTAATTTCTATCTCACTTTAAATCTATAGATGTCTCATAATCCGAAGATCGCTCGCTCAAAGACCGCCACGGCTATCGTGCCATGTTCACCCTGCGTGCCCCACCGGTGTGGAGAGGGAGATTGTGATCATCTCCGACGACGAGGAGATGGCTACACCGACGCCTACACCTACTCCTACACCAGTCGCCGTGTCTGCTCTACCTGTGGTAGCTACACCGAGGAGTCGACGGCTACTTCCCCTACACCTGCACCATCCCCATTGTTCCTGGTGGTGGACGAGGAGATTGGGCTGAAGTGCAAGTACTACTTCAAGCCAGCTCCAGAGACAGCCTACTACCACACTCTCCTCACCAAGCGTCTTTGGGACGACTACTTCCCGACTTGCACGCCTCCATCAGCTACCATCTGCGCCAAGTACAAGCACCACCGGAGGCTACCTTACTGGAAGGTAGAGCTGGTGGTCACCGCATGGAATGATATCATTAATGGACATGAGGTGGAGATCATCCACAGTGCCCTCGCCAGAGAGCCCATGCTTTGGATGGCATGGAGGATGCAAGACATGAATGCCTACATCCACTACCATGGTCGTCGTTTGAGGCCATGAGGGAGGATCGTTGGTTCCTTCCTCGAAATGATCATGAGGGTGTTTGGCAGGTTTTGGCTCCACCAGAGAATGACCCAACACCTGGAGGCAACGGTGAAAAAGCATGTCCACGCTATGCGGGGAGTGGATGATGAGGTCAAAGGAGAACTGCGTGCATCTCGAGAGAGCGCAGAGACGTCTTCGTAAACAAGTGGATGAACTTCGTGCACAGCTGGGACAGCCTTCCATCTACAAGAAGAAGCGCCGTTCCTTCACCATGATTGACACCGCTCCATAGATGTTAGGTGCCTTGATCTAGACTATCATGTCGTTAGTTCGTGTCCTTATTTAGTCTTGTTGGTCTTGTGAACTTGGTTGATTAGATGTTTGATTTGTGAACTTGGTTGAGTTGGTATTTTGCTTGGTTGCTGGAAGTTTGTGGGCATGTCCACAACTTCTTTAGATTGGAACTTTAAATTTAGAATGAAATCTTAATGCAGAAGTATCTTTTTATCTTATCTCTGCTGTGCTGATTTCTGGAGCAGCCTGTGTTCTTTATCTGGAAACTCGAAATCTGGGATGATAAAAATTCTGAAATTTTTGTGGAGATAACTAGACCTCTGTATCTTTCAAGTGTCTTTGGAATCACGTCAATAGCTGTTCATATTTGGGAGATCTAGCTGTCACAAGTTGATGTTCCTGCGCTGTCTGGAACTCAGAACAGTCTCGGTTTAGCTCTATTTTTGACTGTGTGCGAATTCGAATCTGTAAAAGTGGTCTAAATGAAAGTTGTAACTGATGTCCTAAGCTTTCTAACGAATCTTGGTGCACCTCTGTTGGATCTCTGAAACTCGAGTTATAACAGTTTTACTGAACTGCTGAAATTGTATCTTGCTCAGAGAATTTTCAGCATTGTTTCTTATCTTTGGTAAGCTCTCTATAATTGGAAAAATTCCTAAATTTTGCACATTTGTTGGAAAACAGATGGCCGCAAGAGGAGGAAGAGGCAGAGGCCGTGGTCGTGGACGTGATGCTCTCATAAATCCACCACCACCGCCACCTGTGACCATGGAACAGATATTGGGAATGCAAGCGCAGCTGATGCAAGCTATGATGCAGCGCTTGGACAATGAACCTGCAAGAGGTCCACCTCCTGTCCAGGTTAGAGATAAGCGTGGAGAGTTTATGAAAGGTCGTCCACCGGTGTTCACACATGCCACAGACCCTATGGAGGCCGATGATTGGTTGCGTGCTGTGGAGAAACAACTGAACATAGCACAATGCAACGACCTGGAGAAGGTGTTGTACGCTTCCGGGCAACTCCAAGGGGCTGCTCAGGATTGGTGGGAATCATTCCAGTTCGGACGTCCCAACAATGCTCCTGATATGACTTGGCAGGAATTTAAGGACAGTTTCCGATCATACCATATTCCTGATGGACTAGTAGAACTGAAGCAGGAAGAATTCAGATCTCTCAAGCAAGGATCAATGACTGTGGCGGAATATCGGGACAAGTTCGCACAACTATCTCGCTACGCTCCTAATGATGTGGCAGATGACAAGGATAAGCAACGCCGTTTCCTCAAGGGACTCTATGATGGACTGCAGCTCCAGCTGATGTCTAATACTTATCCTAACTTCCAGTCTTTGGTGAATCGCGCAATCGTGATTGATGATAAGCGCAAGGAGATGGAAGCTAAGAAGAGAAGGCTCCAAGGGCAAGCTTCTGGAAGCAACACTCGCCCACGTGCTTATCCCCAAAGCAAGGTTTCCAGCAGAGGAATCAAGGACCAACTCATCGTGGAAACCGTGGTCGAGATCCTCGGCGGAACCAGCCCAAAGAACGCCTCGAAGATCGACAACAGTTTGGAAATCAGCGTCCCCCGCAACAGATTAGCAATCCTGCAACACGCCAGGGAGTGCCTAACAATGCTCCTGTGAAGAGTGGTGCGCCCAACAATCCCAATGCCTGTTACCGATGTGGAGAAGTAGGTCACTATGCTCATCAGTGTCCTAAGAAGCAGAACCAGCAAGCACCTCAGAACCAGGCCAACAATCAGAAGTTCAACGCCCGCCCACCTCTCACAAGCGAAGGTGAACTATGTGTCATCTCGATGCAGCTCAGAGACGCCTGAGGTTATGTTGGGTATGCGTTCAGCGTCAACTCTATTTCTCGCCACCGTACTTTTTTGATTCGGTGCTTCGCATTCTTTTATCTCCCAAGCTTTTGTTAGAATGCATAGCATACCTTTGTGTGCCATGAAAACCCAATACTAGTGAATTCCCGGGAGGTAGTATGCCCGCTTCTTATTGGAGCCCTCAACTAGCATTTCCTTAAGGGGGTAGACTTCAAGGTGAAGCCTATTGTGTTGAGAACAATGGGAATTGACCTTATCCTCAGGAATGGATTGGATGAAACAACATCAGGCAAAGTGATTCAGGTGTCGTGGAGAAACTGTGGTTGTGACATCACTCAATGGGGATAGAATCGTGTAGAAGTAGTAGTGCAAGCTCAGCCTACGTACCACGATGAATCAGCTAGATGGTGAAATCAATGAACAAGATCGTGTCGTGGAGGAATTCCGGATGTCTTCCCGATGACTTACCGTGTATGCCACCGACCGAGACATTGAATTCATTATTGAATTACTACCGAACTCGCACCAATAGCTAAACGTCCATATAGAATGGGAGTTAATGAGTTAGAAGAGCTTAAGAAACAACTAAAAGAGTTGCAAGAAAAAGGTTTCATACGCCCAGTTCTTCCCCATGGGGGCACCTGTGATCTTTGTGGATAAGAAGGATGGTAGTCAACGAATGTGTGTGGATTACCGCTCACTTAATGAGGCTACCATCAAGAATAAATACCCTTTGCCTAGGATTGATGATTTGTTTGATCAGTTGAGAGGAGCTCATGTGTTCTCCAAGATTGATCTCCGATCTGGTTATCATCAGCTTAAGATTCGGAACTCGGACATACCCAAGACAGCATTCACTACACGGTATGGATTATATGAGTACACCGTTATGTCTTTTGGATTAACCAATGCACCTGCATACTTCATGTATCTGATGAATAAGGTGTTCATGGAGTTTCTGGATAAATTTGTGGTAGTATTCATAGATGACATACTAATATTCTCCAAGACTGAAGAAGAACATGCGGAACACATAAGGATGGTCTTGCAAAAGCTTAGAGAACATAAGTTGTACGCTAAGCGGAGCAAGTGTGAGTTTTGGTTAAAGGAAGTCTCTTTTCTGGGTCATGTTGTCTCCAATGGTGGAATAGCAGTGGATCCAGGCAAAGTACAAGATGTACTGAATTGGAAACCACCAACAACTGTAAGTGAGATTCGTAGCTTTTTGGGATTAGCTGGATATTACGAAGGTTTATTGAAGGTTTTTCCAAGCTAGCCAAGCCTATGACAGCTCTGTTGGAAAAGAATGCTAAGTATGTATGGTCGGATAAATGCCAGGCAAACTTTGAAGAGTTAAAGAAGAGATTGACTACAGCTCCGGTATTAATTTTGCCCGATTTAAGCAAGAACTTCTCTATATATTGTGATGCATCCCGTTTGGGTCTCGGATGTGTGCTTATGCAAGAAGGAAGAGTGGTGGCATATGCATCTAGACAATTGAGGAAGCATGAGTTGAATTATCCTACTCATGACTTGGAATTGGCAGCTGTGGTTCATGCCTTAAAGATCTGGAGACATTATCTGATTGGACATAAGAGTGATATCTATACTGATCATAAGAGTTTGAAGTATATCTTCACCCAATCAGATCTAAATCTAAGACAACGTCGTTGGTTGGAATTGATCAAAGACTATGATTTGGAAGTACATTATCACCCGGGAAAGGCAAACGTCGTAGCAGATGCACTTAGTAGAAAGAGCTATGCCAATGGAATTCAGATAACATCTATGCCAGCAGAGTTGTGTGCTGAAATGGAGTATCTCAACTTGAGCTTGGTCACTAATGCAATGGAATTGGTGATAGAGCCTACATTAGAGCAGGAGATACGCAAAGGACAATTGGAGGATGAAAAACTTAAAGAGATAGCAGAGAATGTAGTGCTTGGAAAGGCACCCGGTTTCAGAATGGATGAGAATGGAACTCTTTGGTTGGGAAAAGGATATGTACCGAAGTGAAAGCTATCCGAGATGCAATTCTGCAGAGGCCCATGAGTCTGCTTATTCTATACATCCGGAAGTACCAAGATGTACTTGGATCTCAAAGAAAAGTATTGGTGGTATGGTTTGAAGAGAGATGTGGCGTAATATGTGGCTTTGTGTGACATTTGTCAAAGAGTGAAAGTTTGAGCATCAAAGACCTGCAGGGTTACTACAACCAATGAAGATCCCTGAATGGAAATGGGAAGAAGTTGGCATGGATTTTATTGTAGGATTACCCCGCACTCAAAGAGGTTATGATTCAATATGGGTAATAGTGGATCGACTCACCAAGGTCGCTCACTTTTTACCAGTCTAGACTACATATAATGGTGCAAGATTAGCAGAGTTATACATGGAACGAATAGTGTGCTTACATGGTGTTCCCAAGAAAATTGTGTCGGATAGAGGCACCCAATTTACATCGCAATTACGCATAAAGTACATAGATCTTTGGGAACAAAGTTGAATTTCAGTTCTGCTTACCACCCACAAACTGATGGACTGACTGAAAGGATCAACCAGATTTTGGAAGATATGTTGAGAGCATGTGCACTTCAGTATGGTGATAGTTGGGATAAGAGTCTGCCTTACGCAGAGTTCTCATACAACAACAGTTATCAAAAGAGCCTCAAGATGGCACCTTCGAGGCGTTGTATGGACGTAAGTGTAGAACACCTTTGTTCTGGAATCAGACTGGAGAAACCCAAGTGTTTGGTCCTGATGTCCTTAGAGACGCGGAAGAGCAAGTAAGAATGATTAGAGACAATTTGAGAGTAGCTCAGTCTCGACAGAAGAGTTACGCTGATACTCGCAGAAGAGAGCTGACTTTCGAGATTGATGATTATGTGTACCTGAAAGTGTCACCAATGAGAAGTGTGAGAAGATTCAATATGAAGGGAAAGTTAGCCCCAAGATATATAGGACCTTTAAGATCCTAGAGACGCGGAGAAGTAGCTTATCGGTTGGAATTGCCTAAGAGCTTGTCCGGGTGTACGACGTGTTCCATGTTTTCCAGCTTGAAAAAGTGTCCGAGGGTACCAAGAACAAATTCCTTTAGAAGAACTTGTTGTCAAGGAAGATCTTACTTATGAAGAGTATCCGATAAAGATCTTGGAAACTGCCGAAAGAGTTACGAGAAGCCGAACAATAAAGATGTGCAAGGTACAGTGGAATCGTTATACAGAAGATGAGGCTACTTGGGAAAGAGAAGAGGATCTGAGAAAGACTTATCCCCAACTGTTTGAGTAAGCAATCACCCGAATCTCGAGGACGAGATTCATCTTAAAGGGGTAGAATTGTAACACCCTAAATTTGCATTTTCTAAAAATAACCAAATTGATTTATTTAAGCAATTTTGGTGAGCATTGAAATATAGGAAATAAATAATTTTGTGAAAACTAAAATCAAATATAAGGTTAGTCGCAAGTGATGCATACATGTTTGTTGCATATTTATTTTGAGATGAATGGTTTTGATTCGAATTCCAAATGAGTTCAAAATCTAATTGAAATTTGTATTTAAAATGCTTTTGAAAATTTGTTTGAAAAAGAAAAGAAAATTCCTCTTCCTCCTCTCTTCGGACGGACTTTCGCCCCATGGCCATTTTCTTTTTTTCCTTGCTGCCCAAGATCAGACCCAATTGCTCGCCTGCCGGCCGGTTGTCATGCGCCTCGGCCGTTCGCCCAAGAAGCCCCGCGGCCCACTCGGCCGCCAACCGCCCACGCCGCCCGCCCGATCGGCTGCCAGCCCGGGCCCCACCTGTCGGCGCCATCTCTTTCCCATGGCTCGTAAGAATCAGCCCGCTGCCCCGTGAGAAAGAATTGCCGCCGCCACGATGGCGTCGTGGGAGCGTCCCCTCCGCTCCTCGGCCTCGATAAATAGGGAGCCGAGCCCCCTCTCACGCGCCCTGCTGCCCGCTCGTTTCGCCCCTCGCTCTCGGCCAACCGACGCGACGGAGAAGCTCCCGTGGCCGCCGTCCTCACCTCCATGGCGGCCCACCGTCACCGAGCCGTCTCCGTCTCCATCCTCCCCGCATTGTGAGACTCCCATGATCCCTTTACCTCCCCAAGCCGTTTAATTTGAGTTTCATGGTGTCTAGTGCCCGTTTCGCGCGCGCCTCAGAATGCTCTCGGCCACCGGCCATGGTGTCCGCCGCCCGGCCTTCCCTCCCGGCTGATTTCTTGGCATGGACGTGTTCGCCCGCTCCTCTCGTTCTCCCGGTGCTCTCGGATTCGAAAAACCGAGGCCCGTGAGGCTGTTACCCGCTGGCCGGTGATCTCCACGCCGCCCGGCCATGGCTTGCCTCGCCGAGTCATTTGTTCGCCGGTAAAACCCCAAGCTAATCCGAACTGGCCCATCGCGCGATCAACGGCCGAAATAGAAGATACTCTTCGGGGTAAATTTGCTAAAGAGTCCTCGGATTTTCTAAGTCCTAACCCGCCGTCCTTAGCGTATTTCTCGAATGCGCAAACCTGTTTAGAAAGCGTAAACTTCATTTGTTAAGTCAAAAGTACGCCAAGATTTACGTAAATGCCATTCGAACTGTTTTCGCTTATAGAATTGTCGTTTTAACTCCGAATTGACCCATTCAAATCGCGTTAGCTTCGTAATTTCATAAGCTACATGTTGGAGCTACTGTTAGTCAAGTTTGGAACTTTTTAATTTCATGATTAGAATTAATTAAATATAGGGCTTTTGGAAAACCCGTTTTAATCATAACTTTTCGCATTGTAGCTCCGTTTTGTGAACTTGGCGTTGACGTGATCGTAGCTTAAACGTAGGTTAGTTTTACAAACATTTTATCTTGTTTCAATACTGTTGGTGTACTGTTCTAATGATAGGAATGTTTGCTTTGCATGAATGCTTTTGGAATGTTGTATGTTGCCGTGTTGGTCGCGCGTTCGAGACGGTGAGGAAAACGTTGGAGACCAAGAACTCTTCGACGACCAGCAGGACCAGCACGAATTTGTGAACCAAGGCAAGTATAACATGGGCCTTCCTTGATGTCCTATTTCATTCTAAGCAATTACTCATTTGCATGTGTCTAATTTTGATACCCGTAAGGACATCCTAGTGATTGTTATCCTGTTCCTTGTCTCCTATGGGTTAAATGCATATGGGTAGATTGCTAGTGCTCTAACTGAACTTGATATACATGTTGATGAATAATACTATGGAACAAAGTGAGTGACATGATGTATAACAACTGTTCCATAGGGCTTAAAGAGCAAATGACCTCTGTTCATGTTGCTCCCGCCCTCCATAAGGACTTATCTGTCGGCAAAAAGCTGGACCTGACAAAGGCAACCGGGAGAGTCATATGGCTCGACTTTAGCTCAGTAATAGGACCTTTTCTAGCTAGTTAGAGGTTACCTTTTTGGCTAAATGGGGCTTGCCACGTTGGGTATAGGGACGCCTCTGTTCCTATGTGTATAGCCGCTGATGGATATGTGCCATAGGAAAGGGGGTTCTACATCTCGCCGCCAAGGAAACCTAGCGGCCCTAACTTGTTAGGGAAACCTATGAAATGGCTTCATAGTGTACCCTGCCCGCTCACCTTGGAAGTGACATGGGAGTAATTAACCCGGCATATGGGGATCACGACTCATGGTGAATGTGCACCACCACCGCAGAGGGTAACAAACTGTTATAACAGACGTGCTCACGATTCTGGCGGCCCGGAAAACTCACGTAATAACTGGATACTTGATGATGATCTTATAAAGTTGTTTAGTGATGATATATGGTACATATGACTCAATATATGTTCTTATGGGAATTAAATGGGAGCTTAAGCATAACTTGATAATACTTGAGAATAAAAGCTTGACCTATTAAAAATGCTAACTGCAGTTAACCAGAGTCTAACCTTTTGAGCTTCATAACCCCATGTTAGCTTGCTAAGTACGGAATGTACTTACACTTGTTTATTTTCTTTACTTGGATAAAAATCCCGGATGGGTAACAGATAACAACGGGTATGAGGATTTCCCGGAGGATTATTAGGCTTGTGGTCAACCAGTTGACCTTCCCTGTGAAGACGGCCACGAGAGTTTTATCATCTTTTTATTATTCCGCTGTGATGTATAAGACTAAGTTTTATTATAACTCTGATGTATGAGACACCGTGATGATACTATTGTGATTTGTCAGCTTGTGTGTGTGATTGATTCCTGGGCACACACGAGTTTTGTGCATTCAATTTTATCCTTAAAATTGGGTGTGACATCTAATGTGGGTATAGAAGGGGAGAAGACAGGATTGGCTTCTAAATGACTCGGTTCTCCTTCTATGGCATCACTTGACATGCAACCCTTGAGTTTTTCTAGATGTCCTCCAAAAGAATTTGATTTAAGACGCTTTCTAAGAGATCCCTTCTTGAGAGGATTTGAATTATATTCACTTGAAGGTCTCTTATATATTAGAAAGTTTCAGCTTTTCCCAAAATAAAAAAGATCATCCTTAATTTCAGCAGGGATTTCTAAAGGTGGAATTTCTCCTTCTCTTGGAGGATTTTGGGGTATTGATGGTTCGGGATTGATAGCTAAATCTTGAGACTAGAATGGTTGTGATTTGGCTACCAAAACTTTCTCTTCTTGATCGGGAGATGATTCCTTCTTTTCCTCGAGGAGTTCGTTATGAATGCTAGTATAGGGAATGCGTCCAATAATTTTGTCAAGTATAGTCCTTGGCTTACTAGCAGACGAATGAAGGAAAGCTCCTCTAAAGGCCATATCAAGGAAATTCATGAAATGCCTGTTAAGACCCATGTAAAAATGTTGAAGAAGTATAGGGTCTTGAATGGCAAGGTCAGGGCCAATGGTGATGAGGTCATTAAAATGAGTCCCATGGCATGCTAAGAGATTCTTGTTCTTTTTGTTTAAAAGATAGAACCTCAAATCGAAGGCTGACTACTCTTGATATATAGGCGTGTTATCCATGCTAAAAGAAAAAAAGATAAAACAAAAGATACAAAGTTAAGCTAGGTTTGTAGTTAGCTCAGCAACCGTTTCCCCAGCTACGGTGCTAGAAAGCTTGTTGGTATTTATTAACGCACACAGATAAAGATCCGCAAGCGTACGGATACCGCTGTAGCTTTCATCCAGAAGTATGCCAAGTATCGTATCGACAGGGAAATGTGTGGGATTAACTACAATCTAACTTAACTAGGGGTAGCAACAAGGTTAGGATAAACAGGAGCGTAGAGAGGATAACTAAGGTTCTCTAATTCTAACCTAGGTAAGCTATATCTTCTACTATTTAACTAGGAACATTACTAAGGGAAGACGCCTATAAAGGATGCTTTCCTTCGTAACCGGGTCCTACTTAGCTTACAGACGGAAGGTGGACTACAAAGGACTCAACGAGAGTGTCACACTTGTGATCTACCACAGGTCCAAAATGAGGGTGCATCCACAATTAACCCAAGACTAAGCACCATACTTATACTTACGATTAATACTTTACTCCCCCTAGGAAGAGAATAAAGCACTCAAAAGAGTCACGAAGTTGATGAATAATATAAACAAAATGTTTACTTGAATCAAAAGTTGATTACTAGAGAAATCTGAGAAGCAAGCTTAAGTAGAACTTGGATCCGCCAAGGTACAAGCCATAGAGAGAGCACCGATAGGACGACACTTCCTTCAAACTCTACCCTCACTCTCTATCTCACTATTTCTATTTACATGACTAGATCCTATAGAGGACTAATATTCTCTTGATAGCTAGCTCTCATCCTAAAGAGGAGGATATGAATTTGGGTTTCAGGATAAGTTCAGGGAGGGGAGTAGGGGCTGCTATATATAGGGGGAGCCATCAATTCTAAGCCCTCGGAGCAAACTGACCTAAAACAATGGTGTAGATTTGATCTTTAAGGCGGTGGAGAACTGACGTCCGAAGGAGAGTCTAACATGTGGGGTCAGTAGGTCGGCCGGCCTACAGTGTCATCCCCTCGAGGTATGCTTCAGTGGATTGCCTTCTGGAGTGTTCTAGAGTCTTCCCAAGTCGGTACCATCGTGGATAAACATGATTTACTTTGGCGAATAGGCCCCCTTGATGGTTTTCTGATTAAATTCTCCTGCAATCACATATTCACTAAAGCTCGTGAAATTCATTAGTTTAAACCCCTATTCCTATGTTTGGTGATGGAATTAAGTATATATATAGGATATGTTGATGGTTTATGGTTGATGTTAGTGACCGTCAACAATACCCTTGCAAGTTTTAGTAATTAATTGTCCCGGTGTAGCATCCTACACACGCGAGAGTGAGTTCCTTTTTCAAACTCAACTTCTAACGAAACTAGCCAACGAAGCAATTAAGCGATCCAAACCCAATTGTTAGGTAAAGGCTATGATTACTTAGGTGAGTAGTTCGAGATTAATGAAGCAATATTGAGTTGTTAATCATTTTAAATGAAGTGCACAACTCATAATGAAACAAATAAATACGTATCCAAAATTGGGTTGATAATAGTGGGGTGCCTGCCTGTCATATCATCCCGATGACCAAGAATGACGATGATGATCTATACATGTTCCTCACATGGTAAGCGAACCTGAAAAAGAGGGTAGAAGGGATTGGAGACAACAATGCAACCAGATAAGAAGACAAAGATATTACAATTTGGAACTTGGAAAGAGACATCTAGTTAGGCTCTACTATTGCACTATTTACCATCTAGGTATAGTGAAGGTATGTCGACCACTTGGGAAAGGCTCTAAACATTTCAACATTCTAGACTACTTGATGGACACGTAGTCATAGGCAGCAGACTCTCTGTGGAGTCGCTCCTAGAGACTAACAGGTTCCGTTTTGGCATCTGTGTAAGTTGACAGACGCTCCATCACGGGTGACGGACACTCCGTGACGTTACGAATTGCTCCTAGAATGCTCTGTAGAGTTTGGGCTTAGGCATTTCGTGTGCTAGGAGTTCTCATAGACACTTCGCCATTTCAGGTGGATGCTCCGCCGAGAGTTGGCTGCTCTCCGGTTCTCTAGAAATTACATTTATAATTCAGCAGACACTCTGTGGTCTTTCACGGACACCACTCTTTCACTCAGAGAGGGTGTATGTGCTCTGGCTGTGAAGTCTGCTACGTTTTGGGGGTTGGTGGACTCTCCGTGTTCGACGGGCGCTCACTCAGACGGTTGACTGAATCTAAGTGCAAGGCTTTTCATGTGGGTTCTTGGTGATCCAATCCTAGATGTAGTAAGCTAGGCTTTATGCATGTGTAAGAGGTTTTTAGGGTAGTTTAGGTGACTAGTTGGGCTCATGTTAGCTATGTTTGAGCTATAGTTAGCAACTAGTGATTTGGAATCAAACCAAAATCATGATAAATTGGTCATTTAATCTTGAGGTTGGGCATGGCAACTTAGCTTTGACATTTAGGAAGATTTGGACCATGTGCTTGTGCCTTGTACCTTGTCCATCCTTGCTTCCAAGCACAATAGAGTGGATTGGCCACTCATGATCTCTTCTTGCAAAAATTTCCATAACAATGCATCAAAGGGAAATCCAAGAAAGATATGAGATGATTGGGCTAGAGTGGATCTTGAACTTACCCTACATATGATGGAACCACCACCAGCCTTCTATTTCAAACTTGCATCAAGAACCAAGACTTAGGTTTTGGGGAATGAATCCAAGGAATGCGAGGGAGTTTCTTGAGCTAACCATGGATTGGAATGGAGGTGACCAAATAGCTCTTGAGATGTTGCTAATGCTTCCTTTCCTTTTCCTCTTCTTCTTCTTCTTCTTGCCTTGCTCCATCTCATCCTCTCTCTAGTTCTAGGGTTCTTCCTTATTCTTGCTTGGTAGAGAGATGAGGGGGTGAGGAATGGGAGAGTGAGAGAGGGGGAGCTGACTCTGCTGAGATAGAGTCCACTTTCGTGCTAACTTGTGGGTCCAAGGGTGTTGGAGGTGGAGGACATCTCAATATCCACTCACTGCTTCTGTTCTGGGAGTTGGCGGATGGTCCGCGAGACCTAGTAGACGCTCCGTCAGCCCTCTGTCTTGGTGAATTTGATTCAGAGACTAGGATCTTTGGCATTGAGGTCAACTCTTACTGTCCATTAGATAGGTATCCACTCTTAGAGAGATTAGGGATCCTGATTAACACCTTTAGAAGAACATTTTCTCATCGTTGATGTTTGTTTGACCCTTGTTGACTCCGAGTTAACTTGAGAGAACTAGGGGAGATTGGATGGTGAATTTGGAGTCGTTGTCCTTGTGTAAACCACCAGGGATCTTCACGGGAGAATGGATGAACAATTCCAAAGTTTCAACAAGGAGTTCACAGCAGGGTGGTCAAAGGTTCTAGTTGACAATTTTGTTGTGCTGCTTCAGCATTTAAATATACAATTCTATTTTTTCAATATATATATGTTTACAATTTTGTAATATGTTGTTCATTTCTTGGACTTAGAAGTTTGCTATTTAAAATGTATATAACACATCAACTATGATATACTCCCTTCGTTCTAAATTATAAGTCGTTTTTGACTTTTTTGGTACATCCATTTTGCTATGTATCTAGCAAAATAGATGAACAAAAAAAGTTAAAGTGCTTATAATTTAGGATGACGGGAGTATAAAATATGTTGAGTTAGAACATTATTTATATCTATATAAAGAGCTTAAATTTCTGCCTTAGCTTTTGGTCTGGTCATCATTCGGTCCACTCCATCCACCCGCTCACTTTCAGTCCACAGCCCAAATCGGTCTCATCGCAACGCCGATGCTTCCTCCGCCAGCGCGCTTGAGGGGAAGTGCCATCAGTCCACACTCGTTGGCAAAAGACATCTGCAGCTAGAAAAAAATGCCAAAATCATAAGCCGTGCAAGGAATAGAATGAAGGCACTATTGTTCAAATATTAATTGCTTACCACCACGCTACATGAACAAACCAGTTTTTATTTATCACTTGCTAACACACCTCAAACCTTTTCGTATTCGCAAATCATATTGGTTAACACCTTATGGTTCACACGACTAAAAAATAAAACCGTGAAAACGTGGCATTGCATATATTAGGATAATCATATAGATATTATATTATATTATGTATATAATATTAAAATATAGATAAAAATGGATGAATTGATGATGCAATTACTGTGTAGATCCTGATCCTAAGACAAAACATGCTCATATAAGTTACGTCAGCACGCGACCACACATGATATTGAGTCCTATTCTAAAAATGAATTGGAATGGGGCAAATGGGTAAGAAGCAAGTTCTATGTAGGTTTTGTTGCAACGTCTGTGCATGTTTGCTATAATATTAAAAAGTGATGAGATCCATCCATCGTCTCCTCATTTACGCCGCGGAAAGCCCTCGTGGCTCTACGGTCACTTTTTTTTGTTACAGACTGATGACTCGGACTCATACGAGTTAGAACTACGCAACGATCATACACAGTATAGCTCCAATGCGTATTGGAACACATGACGTAACCATTACATAAATCTGCGAGGCGCAACGTTCTAAAATGTATTAGGGTTATGACAATACCAACTACGTATTCTCTGTTCGTACGTGTGGAGCACCGTACCAATGCAACAGGCGGCAGGCGGCAGGCGGCAGGCAGTGCATGGCCTGCATAAAACAAGACGCGATAATGTTGTTTCTTCCAATCCCGGTGAAGTCTCCGCGTGAAGTAAAAACACGGCAACGACGTGTTGCCAACGAACGTAGAGCGAAACTGCGAAAGTCAACTTGGAGAGAAGAACGCACAGCCCCTGGCTATCCCATCTGCTAGCTACTTGCCAAGGTTGACCTTGCCGATTGGATGTGCTGTGGACAATTGGGCTTAAACTTCATAAATTCATCCATGGCTAAAATATTTGGTGAGGAATATATGTTGCTCAAAAAAATTGGTAAGGAATATATGTTCTTGTATTCCCTTTTTTTTAAATGAAATATAACTCACATAATGTGCACACACTCACGTACACACATCATAAACCCTATAAATTTCTCTAAAAAGACTGTACCGTCTTGAGGTTGACAAAGTTACAATAAATATGAAGTCTTATTTTCAATTTTAAATGAGTTTTATAACTATAATAGGAGGAGGCATTGCTATATGAAAGATTTTTAGAGACAACTGGAAAGCCTCTTTAGAGGTGGTTGAGCCAGCAGCCTCTACCTTTGCGTCTCTAGAAGACTGTCTAGCAGTCCCTAGAAATCGATTTTTAGAGATGGCTGAGAACACAAGCCGCCTCTACAAATAGATTTTAGAGAACCGTTGTTCCTAGACGCCTCTAGAAATATATTTTCAGAAGCGATTGAGAATCCCAATCGCCTATAAAAAAACGATTTCTTCCTAGCTGTTTCTAGAAATATTTTATCATCAAAATTGAAAATTGATATTCCAAATTCTGAATACATATATAATGTGTATATATGTAAAAGTATATAGAAAAATATCAAATGACCTTTACGGGCCCTCCTCTAGTCTTGCTACCCTCATTTGACGGGCCTTGCTTGTACCGTGGAGCTCTACACTTATGCATCCAAGTCCTTGTATTTATCTCTACGACACAATATGCAATTATTGGTACACGCATAGATTTTCATAGCCTCAAGGCCCATTGGGCAGATCATTTGCTTGGCCAGGTATATCTTTTCTAGCAACTCGTTATGGTTTGGTAGTAGTTTTCTCAGTACACATAACAAGTCATCGAAGCCTTTATCGCTCAATCTGTGCATAAATTTCAACTCTGATAGCATGAGGTCTGCTTGCAATTTGCTCACTAGACAACCGGGATACAATGGTGTTTATCCATCCTTTCTCGGTATCTCTAGCTTTTTCAACTGTCTAGCACTAAGGGATCAACCCTCTACGTACGTCACGTAGCAACTGAGAAAGGCCATCCACTACCAGAAAACCGGATATCCTTAGGGGCTAGCAATTTCCTTGAGGGGCGAAATTGAACCCCCATGGATATATCATTACCTTGGGGTCATATGAAACCTCCAAGGAAATGTATATTCTTGAGTGCTCACCTAAACCGCCAAGTTAAATCCATATTTCTTTGAGTGCTAGTCTGAACCGCCATGGTAATTCTTTGTTTTCTTGAGTGTTGTTACAAACCGCCAAGGTAATTCACATTTCCTTGGGTGTAACTAGAAACTGCCAAGGAAGTGCTGGTTTCCTTGGGTGTAAACCCTCAAGTAAATTATTGTAGCCACCAAGGAAAAAAAATCAGTTTACAGTCATATTCCTCTTAACCACTGATATATTGAACTCATTGCATTTTTGTTAGTTAGACATTGCATTTTATAGATACAAATGCTCAATTGACATGTTTGGGAAATGAAATACATTTTTTTCTTAGTACATTAATCAAACAAAAAGTATAATTTTGTGTTGTTATGCATTAGAGAATGCATATACTGGCACTTAGCTTGAGATGCCTAGTTAGCTTTAAAGCTAACATGTGACATACTAATACCGTATGGAGGCAAAGTTTATATCAAAGTTGTCGAGCTCGAAGAGATGTACAACTTCGTAGTTGATGTCTTTTTGTATTTGAAATCATTCAAAGTCCACAAACTATGTTTTAAGTCCTTAGAATTTTGAACATCAATTTTTTCAATCTTTCAAATGACCTCAAATGGAGATACAACCTAAATCAAAGTTCTAGTACTCGACGAGATATAACACTTTTCAGTTCAAACTTTTTTCAATTGAAATTGTTTAGGCTCTCTAGTATTCATTACAAGATCCACTAAAGTGAAAACAAAAAGAAAGAAACATTCACTTAGTCGCAAAAGACTTCTTGGTGTAGTGGTAGATGAGTTTCACGCGAAATCTCAGGTCGCAAGTTCGATTCCTAGCTACAACAAACCCACTCAAAGAAACATATATCCTTGGGTGTTATCGGCACCCAAGGAAACATATATCCTTGGGTGTTGTTACATTTCCTTGGGTGTCATCGGCACTCAAGGAAACGGATATCCTTGGGTGTTGTTGCATTTCCGTGACGGTGTTAAAAATCTGACCACTGATTTATTTTCTTAATGGCTCAACCCTTAAGGAATTGATTTGTGGAGGCCAGCCCTCAAGATAATAGCTATTTCTCTAACTCTCTGCCCTTGGCGGTCCTTCCTTGAGTGTTGGTCGCTAGGAATTATTTCCTTGGCGGTTTACCTGCTTTCCTTGAGGGTTTTTGACCCTCAAGGCTGTTCTGTTTTGTGGTAGTGATTGCCATCGTCATGTCGTCAGCTCATGTATTCTAGAAGTGGGTGTCATCATTGATAGCCACAGGTTTCGTGTTGACACCCATTTCCTCGTTAGTAATAGCCTTAGGGGGCTGTCATGTATGATCACATCATCAAAGGTTTGTTGTGGAACATTCTCACCTTCGCATGCTTACTCCATATCGTGTAGTCTTTCACGAACCCCCTAGTAATCAAGTGCAATCGTATTTGCTCCACGATAACAAATTTCATGAGATTTTTGCAATCTTTGCATGGGTAGAATACATGATGTCCATCTCTAGCATAAGCTTTGGTAGCTGTGATGAAGGTGTTGATGCCCGTCAAGTACTACAGGTTTGCAGATGGCAGACCGTACATCTACCCTTGATCCATCTCTGCACAGAAAAATTATAGGAAAATTGAACAACAATTGTAGCTCAAAACAATGGGTTGCTAGGTGTCACATGGATGTGCTCATCAAATTGAAATTGGTAGCCCCCTCTTGAAGAACAATTATTCTACTTCATGTCACATAAAAATAGAGAGACTAATTATAGGAGAATAAAAATTGGAGCCTTCATGAACAATAATTGTAGCTAAAAATAATGGGTTACTAGGTGTCACATGAATGTGCTCGTCAAAATTAAAATTGGTAGCCCTATTGAAAAAACTCTACTCTACGCCATACAAGAACTAAAGCATCACATACTAACAATCATCAAAACCACCATGTAATTTGCTAGAAACTAAACTGGGTTCATAGACATCAACCTTTTAAAAGATGGATTCACCACGATTTGAATTCCTTCCTCAAAATCCAATTGAAAAGTGCTCTCTAAGCTGGAGAAGTAAGTAGCATGAGAATCAATCAATCTATCCATAAAAAAATTGAAAAGCTACAAATTCAAAGGAGCGGATACTTGTTACTAACCTTAAAGCAAGAAGATCATGCCCATGCTTCAAAGTCAAGACCTTCCATTAGTATTTTGATGAAAAATGACCACAGCAATGGAGGGAGAGGTGGAAAAAGGCGCCTCCTTGGCTAAGTGTGCTCGGAATGGGAGGGATGAGGGAAGAGGACGTCGTCTTTTGTAGTGTGCAGCTATCACTGTCGGCTCAAGCCACGGACCAACAGTGACATATCATTGCCGATTCGAGCCACCAGGCGGCACTGATGATGATCTTCACTGTCGGTTTTTGGGGACCCCAATCATTTTCTAATTTTAAAGCTAAGAATCGGCACTGAAGATTTATCACAACCGTTTCATACAAACCAGCAGCGACGACGGCCGGCAGTGACAGTCGGTTCACTCTTTTCGGGGACAATATAATTGAGTAATCTGAGCAGCGAACGGTTCAAAGCATTTGTTTGAAAGAAAAACCCGAACCATTCAAAGTTTCAAACCTCCTGGAAGAAGGCACCCGTTGAGGTCACGTGCCGTGATGACGGCACTGGATGAAATCACCGGTCCGTTCTCCTCACTCTTCCAAGTACCAACTCCGATGGCATCGTTTCAGTAAAAAATTTCCCAAGTTTCCAGAAAACTGCTTTGTTTTTCTAGCGGCCGGCCGACTTGTTTCGTACACGCACGTATCTCTCTTATCTCGAGAAAGCAGCTTTGATGACTATACTATAACAGGTGTGTAGCGTGACCTGGATAGTGTGATCTGCAAGCGAGAGATCGAGTCAGCAGTGTGACCTGGATAGTGTGATCAGCAACGAGAGACCGCATGAACGAGTGTTAGGCCTGGTTTAGATGCCAAAAATTTTGGCAAAATGCAACTGTAGTGTTTTTCATTGTTATTTGGTAATTAATGTCCAATCATAGTCTAATTAGGCTTAAAAGATTCGTCTCGTGGATTTCGTCTAAACTGTGTAATTAGTTTTATTTTTTATTTATATTTAATGTTTCATGCATGCATCTAAAAATTCGATGTGATGGAAAATCTTGAAAAATTTTGCAAAATTTTTTGCAACTAAACTGGACCTTAATGGTTGCTTGCTTGCTTGCCATGGCCATGCCGCGTTTACTCTGAGAAAGATTCAGAGCTCTGAGGTCATGCAAAAGCCTGCCGGTCCGCGTGGCGCGGAGTAGTTGTTACCTATCAACTGAATATTATATCGATACGATGTAGCAGTAAAATAATATAAACAGCTATGCATTAGCTCTGTTCCAGATCAGTTTAGGAAGTGGATTAAGGAACTGAAATGAAATATACCAAAATATTTGGAAGAAGGATACAGCAGTATACTGGCAGTTATATATATATAGCTACTAAATACTCCTTGAGTCCTGGAATAAATCAATTCCTAGAGTTATGTTAAATCAATTTCTTTAAGTTTGGTCAAATTTATAAAAAAATATACAACACTATTTATGACATCAAATAAACAACGATGAAAATATATTTCATTGTGTATCTAACAATATTAATTTGGTGCTATAAATCTAGGTGCTCTTTTTCATAAATTTGATCAAACTTAAAAATATTTGACTTAGAAAAACTCGGTGGAATTGATTATTTTAAAGAACGGAGGGAGTATACAACTGCAATTCAATTGGTGTACCTTGCAAGCAGTTCAGTCCATCATGGACTCTACTACTCCCTCATGGTCTACGGCACTCATAGTCATGATACAAAACACGCGCTCCGCTGCGCAGGCTAATGAACAGCGCAAAAAAACACGAACAAAGTACATATGAGCAGTAGCAGCAAAGTGAATAGTAATAAACCGCTAAACAGTAACAAACAGAGAAATAAATAGCATGAAACAGTACTAATTAAACAGTGGTGCACAGTAAAGGGAACAACGATAAAAAATGTCTGAACAGTACATGAGGCCCTGGATGGTCTCCATTTTATTCCTGGTCGAGGGATTAATATATATTTATTATTATTATATAATACGGGCATATACATAAGGAACTATAGTCGTAAAAACTTGTTCTTTTCCGTTGTCGGAAACTCTCCATACTTTTGGTTTCCAAATAAAAAAACTCAGTGTTATATATACACACTGTACAGTATAGTGATTAGAGCACACCTTTTGTCGATCGATATCGGTTTATTTGGTTCCAATTAATACTATTTATTAGCTAATAATCACAGTCGAAAGAGTATAACGTTGGGGTCCAATCCCTTGGGCACGCTCGCAACGAGTTCATGGTACGTGTCCGGCAGCGACAGCGCGATCTTGGTGGCAGTCTCCAGGTAGCTCTGAAACTTGTCGGTGGTCAAGCCAGCAGCCTGCTGCTGATCCGCGGCGGTGGTCTTCTTCTTCAGGTAGTACTGCTCGTCGTCGTCGTCCAAATCGGCGTCGACGACGGTGGTGGTGGAGGTGCGGCGGCCACGGTGATCGCGCAGCAGCTCCTCCCTCATGACGTGGTGCTTGAACGTCCGTCGGCGGAACGCCCAGTTTCCCGTGGGCCAGTCGAAGCTGTAGAGCGGGAGGAAGCGGTGGCCGTGCGCGGCCACGAAGTCGATGGCGGCGAGCACGAAGCGGAACTCGTCGCGGGAGAGGTAGTAGGCGAAGCTGACCCGCGTCCACCCGGGCTTCACGCCGTGGTACCCCCTGACGATGGCGTCGCGGATGCGGAGCGAGAGGTCCTCGCCGACGCCGAGGAGCGCGTGGCCGTAGGGCCCCGCACACGCGCAGCCGCCCCTGGCCTGGATCCCGAACAGGTCGTTGAGGAGCTTGGCGACGAACCGGCCGTGCAGGGGCAGCCGCCGCCGCCGCGGGCTCCCGGTCGCTGACGCGTAGGAGGTGTCATCTCCTTCTCCGCCCGGGTAGACGAGGAAGGAGAAGATAGGCAGGCGGCGCGCGGCGACGTTGCCGAGCACCTCGACGTTGGGGTTGCTGAGCAGCCGCGCCATGGCCGCCTCCGCGTAGACCTGCTCCCGCAGCGCGACGGCGTCGCGCCCGACGTGCTCCTTGACCCAGAACGCCAGCGACGCGCGCACCTTCTGCACGATGGGCGGCGTGCCGGCGTCCTCCCGCTCCTCGATGTCGTCGTAGTACACCGTGTCCTGCAATGCATGCGGGTGTACGGTACGGCACACGTGCGTCAGCGACTGGATCGTCATGCATGTACTGCCACGGAGTTGTGACTCCGATGGTTCAAGCGTGCATATCACGGCTTTAATGATTGCAGTACCAGAGTACGAAACATTCGGGTTCATCAAAACCTGTACTATACTAGTAGTACCTAATTTGGAATTTACATGCATGAACAAATAAGTACAGAAGCACACGGCGGCTCGATTGTCGTTGGTGGCCTCACTCACCTCCTCGCTGAATCCGTTGACGTAGGCGATGGTGCCGCCGCCGCAGGTGGACGGCGGCATGCCGGCGAGGCGGTAGAGCGCCCGGTTCATGAGCAGGATCCCCGGCGTGCCCGGCCCGCCGACGAACTTGTGCGGGCTGAGGAACACCGCGTCGTAGCCGTCCATCTCCCCCGACCGCATGTCGATGTCAACGTAGGGTCCGCTGTTCAGACACACGGGGATGTCAACGATCAACTCACGCATGTCTCATGCAGTGCAGGACACAATGTCATCTGAGCAAGAAACGTGAGCACAGGTATGCAGTGCAACACCGGCCATTGAAGGCCTTTGTGGTTTCATGAGAGAGCGAGGCTATGTTCGGATGGGTTTTCTGTTCTGAGTTGTGACGCGTATGCATGTAGCAGGTAGAGGTCAATGGCTTTCGCTGTCGGATATGAGCTACGAACTGGACTTGCGATCGATGCTAACCTCTGGCTCAGTTTCTTTCCGCTCCTTCTAATTGACTTGGAAATAAAATTAACAAAACAAAGCCGGGCAAGGAAAATATGTATGAGATTGCTTCAACGATGCGGAAACCAGACGCGAAAACATTTCAGCAACTTCACCTAACTACTATATAACGTGTGATGGATGCGTTCTTAATAATAATAAGTCTGGCAAGCCATGAATTTGATAGCGTATGGCGTTGGTACACAGATGCAATACGTGATGGTGGCATCTGCAGGTCAAAGTGATAGCATCATGCAGCATGCAGCAGGTGGCGAAATTTGTCAAATTTTGATGTCAAGGATGGAGGAAACGGGCGCGCCTGCAGCTGCAGGTAAGGTTGAAAACGGACAGAAAAAATCCCGTTCCGACCTGTTCCGTTTTCTACTTTCTTGCGTCCGTTTTCGTATTTATGGGATCTCGTTTCCGTATTTACGGAAACGGAAAAGGGTTTTTTCCGTCCGTTTCCGCGAGATCCCGTTTTTATCCAGAATTGACTCATATTTATTCCGTTTTTCTTTCCGTTTTCAATCTATGTGAGATATGTCTAGAAATTGATATATTCATAAATCTACTAATCACAAATTATGCATGTTAACACACGATATACTATTGAATATTGGATCGATAATTTCGTACGTGTATATTCTTTTGTGACTTTGTTCATGTATACTCAAGAATATTTGATCATGTTATTCTAACTTATTTTCCCGTCTCCCCGTTCGTATTCCTCTGTTTCCGTATTTCCGTATATCCCATCTGTTTTTAATTTCGTTTTTTTCCTAAACCTGATCCCGTTTCCGCTAAAAATATAGAAACGGAAATGGGAGAGGAGTTTTTCTGCCCGTTTTCATCCCTAGCTGCAGGTGAGGAAATCAAATCACGAAATCAAATTGGCCTAGTTGTAATTACTATTCAAAGAATGACGCTTGATTTTTCTGTTCATCAGGTCCGGATTGCAGAATATGGATCAAACTGCAGAAATGCAGTGTGGACTGAATTTCGTTCTGATACAGGTGCTTACATTTGCACTAATTGTTCTATGGCGTCAAGTTTCAAACCTCACGTATATATTCTATAGCACATTGACAAAACGAGAGTTGCTGCCTGCATTTGGAATTGAACTGTATAGCTGCAAGGACTTTAATTTTGGCCATCATGCATGCGTGTCAGACTATTAAGTTGTGTGTTCATACTTCATATATTGTCACGACTGTCACGTACGAGCCTAGAAATTCACGGCTACAAACAAAGAAAACCTGAACAATTCTTAATTTCTAGCTGAGGTGCAACCGTGAATTTTAGAAGTGTATACATATATATGTAAAAAAAGAACTTGATCGAAGTTTATACCTCAATGCAAACTACTATTCTATACATCGTGGACAGGCACCTAGAGAGTACAACACGTACCTGGCGGCGAAGTCGAAGCAGGCGAAGGCGCCGTGCTGGTGCAGGAGGCGTGCGATGGCGCGGGTGTCGGTGAGCACGCCGGTGACGTTGCTGCACGCCGAGAAGCAGCCCAGCATGGGGCGGTTGGCGTACTCGGGCGACACCAGCGCGCGCCGTAGCGCGGCGAGGTCGACGAGCCCGTCGTCGCCGTCGGTGCCCGCACCCGCGCCGATGCCCACGACGTCGGCCAGGGACTGCCTCCACGACAGCAGGTTGGAGTGGTGCTCGTAGGGCCCCACGAACACAACCCACCGCTCCTCCGCGCGCAGCAGCTGCTGCGCGGAGGCGGCGCCGGCGCGCGCCCGCAGCAGCGCCGGCGGGCACGCCACCCCGATCGCCTCCTGCAGCCGCTTCGCCGCCGCCGTGGCGCCCGACCCGCAGAAGAGCAGCGCGTCGTCGGGGCCCGCGCCCATGCACCGCTTGATGTAGCTCGCCGCTTTCCTCGCCATCCGCGTCGTCTTGCTGCCCACGTAGCTGTCCTCCGTGTGCGTGTTCCCTGCACATACAGCCATGCATCTGTCATGTAGTGTCGACAACATCTTCCTGTTTATGATGATCGAGACGCATGCGGCCATGCCCATGCTCATGCATCGATGGTGTTGCTTGGGCAGTGAAGAGGCATGCACGCTGACCATAGAAGGGGAGGACGTTCTTGAGGATGTAGTCCTCGATGTAGTGGAGGCTGCGGCCGGTGGCGGTGTGGTCGGCGTAGAGGAGCGCGCGGCGGCCGAACGGCGTCTCGAACTCGGCGTCGTGGCCGACGAGCTGCGACCGCACCCACTCCACCTTCTCCTCGGCCTTGGTGCTCCGCTCCGACCGCGCCCGGAGGAGGCTCACCAGAGTATGGGGCGTGTACGTGGGCGGCGCTCCATTCGTGGCGCCCACCTTCTTCTCCTCACCGCCGTGCACCATCACCGCTTGAAGCGACGGCATGGCTAGATGGTTGCGGCCAATGCCAAATATTATCAAAATGCTCTTCCTGCAGCTAGCTATACTAATTGCAGTTGCAGTACGGCTACTCTCGAATATCTTGCATGGTTAGCAAGTACATGTATTATTTATACATCCGGCCGATCTCCCATATCGCTTCATGCGTTCGACTTCACAATAAGAATTTCTATAGCAGCTCTGATATGATTGGATGAGGACGAGAATAATCAATCTTGTGAGATGACTTTGGGATCGATCGCTAGCTAGTCAATGCTGCGAAGGAATTGCTTGTGATGGTCGCCAAATTGCAGACGATCAACTGGCGAGCAATTGCTGTACATGCTGAGCTGGTGGTGCGTCCTAGTTAGACCTTGTTGCATTACATGCATCAGCTCGATCGATGAATTTATATTTTCTACTAGAGGTTTCGTGCTTGGGAGTCTCGCAGGTACGTAGGTGTGCTCCATTTGGGCGGTTTTCGAGTATAGTTGCATCACACACCCACAACACAAAGTTTCATCGTCATCAGGGTGGTTAGTTAACCGCCGGAGCCGCGCCGGCTGCTGCTCGATCGACAGATGTGCAGTACAGTTTTTCTTTCATTTGACTCTGTTGCTGTCATGCAATTAATATCCGATTAAGATCATTTTCATGCATATATCATTTTGTAACTAATTTACTTCCTCCATTCAAAAATATTACATTAATCTAGGCACGAATAAGCGATGTTTTTAATTAGGTAAAAGTCAACAATAATAAACTTAAATATTCGAATTTAATTATTGCAAATAATATGAATAGATTTTCCTCCAATTGTAGTTTCGCAAGAGTAAATAATTTTTCTATTTTTATAAATATTTTACAAAAAAGGCACTAGTAGAGATCACGGTAAGACCGCACTGAGATGTACAAAATGCCACTTGTTATTTGTTGACAGGAGGCAGTAACTTATTTGGCTAGGTTTTACAATATTTATCATTTGTAGAACAAAACTGAATATAGAATGGAAGTATTTTCATATATAATAAATCTAGATGTATGTTTTATAGACTATCTAGCAAACTTGATGCGTACACCTACATGATTTGCAGCTAGAAGATTTATTCAGCATTGTGAGTCACTTTACAACCTTATAAACAGAGGATGGAGCTACAGATGTTTGAATATATGAGGGGTGTTTATGCTACAATCGGTCAACCTCCACCACCGTTTCCAGTCTCTCCTCCTCAACCTGCTCCAAATACTGTTTCAGGCACTGTGAGTCACTTTACAACCTTATAATCTAGTTTATGCAGAATCAATTTTATAAAAATGCCAAGACACTAGAAACTTAGTGACTAATGCTATTTGTTTGTTACCAACTGGTACTTAAGCAATCATACTAGAGTACAATGCAACTGAGAAGATATTGCTGATAGTTGTAAGGGTTATACTAGTTAGGCAGCAGAGAGACCATACGTGTTGTTTAATCTTGTCTTACACATGCAATCTCTTCTCCTTTGTGCAGCATCAATCAGCGGCATCGAATGAGCCTCATGACCTAGCCCTGTCGTAGTGGAACTCGTGGCCTAAGTGACTACTTATGATTTTATTTGTATTTGCATTTGTGGATTACCTATGACTACTTGTGGTTGTGAATGAACCTACTTGTGATTCTGAAGTTTATTTGCATTTATGTGTTGTCGATATATCTATATGAACTGCCTGTGATGCCTATTGTGAACTATCTGTGATGGATGTGATGTTTATTTGAATGTGGTACGTGGCTGTGACCGAACCTAATAAATTGATTATTTGTGGCAGCTTTGCCGAGTGTAACACTCGGCAAAGAGGCCTTTTGCCGAGTGCCAGGGTTAAAACACTCGGCAAAGTATACACGTGGCAAAATTCTGTGTATTCTGGGACTAAAATAGTTTGCCGAGTGTCTGCGCTATGACACTCGGCAAAGAAGCCAAAATTATGTGTCATAAGGAAGTGTTTGCCGAGTGCCTGGACTGGGACACACGGCAAAGAAGCAAAGTTTGCCGAGTGCCCGAGATTTGACACTCGGCAAATGGGCCGTGACCGTCTCCGCTCCATCACGTTACTTTTTTTCGCCGAGCGTCGGTTTCAGCTCTGGGCAAAGTCTTTGCCGAGTGTCCGATAGAAAACACTCGACAAAGAGCCGTTTGCCGCAACTGTAGATGCCGTGTGCTGTTTGCCGAGTGTTACACTCGGTAAACCCTTTGCCGAGTGTTTTTTGGGCTTTACCGAGTGCTTGTGACACTCTGCAAAGCGACTGTTTCCGGTAATGAGATTTTCCTCTAATTGTAGTTTCGCAAGAGTAAATAAATTTTCTATTTTTATAAATATTTTACAAAAAAGGCACTAGTAGAGACCACGGTAAGACCGCACTGAGATGTACAAAATGCCACTTGTTATTTGTTGACAGGAGGCAGTAACTTATTTGGCTAGGTTTTACAAGATTTATCATTTGTAGAACAAAACTGAATATAGAATGGAAGTATTTTCATATATAATAAATCTAGTTGTATGTTTTATAGACTATCTAGCAAACTTGATGCGTACACCTAGATGATTTGCAGCTCGAATATTTATTCAGTGTTTACGTCACGTGTGTTTCAAATCGTCTTGGATGTGCCTAGGTGCATGCTACTGTAACTCGTACGGGTACACGAGGCCTAGAGTTTATCAATGATTATGTATTGCTTTCCAATTCAATTCCTTACGGGATCCTACTCTGTACCTTAGTTGAACACTGTAACTCATAGAAGCATGTAAATAGAGTGACAGACCATGAAAATGCTCCGTATTCTAAATCGTTTTGGAGTCAGACTCTATCTCATACTTGAACACGCGCTAGTTTAACTCGCACGTGCAAATAATAGATTGGGTCTGTCACATCCTCGTCGGATGATGGACCAAGAAACCTTCTTCCCTTTAATAATTGGTAGCAGAGATTAAACATCATAATTACTAAATGTTTGACACATATATATGAAATTAGGCTTACTTGCAAAACTGATCAACCCAGATGCTCATCTGGTTATGTTTGTTTGGGTGAAACCTACATACTCGGGTTTGTGAACTCACAGGTTTAGCTTAGTTGGTTAGTCTTTTTTTTTTGGTGGAACCCATCTGAATGTGAGTCTGCAACCTAGCACATATGTTAGGATTTTTTGCTAATTGTTTGTTTTGGTGGTAGGCACTGTAACTATTAAGTTAATTAGACACTTGTGGTGATTTTATTAATTCTAAGATTTTCCAACTTAGTCTCTTGAAGTTCAAAGCTTGGGGAAGCATGTGCAAGTGTTCATTCACAGAGATATATAGTTGGTTATGTCCAAAGTACATCTCTGTATTTTGTTTAAGAAAAGTTAGGATTTCTTAAATTAAATTAAATACGTTTATATTTTTAGATGGGTGTAACACATACTAGTTCTATGTGCTTTGTTCAAAAAATATTTTTACAACTGGTATTAGATTCTTTTCTCTAAAGAGATTTTTTGTTGTATATGCTACTGATTTTATAGTCTTTCATATAGTTTTGCATTTACATAGAAACTGCATAGTGCATACTAAAAGCCAAACTCTACTGTGAAAAATAAGTATTTAGGTGCATGTGAAACTGTTTAGTAATTCTTTCAGTCGTCGATAACTGACACTGCTTCTTTTTACCATTAACTCATAAGTGGTAAAATTATTTATAATATTTATAGCTACTTTTGAAAAAAAAACTGTAACATACCATTTTGAAAGTTCATTCGAAATATTCAAATGGTCATAATTCTAATCTTAATTGCAGCGGCATTCCAAAAAGGATAGTTATTTCTGAGGGGAGCTGACTGCTGAGGGAGTAAGTCACACAATTCACCTGGTGTAGCAAATATATGTTGAGATTTTGGGCATATATCAATACAGTCCATAAAACACAAATCTATTTGAGCGTTAATACGTGAAGGGAACACGAGCTGGATAAAAACGCACAAAAAGCTACTGTAGTAGTCTAACCATGGTTTTAGAAAGTCAAAAGTGAACAGAAATTCGTATTCAAACGCGGCTGGAGCTGCATCATTCTGTTTCTGAGTTGCTCCCTGCGATTTCTTGGTAAGGTTTAGATGAACCATCCATTGCAGGTTAGAATCATCGCAAAGTTATTTACACGACGGGTAGTCGTGACATGGTAGTGGAGGCGGCGAGACGGCGGGAGACGGCGGTTGGGCGGGCCTGGCGGCAGGGGCGTCGCGGCAGAGCTCACCGACGCCCTAGGATTAGGGTGGGCGACAACGAGGGACAGGGGTGGGTGGCATGGCAAGGTGGTGGGAGCTGTCAGCCGCCGATGGTGGGGGCAGGGGCGGGGACGGTGGCGAGGACGACAGAGGTTAGGGGGCGGGGGAGGAGGCAGGGGTGGTGCAATTAGGAAGACGTGCGCGGGGTGGATCCACCGGTCGCGCTTTATCGGCCTCCTAGAATAATGTGGCTTTTGAAGTCTTCGTTTTTAGTCTGAAAAAACTTCTACCGAAATATTTTAATTTTTAGCCTTTTTTTAGGGGTTTTAGCTGTTTATTTAAATAGAGAACTCTGATTTTTTAAGAGAGTTCTGTTTTTTAGAAAGTCTCCCCATTTTATTCAAGAATTAAAGGAATAAGAATTAAAAACACCATCAGGTGGATCTAGAAACCAAAGATGCCTACCCACCGGACTATAAGTCAAGCTACGAGGTAATATATGTGCATCGTTGTTGGCTTGCTGGTTCTCATGCACAAACTCCGCCGCCTCAAAACTTGTTCAGCCTGCCTTCACATGAACTAAACATGATTATAACTATCATCTTCTAGAGATAGGATGTGCACTTTTCAACTTATTTGGTTAAGACTATGAGATCAAGAAAGTAGTGCTAGGAACAAACTTAAAGAACTAAACATGTTGAGTTAATCAGATTGGATTAAGCAAGTTGTAACTCAAATATGTTTGTTTCTTATTTATGTGCATACCAGAATCAAGAAAAAGCTTTAAATAATGACTATTTACCTTATAATGTTACCTTTGTCATTGGAGCGTGATGACACCCTATGACGAAGGATAGATGACTCATGATGATCCTTCCCTTTTTTGCTTGAAGTTTTCCTTGTTCCGCTAGCCTCACATCTTTGACATTTTGTTGGACCTGTTGATTTATTCGTCCACTTACTACGAGTGAGTGCTTTTATTGTAGATCTTATTTTATGGTACCCGTCTTCTTCCTATTTGTTCCATAGCTACAGTAGTGGCTGGGTTTGATTTATGACAACCCATGGACATGCGTAGCTTATATTCATTCATCCAGTTCTTTATGAGCTGTGTCTTGCTTCAACTCTAATTTGAATTCATCTCGTGACTTACCCAAATTGAATTGAGAATTTTCTATAGGGGTTAGTCTAACAAAATATCTAGCATCTACTAAAGCATACTATTGGCTCAAAAATCAACCTAGACACCACATCTAATTTGATTTAGGAAGGCATTTTAATCTAAGCATTATACTTAATTTAAAAGCCTTTAGAAGTAAAATCAGTACACCTTTTGGTTCAAGAATCAAACTAGATACCTTATCTAATTTAATTCCGGAAAACAGTTTAAACTAAGCACCATGCCTAATTTAAAAGGTGTATGAAAATACTTCAAAACCTAAGCATATACTATAGCAAACAAAGGCAGTATGAAAACATTATAGAGATTTACTCAAATAGAGATGAAAGAGAATGATTGTTACTTAGCAAATTGAGCATGTCTTAAAGGTAGAGACAACCAAAATAATTTAGCAACATGGCAAGAGATGTTTTGAGGGAAGTCTATTCCCCAGCTTGAATTTTGCAACAAAATCAAATTTGGATGGATGTGATTCAATGTTGTATGATGATTGGTTGGACATACCTTGTGTTGTCATCCTTCGTTATTTTTCTTCAAACCTGCAATGGTTAGTGACAAAAATACCCGAAGGAATATTTTCACAATTATATTTCTATGCTCATTTCACAAGGTCATTATAGCAAAAGGTGAAAGCTTATGTTATCTCCCGAAAGTGCTTGTTTTAGAACAAAAGCTAGTCCTTAGAAAACCTTCAAATTGCACTTCAAGTTGGTGAAGTTGTTTCCCTTCCAACACCAACCTATCTCAAGATTCATGCCAACATACAACGAGATCTGTAATATTTATGATAAACAAACGCGTCTACAACCACCCTTTCAAAAAATTTATGAACAGGAAGTATGAGGGGGTTAAAGATCTCATATGTGGCAGTGTTGGGAAGATGAATTGATTTAGGAGTTTTCTCACGTGTGCATAGATTTGATGAGGTGTTCATAAAGTAGCTTCCATGCTCATTGATGTCATCTTTCCTTTCAAGCTCCAAGGTTGGTTCATCTTGAATGTCCAAAATTTTCCTTGGATTGGTGACTCTCGGGTTGATCTTGTCTAAGGCCTCCACCAAACTTAGACGAGTCATGTTTATTAAGAAGATTGACTTAAGCTCATTGTTTGGATCTCAACTAGGGTTAGAGTCTACCATTAAGGTTTCAGTCTTGTCCATCCATTCAATGGCATATGAATTCTTAACATCCTTCGACCATTATCGTGGCTCTTCTTAGTCATCCTTGTAGTCTTCATGGCTCCTATGCTTTGGATGTCTTAGTGGATTTCTAGGATCATCATGAGACTCAGGAGAAAGAGCATGAGAGGAATCATCGGGGTCAAGGATGGGTTTAGATGAGACATCTAATGTGGGTATAGAAGGGGAGAAGACTGGATTGGCTTCTAAATGACTCGATTCTCCTTCTATGGCATCACTTGACATGCAACCCTTGAGTTTTTCTAGATGTCCTCCAAAAGAATTTGATTTAAGACGCTTTCTAAGAGATCCCTTCTTGAGAGGATTTGAATTATATTCACTCGAAGGTCTCTTATATATTAGAAAGTTTCAGCTTTTCCCAAAATAAAAAAGATCATCCTTAATTTTAGCAGGGATTTCTAAAGGTGGAATTTCTCCTTCTCTTGGAGGATTTTGGGGTATTGATGGTTCGGGATTGATAGCTAAATCTTGAGACTAGAATGGTTGTGATTTGGCTACCAAAACTTTCTCTTCTTGATCGGGAGATGATTCCTTCTCTTCCTCGAGGAGTTCGTTATGAATGCTAGTATAGGGAATGCGTCCAATAATTTTGTCAAGTATAGTCCTTGGCTTACTAGCAGACGAATAAAGGAAAGCTCCTCTAAAGGCCATATCAAGGAAATTCATGAAATGCCTGTTAAGACCCATGTAAAAATGTTGAAGAAGTACAGGGTCTTGAATGGCAAGGTCAGGGCCAATAGTGATGAGGTCATTAAAACGAGTCCCATGACATGCTAAGAGATTCTTGTTCTTTTTGTTTAAAAGATAGAACCTCAAATCGAAGGCTGACTACTCTAGAGATGAGAAAGAAAGATAAACAAAATTTAGAGCATAATATTTTTCAATCTCCTTGCATACTTCCTACAGTTTTGTTATACCATCGTTTAGCTCTTCCTGTCAAGGAGAACGAAAACAACTTTCATCTTAAGGTCTTGTCAAACATGCTAGCGATATGCAAGCATGTTTAAGTCTGTTCAAACTCCCATAGGTATGAGTATGGGTTTTCATCGCCTTCTCCCAAGAAGGATTGTTCTCGAATCAATTTTATTAAACACAGGCGCAGCTCATAACCAGGTGTTAGGATAGGCTTTGCATATTTTGGTGGCTCTAGGCGTACGCTCGTAGGTTTAGCATATTGATATATAGGCGTGTTATCCATGCTAAAAGAAAAAAAGATAAAACAAAAGATACAAAGTTAAGCTAGGTTTGTAGTTAGCTCAGCAACCGTTTCCCCAGCTACGGTGCTAGAAAGCTTGTTGGTATTTATTAATGCACACAGATAAAGATCCACAAGCGCACGGATACCGCTGTAGCTTTCACCCAGAAGTATGCCAAGTATCGTATCGACAGGGAAACGTGTGGGATTAACTACAATCTAACTTAACTAGGGGTAGCAACAAGGTTAGGATAAACAGGAGCGTAGAGAGGATAACTAAGGTTCTCTAATTCTGACCTAGGTAAGCTATATCTTCTACTATTTAACTAGGAACATTACTAAGGGAAGACGCCTATAAAGGATGCTTTCCTTCGTAACCGGGTCCTACTTGGCTTACAGACGGAAGGTGGACTACAAAGGACTCAACGAGAGTGTCACACTTGTGAGCTACCACAGGTCCAAAATGAGGGTGCATCCACAATTAACCCAAGACTAAGCACCATGCTTATACTTACGATTAATACTTTACTCCCCCTAGGAAGAGAATAAAGCACTCAAAAGAGTCATGAAGCTGATGAATAATATAAACAAAATGTTTACTTGAATCAAAAGTTGATTACTAGAGAAATCTGAGAAGCAAGCTCAAGTAGAACTTGGATCCGCCAAGGTACAAGCCATAGAGAGAGCACCGATAGGACGACACTTCCTTCAAACTCTACCCTCACTCTCTATCTCACTATTTCTATTTACATGACTAGATCCTATAGAGGACTAATATTCTCTTGATAGCTAGCTCTCATCCTGAAGAGGAGGATATGAATTTGGGTTTCAGGATAAGTTCAGGGAGGGGAGTAGGGGCTGCTATATATAGGGGGAGCCATCAATTCTAAGCCCTCAGAGCAAACTGACCTAAAACAATGGTGTAGATTTGATCTTTAAGGCGGTGGAGAACCGACATCTGAAGGAGAGTCTAACATGTGGGGTCAGTAGGCCGGATAGCCCTTCTGGTGTGTTCTAGAGTCTTCCCATGTCGGTACCATTGCGGATAAATATGATTTACTTTGACGAATAGGCCCCTTTGACGGTTTTCTGATTAAATTCTCCTGCAATCACATATTCACCAAAGCTCGTGAAATTCATTAGTTTAAACCCCTATTCCTATGTTTGGTGATGGAATTAATTATATATGTAAGATATGTTGACGGTTTATGGTTGATGTTAGTGACCATCAACAATACCCTTGCAAGTTTTAGTAATTAATTGTCCCAGTGTAGCATCCTACACATGCGAGAGTGAGTTCCCTTTTCAAACTCAACTTCTAACAAAACTAGACAACGAAGCAATTAAGCGATCCAAACCCAGTTGTTAGGTAAAGGCTATGATTACTTAGGTGAGTAGTTCGAGATTAATGAAGCAATATTGAGTTGTTAATCATTTTAAATGAAGTGCACAACTCATAATGAAACAAATAAATACGTATCCAAAATTGGGTTGATAATAGTGGGGTGTCTGCCTGTCATATCATCCCGATGACCAAGAATCATGATGATGATCTATACATGTTCCTCACATGCTAAGCGAACCTAAAAAAGTGGGTAGAAGGAATTGGAGACAACAATGCAACCAGATAAGAAGACAAAGATATTACAATTTGGAACTTGGAAAGAGACATCTAGTTAGGCTCTACTATTGCACTATTTACCATCTAGGTATAGTGAAGGTATGTTGACCTCTTGGGAAAGGCTCTAAACATTTCAACATTCTAGGCTACTTGATGGACACTTAGTCATAGGCGGCGGACTCTCTATGGAGTCGCTCCTAGAGACTAACAAGTTCTGTTTTGGCATCTATGTAAGTTGATAGACGCTCCGTCACGGGTGACGGACACTCCGTGACGTTACGAATTGCTCCTAGATTGCTATGTAGAGTTTGGGCTTAGGCATTTCGTGTGCTAGGAGTTCTCATAGACACTTCGCCATATCAGGTGGATGCTCCGCCGAGAACTGGCTGCTCTCCGGTTCTCTAGAAATTACATTTATAATTCAGTGGACACTCCGTGGTCTTTCATGGGCACCACTCTTTCACTCAGAGAGGGTGTAAGTGCTCTGGCTGTGAAGTCTGCTATGTTTTGGGGGTTGGTGGACTCTCCGTGTTCGACGGACGCTCACTTAGACGGTCGACTGAATCTATGTGCAAGGGTTTTCATGTGGGTTCTTGGTGATCCAATCCTAGATGTAGTAAGCTAGGCTTTATGCATGTGTAAGAGGTTTCTAGGGTAGTTTAGGTGACTAGTTGGGCTCATGTTAGCTATGTTTGAGCTATAGTTAGCAACAAGTGATTTGGAATCAAACCAAAATCATGATAAATTGATCATTTAATCTTGAGGTTGGGCATGGCAACTTAGCTTTGACATTTGGGAAGATTTGGACCATGTGCTTGTGCCTTGTACCTTGTCCATCCTTGCTTCCAAGCACAAGAGAGTGGATTGGCCACTCATGAGCTCTTCTTGCAAAAATTTCCATAACAATGCATCAAAGGGAAATCCAAGAAAGATATGAGATGACTGGGCTAGAGTGGATCTTGAACTTACCCTACATATGATGGAACCACCACCAGCCTTCCATTTCAAACTTGCATCAAGAACCAACACTTAGGTTTTGGGGAATGAATCCAAGGAATGCGAGGGAGTTTCTTGAGCTAACCATGGATTGGAATGCAGGTGACCAAATAGCTCTTGAGATGTTGCTGATGCTTCCTTTCCTTTTCCTCTTCTTCTTCCTCTTCTTCTTCTTCTTCTTGCCTTGCTCCATCTCATCCTCTCTCTAGTTCTAGGGTTCTTCCTTATTCTTGCTTGGTAGAGAGATGAGGGGGTGAGGAATGGGAGAGTGAGAGAGGGGGAGCTGACTCTGCTGAGATAGAGTCCACTTTCGTGCTAACTTGTGGGTCCAAGGGTGTTGGAGGTGGAGGACATCTCAATATCCACTCACTGCTTCTGTTCTGGGAGTTGGCGGATGGTCCGCGAGACCTAGTAGACGCTCCATCAGCCCTCTGTCTTGGTGAATTTGATTCAGAGACTAGGATCTTTGGCATTGAGGTCAACTCTTACTGTCCATTAGATAGGTATCCACTCTTAGAGATATTAGGGATCCTGATTAACACCTTTTGGAGAACATTTTCTCATCGTTGATGTTTGTTTGACCCTTGTTGACTCCGAGTTAACTTGAGAGAACTAGGGGAGATTGGATGATGAATTTGGAGTCATTGTCCTTGTGTAAACCACCAGGGATCTTCACGGGAGAATGGATGAACAATTCCAAAGTTTCAACAAGGAGTTCACAGTAGGGTGGTCAAAGGTTCTAGTTGACAATTTTGTTGTGCTGCTTCAGCATTGAAATATACAATTCTATTTTTTCAATATATATATGTTTACAATTTTGTAATATGTTGTTCATTTCTTGGACTTAGAAGTTTGCTATTTAAAATGTATATAACACATCAACTATGATATACTCCCTTCGTTCTAAATTATAAGTCGTTTTTGACTTTATTGGTACATCCATTTTGCTATGTATCTAGGAAAATGGATGAACAAAAAAAGTTAAAGTGACTTATAATTTATGATGGCGGGAGTATAAAATATGTTGAGTTAGAACATTATTTATATCTATACATAATATTAAAGAGCTTAAATTTCTGCCTTAGTTTTTGGTCTGGTCATCATTCGGTCCACTCCATCCACCTGCTCACTTTCAGTCCACAGCCCAAATCGGTCTCAACGCAACGCCGATGCTTCCTCCGCCAGCGCGCTTGAGGGGAAGTGCCACCAGTCCACACTCATAGGCAAAAGACATCTGCAGCTAGAAAAAAAATGCCAAAATCATAAGCCGTGCAAGGAATTGAACGAAGGAACTATTGTTCAAATATTAATTGCTTACCACCACGCTACATGAACAAACCATTTTTTATTTGTCACTTGCTAACACACCTCAAACCTTTTCCTATTCGCAAATCATATTGGTTAACACCTTATGGTTCACACGACTAAAAAATAAAACCGTGAAAACGTGGCATTGCATATATTAGGATAATCATATAGATATTATATTATATTATATTATGTATATAATATTAAAATATTGATAAAAATGGATGAATTGATGATGCAATTACTGTGTAGATCCTGATCCTAAAACAAAATATGCTCATATAAGTTACATCAGCACGCGACCACACATGATATTGAGTCCTCTTCTAAAAATGAATTGGAATGGGGCAAGTGGGCAAGAAGCAAGTTCTATGTAGGTTCTATTGCAACGTCTGTGCATGTTTTGCTATAATATTAAAAAGTGATGAGATCCATGCATCGTCTCCTCTTTTACGCCGCAGAAAGCCCTCGTGGCTCTACGGTCCCTTTTTTTGTTTCAGACTGATGACTCATACTCATACGAGTTAGAACTCCGCAACGATCATACAAAGTATAGTTCCAATGCGTATTGGAACACATGACGTAACCATTACATAAATCTGCGAGGCCCAACCTTCTAAAATGTATTAGGGTTATGACAATACCACCTACGTATTCTCTGTTCGTACGTGTGGAGCACCGTACCAACGCAACAGGCGGCAGCCGGCAGGCAGTGCACAGCCTGCATAAAACAAGACGCGATAATGTTGTTTCTTCCAATCCCGGTGAAGTCTCCGCGTGAAGTAAAAACACGGCAACGACGTGCTGCCAACGAACGCAGAGCGAAACTGCGAAAGTCAACTTGGAGAGAAGAACGCACAGCCCCTGGCTATCCCATCTGCTAGCTACTTGCCAAGGTTGACCTTGCCGATTGGATGTGCAGTGGACAATTGGGCTTAAACTTCATAAATTCATCCATGGCTAAAATATTTGGTAAGGAATATATGTTGCTCAAAAAAATTGGTAAGGAATATATGTTGCTCAAAAAAATTGGTAAGGAATATATGTTCTCGTATTCCCTTTTTTCAATGAAATATAACTCACATATATATGTGCACACACTCACGTACACACATCATAAACCCTATCAATTTCTCTAAGAAGATTGTACCGGTACATCTTGAGGTTGACAAAGTTACAATAAATATGAAGTCTTATTTTCAATTTTAAATGAGTTTTATAACTATAATAGGAGGAGACTATATGAAAGATTTTTAGAGACAACTGGAAAGCCTCTATAGAGGTGGTTGAGACAGCAGCCTCTACCTTTGCGTCTCTAGAAGACTGTCTAGCAGTCCCTAGAAATCGATTTTTAGAGATGGCTGAGGACACGAGTCATCTCTATAAATAGATTTTAGAGAACCGTTGTTCCGAGACACCTCTAGAAATACATTTTCAGAAGTGATTGAGAATCCCAGTCGCCTATAAAAAAACAATTTCTTCCTAGCTGATTCTAGAAATATTTTATCATCTAAATTGAAAATTGATATTCCAAATTCTGAATACATATATAATGTGTATATATGTAAAAGTATATAGAAAAATACCAAATGACCTTTACGGGACCTCCTCTAGTCTTGCTTCCCTCATTTAACGGGCCTTGCTTGTACCGTGGAGATTTACACTCATGCATCCAAGTCCTTGTATTTATCTCTACGACACAATATGCAATTATTGGTACACGCATAGATTTTCTTAGCCTCAAGGCCCATTGGGCAGATCATTTGCTTGGCTAGGTATATCTTTTCTAGCAACTCGTTATGGTTTGGTAGTAGTTTTCTCAGTACACATAACAAGTCATCGAAGCCTTTATCGCTCAATCTGTGCATAAATTTGAATTCTGATAGCATGAGGTCTGCTTGCAATTTGCTCACTAGACAACCTGGATACAACGGTGTTTATCCATCCTTTCTCGGTATCTCTAGCTTTTCAACTGTCTAGCACTAAGGAATCAACCCTCTATGTACGTCACGTAGCAACTGAGAAAGGCCATCCACTACCAGAAAACCGGATATCCTTAGGGGCTAGCAATTTCCTTGAGGGGCAAAATAGAACCCTCGAGGATATATCATTACCTTGGGGTCATATGAAACCTCCAAGGAAATGTATATTCTTGAGTGCTCACCTAAACCGCCAAGTTAAATCCATATTTCTTTGAGTCCTAGTTTGAACCGCCAAGGTAATTCTATGTTTTCTTGATTGTTGTTACAAACCGCCAAGGTAATTCAGATTTCCTCTGGTGTAACTAGAAACCGGCAAGGAAGTGCTGGTTTCCTTGGGTGTAAACCCTCAAGTAAATTGTTGTAGCCACCAAGGAAAAAATTCAGTTTATAGTCATATTCCTCTTAACCACTGATATATTGAACTCATTGCATTTTTGTTGGTTAGACGTTGCATTTTATAGATACAAATGCTCAATTGACATGTTTGGGAAATGAAATACATTTTTTTCTTAGTACATTAATCAAACAAAAAGTATAATTTTGTGTTGTTATGCATTAGAGAATGCATATACTGGCACTTAGCTTGAGATGCCTAGTTAGCTTTAAAGCTAACATGTAACATACTAATACCGTATGGAGGCAAAGTTTATATCAAAGTTGTCGAGCTCGAAGAGATGTACAACTTCGCAGTTGATGTCTTTTTGTATTTGAAATCATTCAAAGTCCACAAACTATGTTTTAAGTCCTTAGAATTTTGAACTTCAATTTTTTCAATCTTTCAAATGACCTCAAATGGAGATACAACCTAAACCAAAGTTCTAGTACTCGACGAGATATAACACTTTTTGGTTCAAACTTTTTCCAATTGAAATTGTTTAGGCTCTCTAGTATTCATTACAAGATCCACTAAAGTGAAAACAAAAGAAAGAATCATTCTCACCATCACATGCTTACTCCATATTGTGTAGTCTTTCACGAACCCCCTAGTAATCAAGTGCAATCGTATTTGCTCCACATTAACAAATTTCTTGAGATTTTTGCAATCTCTGCATGGGTAGAATACATGCTGTCCACATCTAGCATAAGCTTTGGCAGCTGTGATGAAGGTGTTGATGCCCGTCAAATACTGCAGGTTTGCAAATGGCAGACCGTACATCTACCCGGCACTGAAGATTTATCACAACCGTTTCATACAAACCAGCAGCGACGACGGCCGGCAGTGACGGTCGGTTCACTCTTTTTCGGGCACAATATAATTGAGTAATCTGAGCAGCGAACGGTTCAAAGCATTTGTTTGAAAGAAAAACCCGAACCATTCAAAGTTTCAAACCTCCTGGAAGAAGGCACCCGTTGAGGTCACATGCCGTGATGACGGCACTGGATGAAATCGCCTGTCCGTTCTCCTCACTCTTCCAAGTACCAACTCCGATGGCATCGTTTCAGTAAAAAATTTCCCAAGTTTCCAGAAAACTGCTTTGTTTTTCTAGCGGCCGGCCGACTTGTTTCGTACACGCACGTATCTCTCTTATCTGGAGAAAGCAGCTTTGATGATTATACTATAACAGGTGTGTAGCGTGACCTGGATAGTGTGATCTGCAAGCGAGAGGTCGAGTCTGCAGTGTGCTGCAAAAATTCAAGCATATGTATGGCATGTGGCAGACCGGCATGAACGAGTGTTAATGGTTGGTTGCTTGCTTGCCATGGCCATGCTGCGTTTACTCTAAGAAAGATTCAGAGCTCTGAGGTCATGCAAGAGCCTGCCGGTCCGCGTGGCGCGGAGTAGTTGTTACCTATCAACTGAATATTATATAGATACGATGCAGCAGTAAAATAATATAAACAGCTATGCATTAGCTTTGTTCCTGATCAGTCTAGGAAGTGGATTAAGGAACTGAAATGAAATATACCAAAATATTTGGAAGAAGGATACAGCAGTATACTGGCAGTTATATATATATGGCTATTAAATACTCCTTGAGTCCTTGAATGAATCAATTCCTAGAGTTATGTTAAATCAGTTTTTTTAAGTTTTGGTCAAATTTATAATAAATATACAACAATATTTATCACATCAAATAAACAATGATGAAAATATATTTCATTGTGTATCTAACAATATTAATTTGGTGCTATAAATCTAGGTGCACGTTTTCATAAATTTGATCAAACTTTAAAATATTTGACTTAGGAAAAGTCAGTGGATTTGATTATTTTAAAGAACGGGGGAGTATACAACTGCAATTCAATTGGTGTACCTTGCAAGCAGTTCAGTCCATCTCTGGACTCACTAGTAGAGAACAGACATTTAATCCTCGGCCAAAATAGGCTCTAGTCCCGACATTTTTTGCGCCCGGGACTAGAGATACCTTTAGTCCCGGTTGGTGGCTCCAACTGAGACTAAAGGTCCCTGCCCAACGGCTACTGCGCCAGGCAGAGGTGGCAGGGACCTTTAGTCCCGGTTGGATCCACCAACCGGGACTAAAGGTATACTTTTACTCCCGGTTGGTGGCTCCAACCAGGAGTAAAGGTCTACTCCCGGGCCGTGGCTGCGCCCGGAGTTGGAAAGTTACCTTTAGTCCCGGTTGGAGCCACCAACCGGGACTAAAGGTCCCCCATTTATATTTCGGCCATCTCCTTCTTCCTCCCCGAGCCCGAGCTCAGCACATTTTGAAGCTCACTGCACTAGTGTTCTTGCTTCCTCCCTCCCTCCATTGTTCCTCCATCCATTCTTCGATTCCTCCGTCGATTTTTTCGATTCCTCCGTCGATTCTTCAGTTGTAAAGGTTACCAATCTCATACTCTTATTTTTCACAATTGTCTTATCTCATTTTGTTCACTATATATATATATATCGTTCTTTATTGTGGTTTTTTTCATTTGTAAGCAATTTGAGCTCAAAATCACTTCAAGCATGCATATTTACATGAAAGAAGGTTAAAGTGGCTAGTTGAACTTGCGGACCGTGTTCATCTCGGCGAGCATGTTCTCTGCCGAGTGGTAACGGACGTTAAGGAGGAGCTTTGATTCTACGAGGGAGAGCGGCAACGGTTGTGGAAGACCGTGTTCCCTTCCTCGTAGAATCGGAGCTCTTCCTTGACCAAGTACGGTGCCGTCCGGTGGAGAAATGCTCGCCGAGATGATCACGTAAGCAAGGTCAACTAGAATGGATGGTTATTTATTAACATGTCCTGATATCATCGCAGTAGTCTGTCAATCACCGTACCCAAACGTAGTATATATATAAATATAAACTTAGAAAATAGTTAGAAAATTATAGAAAATCCGTACTAGTTGAACTTGCGGACCGTGTTCATCTTGGCGAGCATGTTCTCTGCCGAGCGGTAACGGACGTCAAGGAGGATCTTTGATTCTACGAGGGAGAGCGGCAACGGTCGTGGAAGACCGTGTTCCCTTCCTCGTAGAATCGGAGCTCTTCCGTGACCAAGTACGGTGCCGTCCGGTGGAGAAATGCTCGCCGAGATGATCACGTAAGCAAGTTCAACTAGTACGGAAGGTTATTTATTCATATGTCCCGATATCATCGCAGTAGTCTGTCAATCACCGCACCCAAACGTAGTATATATATAAATATAAACTTAGAAAATAGTTAGAAAATTATAGAAAATCCGTACTAGTTGAACTTGCGGACCGTGTTCATCTCGGCGAGCATGTTCTCTGCTGAGCGGTAATGGACGTCAAGGAGGAGCTTTGATTCTACGGGGAAGAGCGGCAACGGTCGTGGAAGACCGTGTTCCCTTCCTCGTAGAATCGGAGCTCTTCCGTGACCAAATCTGATCGTGCCGTCCGGTGGAGAAATGCTCGACGAGATGATCACGTAAGCAAGGTCAACTAGTACGGATGGTTATTTATTTATATGTCCCGATATCGTCACAGTAGTCTGTCAATCACCGTACCCAAACGTAGTATATATAAATATAAACTTAGAAAATAGTTAGAAAATTATAGAAAATCCGTACTAGTTGAACTTGCGGACCGTGTTCATCTCGGCGAGCATGTTCTCTGCCGAGCGGTAACAGACGTCAAGGAGGAGCTTTCATTCTACGAGGGAGAGCGGCAACGGTCGTGGAAGACCGTGTTTCCTTCCTCGTAGAATCGGAGCTCTTCCTTGACCAAGTACGGTGTCGTCCGGTGGAGAAATGCTCGCCGAGATGATCACGTAAGCAAGGTCAACTAGTACGGATGGTTATTTATTAAAACATGTTTTTGAGATATAGATAATTTTATAGTTTCTTAATTTTATTTGTTTATAAAATGAGAAATTTATAGTGTATTAAAAATGAGTATAGAGAGTAGACGGCAACTGCTTCCGAGTCCTCGGCCTCTCATGGGTTTCCAAAGTGACTTAGGCCGGGCCTCCCTCTCATTCCATGCGGCAAGTGTCGTGATGAGACGAAGATTGTGATGGAGTACCGAGTGAAGAAGGAGGGTCCCAACAAGGATCGTATCTTCTACAAGTGTCTGGATCGCAATGTGAGTTATTTTATCGTATTTAATGATTATGGTTAGTTTATACCTATTTTCATGATGGTTGTGATTAAAGTTCTAATTTTTTGTTTTAATTTCAGTGGGATGGCAATGGACGATGTTCAGGCTTCTACTGGGAGGAAGAGTATGTTGAACTCGTGCAAAAATATCTTGTACAACAGGCAGATACGGCAACTAATGAGGCAGTGATCTAGCCGAAGAAGCCCAAAGATGTTGCACAATCGTTGGATCTGTCTGTTTTAGTTGAGATTGGTCGCGAAATCCTTGTGCTCCTGAAATGTATTTTAGCTTTAGTTCTTTTAGTGGTAGTTGGGATTATCTACATTGTAGCGATGCTTTCATAAATCTGTACCTTTTGTGGTGGCACACATGTTGTATAAATAATTAATTATGATCTAGGTTTTAATATGGTATTTATGTCATGTAATGCAGATGAGCCGGCATTGGATGTATAATGCTGATCGCCGCTCCCAAGAGTTCATTGACGGCGTGCATTCTTTGTTACGTGCGGCCGAGGCAAACAAACACGACGGTTTCATGTGCTGCCCATGTGCCATATGTAAGAATACGGTGGAATATCCTTGCTCAAGGACTCTTCATTCACACTTGTTCAAGTCGGGTTTCATGCCAAACTATATTTGTTGGACGAAGCACGGAGAAACCGGCATTGTAATGGAAGAAGGTGAAGAAGAACAATGGGATGACAATGATATTATTCCCGATGGTGCGTGCTTCAATGATACTGCAATGGGAGAAGCTGAAGAAGATTTAGCCACAGAAGATGAGCCTGCTGATGATCTTTGTCAGGTCATTCGTGACGCACAAAGAGAATGTGAAAGTGAAAAGGAGAAGATCAAGTTCGAGCGGATGCTAGAAGATCACAACAAATTGTTGTACCCAACTTGTGATGTAGGGCAGAAAAAGTTAGGAACCACACTAGAATTGCTGCAATAGAAGGCAAAGAATAGTGTATCTGACAAGGGATTTGGAGAGTTACTAAAAATCCAAAAGAAGATGCTTCCGAAGGACAATGAATTGCCCGCCACTACCTACGAAGCAAAACAAGTTGTCTGTCCTATGGAGCTAGAAATCAAGAAGATACATGCATGTCCTAATGACTGCATCCTGTACCGTGGCAAAGAGTACGAGAAATTAGATGCATGCCCGGTATGCCATGCATCGCGGTATAAGATCAGGCGAGATGACCCTGGTGATGTTGAGGGCGAACGTCCATGGAAGAAAATCCCTGCCAAGGTTATGTGATATGCTCCTATAATACCACGCTTGAAACGTCTATTCAGAAACAAAGAACATGCAAAATTGTTGCGATGGCACAAAGAAGACCGTAAGGTAGACAATATGTTGAGACACCCTGCTGATGGGTCCCAGTGGAGAGCAATCGACAGAGAATTCCCGGAGTTTGCGAATGACGCAAGAAACTTAACGTTTGCTTTAAGTATAGATGGTATCAATCCTTTTAGAGAGCAGAACAGTAGTCATAGCACTTGGCCTGTTACTCTAAGTATCTACAACATTCCTCCTTGGTTATGCATGAAGCAGAAGTTCATTATGATGCATGTGCTCATCCAAGGCCCGAAGCAACTTGGCAATGACATCGATGTGTACCTGAGACCACTTATTGATGAACTTCTCATTTTGTGGAATAAAGAAGGTGTACATGTGTGGGATGAGTACAAACAGGAACACTTTGATCTGCGAGCATTGTTGTTCGTAACAATCAATGATTGGCCTGCTCTAAGTAATCTTTCAGGACAGTCAAACAAGGGATATAATGCATGCACACACTGCTTCGGTGATATTAGAGGTGTATTCTTGAAAAAATGTCGAAAGGTCATGTACCTTGGCCATCGTCGATTTCTTCCTGCAAATCACCCCGTAAGAAAGAAAGGCAAGCATTTTAAAGGGAAGGCAGACCACCTAACCAAGCCTCGCAACCGAAACGGTGAGGATGTACTCCATATGGTCAATGATGTGAAAGTCGTCTTTGGAAAAGGACATGGAAGCCAACCTGTTCCGAACGACGCTAACGGTCATGCACCCATGTGGAAGAAGAAATCCATATTTTGGGACCTACCCTATTGGCAAGTCCTAGAAGTCCGTAGCTCGATCGACGTGATGCACCTGACGAAGAATCTTTGTGTGAACCTGCTAGGCTTCATGGGTGTGTATGGAAAGCCTAAGGACACATTTGAAAACACGACGGGACCTACGTTATTTGAGAGAAAGAGACAACTTTGCATCCGGAGAGAAGACAGATGATGGATGCCATTACTTACGTCTGCCGACTACACTCTAAGCAAAGAGGAGAAGGAAATCATGTTTGAATGCTTAAACAACATCAAGGTACCATCTGGATTCTCCTCGAATATAAAGGGTATTATAAATGTGCGAGAGAGAAATTTCAGAACTTAAAGTCCCATGAGTATCACGTTCTCATGCGCAATTACTTCCAGTTGCATTAAGAGAGAATTCTACCTCCAAATGTATGTCTAGCCATCGTGAAGCTATGTGCATTCCTCAATGCAATTTCTCAGAAGGCAATTGATCGAATTGATCTAGCTAAACTACAGAATGATGTGGTTCAATGTCTCGTCAGCTTTGAGTTGGTGTTCCCTCCTTCCTTCTTTGATATCATGACACACCTCCTAGTTCACCTAGTCAAGGAGATTTTCATTCTCGGTCCTGTGTTCCTACACAACATGTTCCCCTTAGAGAGATTCATGGGAGTCTCCAAGAAATATGTTCACAACCGTGTTTCGCCTGAGAAGGAAGCATCGCCAAGGGCTATGGAGCAGAAGAGGTCATTGAGTTATGTGTTGACTTTATTCCCGACCTTGACTCGATTGGTGTTCTGAATCGAGACATGAGGGAGACTAAGCGGAAAGGGGACACTAGGGAGGAAAACATATATTGGTATGGATGATGATTATTTTAATAAAGCGTACTACAGTTTCTAGAACTCCTCTTTGGTAGATCCGTATATTGAGACACACAAGGATCTCTTACGATCCGAGTTTCTAGGGAAGACTGAAGTTTGGATTACGCGTAAGCACATGGAAACTTTCGGCGGTTGGTTGCGAAAAAAATGTCAAGGTGATGAGAGCATCTATGAGCAACTGTATTTATTGGCTATGCAACCATCATGGCATATCGTCACATACAAAGGGTATGAGATAAATGGGAACATATTCTACACAGTAGCCCAAGATAAAAGGAGTACCAACCAAAATAGTGGTGTCCGCATAGATGCCACAGACCCGAATGGGAATAAGCAGACATATTATGGATGCATAGATGAAATATGGGAATTAGAATATGCACCTACTTTGAAGATCCCATTGTTCAAGTGCCAATGGGTCAAGGTGACCGAAGGTGGGGTAACAGTAGACAACGAGTATGGAATGACAACAGTAGACCTTAGTAATATTGGGTACAAAGACGAACCATTCGTCATTGCCAAGGATGTGAATCAGGTGTTCTATGTCAATGATATGTGTACCAAACCAAAAAGAGGGAAAAACGATAATGACTCAACCAAAGAGCCAAAGCACCACATAGTTCTTTCAGGGAAAAGAGTCATCGTGGGAATTGAGGACAAGTCGGACATGTCAGAAGATTATGAAAAGGATGACCGAATTCCGCCCTTCAAAGTGAACAAAGACCCTAGCATCTTGGTAAATGATGAGGACACACCATGGTTACAACGCAATCATAACCAAGGGACATACGTAAAGAAGAAGTTCACTGCTGTGCCCACTTGATGATATAGTGATTTAATGTAGTGTGTGTTTGAGATATTATGTAATAATTGTGAATTCAGATGTTTATTATGTCATGTTTCAGATTAAATCAATGTTTGATTTGTTGGTGGGATTTCTCTCTCAAAAAGGTAAATTAGGATATTGAGTGAAGAAAAATTAAAATATTAACGTTAAAATGATGTGAAAACAAATTTCCTGTCCAAAACCAATACTTTTAATAATTTTAATTAAACACTACATTTTTGCATTAACGAAATAATAAATATTAGTTACATTATGTTTTATAATTGTAACAAAAAATAAAAAAGTTAGGTTATAGATTTTTCCTATGTGCAATAAAGAAAAAGGAAAACCATATTTTTAACAAAATAATTTTATGCCCTTTATTTAATTTACTATGTATTTAACAAGACTATTGCATTTCTATTAAAAAAATTTGCTTAAAACACGCGGGAAACGAAACTGCAGCCCACCTTTAGTCCCAGGTTGGAAGCCCACCCGGGAGTAAAGGTGGGCTGCAGTTTCGTGGCCCGCCAAAAAAACCTTTACTCCCGGTGCGTGTTACCAACCGGGAGTAAAGGTATACCTTTACTCCCGGTTGGTAACACGCACCGGGAGTAAATGACTTTTACTCCCGGTGGGGGATGGCACCGGGAGTAAAGGGGTGTGGCATATATATACCACTGCCATCTTCTTCCTTGCGTTCTTCGCCGATTCCTCTCCCCCTGCGCCCACGCCACTCGACCCGCCACACCGAGGACGCCGCTGCCACCCCGCCCAACGTCAGTCATCGCCACCGCCTCACGCGCGTCCGCGGTCCCCACGCCACCCCGCGCGCCGACGACCTCGTGGTGCCACTGCTGCCCGGCCGCCCCCGCCAGACGCGCGGCCACACCGGTACCGTACGTACCCTCGCCGCGTTGACACGGCGCGACGACGAGGCCACCAACGCGCGTGCGCGGCTTCCTCTCCTCCATTCCCAAGGTACGCTGCTTGCTCCGTTCCATCTCCAGGCTACACCGTGACCAACAGATCGATCATGATGAGGAGCACACTGTGCTAGCTTGCTCGATCTCGGATCTGCCGATCAAACATTTGATCAGACTGTAGTTGATCATTGAAGATTTCACTTCAATGGACATAAAAAACAGTGATGTCCATCATAAAAAGAAAGATCTTATAGGTTTGGTCGAAATAGTTAGCACTTCGCTAACTTTCTTGTATTTTGTTTATGGTTAATAAAGTGGTGGGAAGCAATGCTCCATGATTTCAGTTAAAAAAAACTATGATAATTTTGACCAAGTTCATATAGAGAAAAATATCATCACTTATCACACTAAATAGATTATACTGTGAAATTATATTACATGATAATAAACTGAATGATACTAATTTGATATCATAAATAGTAAAGTATTTTTTTTTATAAATTTGATCAAACTTAAAACAATTTAATTTTGACTAAATAATATAAGGTACTTTTTAGCCAATGGGGTACATTATTGCATATATGTTAGTTTATCATTATTGCGTTTCAGACTTGGATTGAAGGAGCGAGTTAGGGATTGGGCAATGAAGAAGATGGCCACCCAGTTTCAGACTTGGAAGAAACACCTATACACGATGTATGTCAAGAAGAACATAGCACCAGATTTTACTGTCCCAGGCCTGATCTCAAAGCAGAGGCCCTATTGGGATGAGTTTGTACAGTAGAAGACATCGGAAGAGGGTGTGAGTCGGGTGATAAAGAACCAACGTAATGCCCAACAGAAGACATACCACCATAACTTGGGATCAGGTGGCTACCCGACTACCATTAAGAAGTGGAATAAAATGGAAGCAGACCTTCTTGCCAAGGGTATCACACCCGAATCACTCGAGTGGGGAGAGCGTGCAAAGAATTGGTTTTTCGCTCATGGGGGAACACTGGACCAGGAGACAGGGAAGTGCGTTTATGGTGCAAGACTGCAAGAAGCAGCAGAAAGATTGTTTTATGCTCAGAGAGCTACTGCTAGTGGTGCGTTCAGGCCCAACAGAGATAAGGATGAGTTTACATACGCCATTAGGACTATTGAACATGGTGGCCAAACTAGAGGCAAAGGAAGTGTCTCGTGGGAGCATGGATTCCCTCAGGACAGACCTTCCTACAGAAGCCGCCAGAGAAAGAAGGAAGAAGAGGCACAACGGCTCCAGAGGTTGGAGGAAGCGGTGCGTGAAGCACAGGAGCGGGAAAAAAACCTTGAAGCGAGAATGCAGGAGAAAATCAGAAGGCAAGTGCAAATAGCAGTGAGTGCAAGCAAGCAGGCATCAGAGCCAGGAATCAACATTAGCGAATCTGTTTAGTTGAAAAGCAGTTGCGCTTCCACGTAGATACCAAATCAAGGGGACACAGGACTACGCTTCCCTGTGGATGACGTCACTGAACCTTGTACATCGTGTGAGCTACACATTCCGAAGGGGAATTCCACAATCAAGGTGGCTATCAGTCTTGTTAATCCTATCGACCGAACCAAGACACCAAGGATTCATGGGAATATAATCCAAGAAGGATATGCTATCATCTCGGTAAATAAAGCTGAAAAAGGTTTTAGTGATTTGCCTCTTGACATTCCTAGAGGTGATGGCGAGAAGACTCTAGGAGAAGCAGAGAAGACATTCATTCTATGGCGCAAGCGCTACATCATCATTCCTAGGATATCGGCTCTACCTCCTCCTGAACTACCTCACCATAGGTGCGGATGAAAACACTACATCATTAATTTATATTGGCTTAAATAATTAACAATCTGCTCATAATAATATGTCATTCCTTTTTTTGTAGCAGATCCTCCCCCAACCTAAATCCAATTGTTCAATCGTCAAATCATCATAGTGCTCAGTACGATGACATTGTGTTGGAAGGCGAGGCTGCATCCACACCATCTCCAAGGAGGTCTCCAACGCCGCAGCCGCCACCTCCAAGGAGGTCTCCAACGCCGCTGCCACCTCCTCCAAGGAGGTCTCCAACGCCTCCCCCGCCCCCACCTACCAAGAAGCCAAGTGCTAGCAAGAGGCCAGCCCCGCAAACGAAGAACCAGTCCCCGCCGGCAAAGAAAGCCACCGTGAAACCAAGGGCTATTCCCAAAATAATATCTAAAGAGAAGTTAGAAGGAACTGATGCATATAAAAAAGATTTGTCCAGATTCAATGACAAACTTAAAAAGAATCAAGAAGCAAGGAGAAACCCGGAGAAACCGTACTTCTTCGTAGCTCCAGATATTCTAAGAAAAAAGGTGGCTTCTTACCAGCAACAACAGCGGGAATCTCGTAAGCCGTCCAAATCAACGTTAACGGACTATGACCGCACTCTCACCAAGTCAGTTGAGGCGGCACAGAAAAAGAAGCGGGCAGGGAAAGGAGTTGCCCAACTCGGACAACAATCGCACCAATTAGTCCCCCCGCTAGTTATTGGTAATGAATATGGTTTGAATTTAGGATTAATGCATCAGGCAAACATACCTTCGGATGTCGATTTGGATCACCTTGGTGAATTTATTGATGAGATTGGTCTCGACCTTTACCAGATGTTTGGTGATGCAAACATTGAGAGTGCGGCGGAGGTTGATATTTGGAAGAAAAAATTTGTACTAGGCCAGAGTCTATACAACCCTCAAGCCTTATCTGATCTGGGGACGCAAATGTACCTGCTAAACAAGTGGTACATGCAGACGTCTACCGGTGGAGACTTCTGCGTTGGTGTCAGAATTAGAGACGAACATTGGTTCCGTGGCGATGATGTTATGTATGTTGACTTTGCAGAATTTCATCAACTATGCCACCTGACCTCTCTGGACAAAGTTATCATTAGCTACTATTGCCTGTAAGTAATAATTCTTTCGATCTATTATTAAACTCATCATATGTGTGTATATGCATATAAATTATCCTAACAAGTATTATATATATGCAGATTTACAATGACAGAGCTCAGAAAGGTAGGCTGCAATGAAATTGGTTTTATTGATCCCCATATAGTATTCAAAGACCCAGTTACTCCAAAGACTAATTGGAAGTCTGAGTCAGAGAGTAACCTCATGAACTTCTTAGTGAACCAATGCCACAAGAAGGATATACTCTTTCCCTACAACTTCAAGTGAGTGTTAATAATGTCGATCATCCTTAATGGCTCATATGTTGATTCTAGTTAATTAATGAGTGTTATGCGTTATATCCTATAAACACATGCAACAATCACTGGATATTGATGGACATCGATCTGGTGAAAAGTCACTTGATAATCTATGACTCGATGAGAAAACCACAACAAGACTATCAAGATATGATAGATATTATCCAGAGGTAATTTCGGTATCTCTAGGTACTATATATACACACAAAAATGATGATTAACTATATCTGATGACGTGGCAAATTTTTTATTGGACAGTGTTTGGAAAACCTTTATTGAGAAGCAACATATGGGAAAATGCAAAGCGTCACTGAATGTAATCCCTTTGAAAGTAAGTCCCCTAAATCGCATCATCTTTATTAATTAAACATATAGCTTTCACCGGATCACTAGATTGGATGACAAATCTTTTTCTCGTAAAGGGGTTTCTGAGGCAGGAATAGGGGAACAACTACTGTGGTTACTATGTTTGCAAGTTTATCAAGGTGGTCTCCCAAAGAACTCCTACAGAGATACTCAAAGTACGTTAAAAATACACTATATATTCATTTAATTATTATTATTGATTGTGTTACTATGTCTTTATATATATATATGTACATATATTAATTTATTTTCCTTTAATTCAAACCTGTAGGCTCGATGGTTGGAGGAAAAGGTCATACGGCAAGACCAAATCAAAGCAATTCAAGAGTCTATAGCCGGATTTTTTAATGAGCAGGTCATCGATTCCAAGGGCGAGTTCTACTTCGACCCAACACTACCATGGAAGCCAAGCTAGAGGATGAGATGAAACTTGTTATATATCACAACAACTTTAATGCAATCTTTTGTAATATATGCACATGAAATAATATAATGTAAAATACACATATGCATGCATGCATGTAAATATATATATGATGCATGCATGCATATATATATATATATTTTTCTATGCTTGAATTGTGTGATTTAATACGTTCATTGTGCTTAAACCGAAACATACTATACGCGCGTATAAATGTATAATTAGCAGCGTACAATACGACTTCGAAAACCTATTTTGAAAAGAAAACAAAAAAATGAAAAAAAAAGAAAAAAGAAAAAAAACATTTAGTCCCGGTTCGTATTACCAACCGGGACAAAAGGTGCCGGCCATCGTGGCATGTCAGGAGGCACTACCCACCGGGACTAAAGGTCCTCGTTTAGTCCCGGTTCCTAACCCGGGACTAAAGACCCTTTAGTCCCAGATGCTTGCTCCCGGGTGAGGAACCGGGACTAAAGGGGGTTCCCCACCGAAAATAAAACTCTGTTCTCTACCAGTGACTCTACTACTCCCTCCTGGTCTACGGCACTCATAGTCATGATACAAAACATGCGCTCCGCTGCGCAGGCGAATGAACAGCGAAAAAAAACACGAACAAAGTACATATGAGCAGTAGCAGCAAAGTGAAAACCGCTAAACAGTAACAAACAGAGAAATAAACAGCATGAAACGGTACTAATTAAACAGTGGTGCACAGTAAAAGGAACAGCGATCAAAAAACTTGTCGAGGGATTACTATATATTTATTATTATTATATAATACGGGCATCGTTTCATACATAAGGAACTATAGTCGTAAAAACTTGTTCTTTTCCGTTGTCGGAAACTCTCTATACTTTTGGTTTCCAAATAAAAAAAAACTCAGTGTTATATATATACACTATACAGTATAGTGATTAGAGCACACCTTGTCGATCGATATCGGTTTATTTGGCTCCAATTAATACTATATATTAGTTAATAATCACACTCGAAAGAGTATAACGTTGGGGTCCAATCCCTTGGGCACGCTCGCCACGAGTTCATGGTACGTGTCCGGCAGCGACAGCGCGATCTTGGTGGCAGTCTCCAGGTAGCTCTGAAACTTGTCGGTGCTCAGGCCAGCAGCCTGCTGCTGATCCGCGGCGGTGGTCTTCTTCTTCGGGTAGTACTGCTCGTCGTCGTCGTCCAAATCGGCGTCGACGACGGTGGTGGTGGAGGTGCGGCGGCCACGGTGATCGCGTAGCAGCTCCTCCCTCATGATGCGGTGCTTGAACGTCCGTCGGTGGAACGCCCAGTTTCCCGTGGCCCAGTCGAAGCTGTAGAGCGGGAGGAAGCGGTGGCCGTGCGCGGCCACGAAGTCGATGGCGGCGAGCACGAAGCGGAACTCGTCGCGGGAGAGGTAGTAGGCGAAGCTGACCCACGTCCACCCGGGCTTCACGCCGTGGTACCCCCTGACGATGGCGTCGCGGATGCGGAGCGAGAGGTCCTCGCCGACGCCGAGGAGCGCGTGGCCGTAGGGCCCCGCGCACGCGCAGCCGCCCCTGGCCTGGATCCCGAACAGGTCGTTGAGGAGCTTGGCGACGAACCGGCCGTGCAGGGGCAGCCGCCGACGCCGCGGGCTCCCGGTCGCTGACGCGTAGGAGGTGTCATCTCCTTCTCCGCCCGGGTAGACGAGGAAGGAGAAGATAGGCAGGCGGCGCGCGGCGACGTTGCCGAGCACCTCGACGTTGGGGTTGCTGAGCAGCCGCGCCATGGCCGCCTCCGCGTAGACCTGCTCCCGCAGCGCGACGGCGTCGCGCCCGACGTGCTCCTTGACCCAGAACGCCAGCGACGCGCGCACCTTCTGCACGATGGGCGGCGTGCCGGCGTCCTCCCGCTCCTCGATGTCGTCGTAGTACACCGTGTCCTGCAATGCATGCGGGTGTACGGTACGGCACACGTGCGTCAGCGACTGGATCGTCATGCATGTACTGCCACGGAGTTGTGACTCCGATGGTTCAAGCGTGCATATCACGGCTTTAATGATTGCAGTACCAGAGTACGAAACATTCGGGTTCATCAAAACCTGTACTATACTAGTGGTACCTAATTTGGAATTTACATGCATGAACAAATAAGTACAGAAGCACACGGCTGGTCGATTGTCGTTGGTGGCCTCACTCACCTCCTCGCTGAATCCGTTGACGTAGGCGATGGTGCCGCCGCCGCAGGTGGACGGCGGCATGCCGGCGAGGCGGTAGAGCGCCCGGTTCATGAGCAGGATGCCCGGCGTGCCCGGCCCGCCGACGAACTTGTGCGGGCTGAGGAACACCGCGTCGTAGCCGTCCATCTCCCCCGACCTCATGTCGATGTCAACGTAGGGCCCGCTGTTCAGACACACGGGGATGTCAACGATCGACTCACGCATGTCTCATGCAGTGCAGGACACAATGTTCTCTGAGCAAGAAACGTGAGCACAGGTAGAAATGTCATCTTATTTATTTATTTATTTTCGTACTGCGTATATATCTTGGTTTTCGTAGTTGTGTCGGTGCAGAAACAACAATATTCAGATGTGTCGCGTTCTGAATTCTGACGCGGCGTATGCAATGCAACACCGGCCATTCAAGGCCTTCGTGGTTTCTTGAGAGAGCGAGGCTATGTTCAGATGGGTTTTCTGTTCTGAGTTGTGACGCGTATGCATGTAGCAGGACACAATGTTCTGAGTTTAGAGGTCAATGGCTTTCGCTGTCGGATGAGCTACGAACTGGACTTGCGATGCTGACCTCTGGCTCAGTTTCTTTCCGCTCCTTCTAATTGGCTTGGAAATAAAATTAACAAAACAAACCCGGCAAGGAAAATATGTATGAGATTGCTTCAACGATGCGGAAACCAGACGCGAAAACATTTCAGCAACTTCATCCAACGTGTGATGGATGCGTTCTTAATAATAATAAGTATGGCAAGCCATGAATTTGATAGCGTATGGCGTTGGTACACAGATGCAATTCGTGATGGTGGCATCTGCAGGTCAAAGTGATATCATCCCGTTCCGTTTTATACTTTCTTCCGTCCGTTTTTGTATTTGTGTGATCCCGTTTCCGCATTTACAGAAACAGGAAAGGGGTTTTTCCGTCTGTTTCCGCGTGATCCCGTTTTTATCCAGAATTGACTCGTATTTATTCCGTTTTTCATCCCGTTTTTAATCTATGTGAAATATGTCTAGAAATTGATATGTTTATAAACCTACTAATTATAAATTATGCATGTTAACATGTTAACACATGGTATACTAGTGAATATTAAACCGATAATTTCGTACGTGTATATTATTTGGTGACTTTGTTCATGTTAACTCAAGAATATTTGATCATGTTATTCTAACTTATTTTTCCATCTCTCCGTCCGTATTCGTCTGTTTCCGTATATCCACATCCGTTTTTTATTTCATTTTTTTCCTGAACTCGATCCTGTTTTCGCTAAAAAATATAGAAACGGAAATGGGAGAGAAGTTTTTCCACCCGTTTCCGTCCGTTTTCATCCCTTGCTGCAGGTGAGGAAATCAAATCGCGAAATCAAATTGGCCTAGTTGCTATTACTATTCAAAGAATGACGCTTGATTTTTCTGTTCATCAGGTCCGGACCGCTGAATGGATCAAACTGCAGAAATGCAGTGTGGACTGAATTTCGTTCTGATACAGGGGCTTACATTTGCATTAATTGTTCTATGGCGTACGTCAAGTTTCAAACCTCACGTATATATTATATAGCACATTGACAAAACGAGAGTTGCTGCCTGCATTTGGAATTGAACTGTATAGCTGCAAGGACTTTAATTTTGGCCATCATGCATGCGTGTCAGACTATTAAGTTGTGTGTTCATACTTCATATATTGTCACGACTGTCACGTACGAGCCTAGAAATTCACGGCTACAAACAAAGAAAACCTGAACAATTCTTAATTTCTAGCTGAGGTGCAACCGTGAATTTTAGAAGTATATACATATGGGAGTTGCTATATTTCAGTCGCCTGAAATATATCAACCATCTCAGGCGACGTCCAGGGCCCTTGGATCTTCATCCAAGGGTCAGATCTGTTCTCTGTTGTTTCTCTGTAGCAGGCAACAAAACGGGTCCGCAAATGAACCACCAAAGCAGCTACCGGGCCCGCCAAACCTTAACGGGTGCAAGATCCGATACCCGCTATATCAAATAACTACTCATTCGGCCCACAAAACAGCTATTCGGCCCAATTGAACAGTTTACAAATTACAGCTCTGCCACTACACCCTCCAGCAAGAAAGAAAAACCCCGATCAATCTGGATCTAGAAGAGGAATTACAGTGGAGAGGAGCGAAAATTAGAGAATAAATGCACAGGTAAAACACAAGAAGATGAACAAGGGCAAAGGATATGATCTCGCCTAGGAAAAAGATACTAACCGGCAAGATTATTCTATTTCTTGCCTTCATCTCCTTTTTCTCATTGCATCGATTCATGAAACACACGAACCAGTAACCATCTTGCTTACATCTTCTTTGTTCTTTGTTGCTATAGGTCTATAGTTATCCAAAGTAAAGTACACTTGTCAACCCGATTTAGATTTTACAAATCTAGTGGGATCCATGCCTACATGGTGGTTGATGACTAAAAAGAACAATGTGTTATGAACCTAGGCAACTTGTATAGAATTTAGGGGCAACTTGTATAGAATTCAGAGACAACTAGTATAGGATTTACAGGTAACTTTATTTTGGGGAAACTTGTAAAGAACTCAGAGGCAACTTGATCACAAATTGATCAGCTTGTGGAATTCCTTGCACATGATGTGAATTGCAATAGAGGCGAGACACCCTTCTTTTTTGCTTGTTTGTTTTGGTTGTAAGTTTAGATGACCACCACAAATGTCTTCGCCTAATCGGGTGATTTGCAATGCAAAAGATCTTCTTACACCTAAAAATAACAGTTTGTTGCATGTTTATGCAGGTTCACAACGAACGACTGCATCAAATAGGAGATGAAGACTTCTTAAGGGAAATGGGTATTGGATGTGATGACACTGGACTAGAACTTACACAATTATCAGAGATAACAGCCAACATACATTGTGAACAGGTTTAAAAATTTTATTTATCTTATTATATGCAGAGTGCTTTGGCAGTGTTGCTTTCACTAATCGGTTTATCTTAATATATGCAGAGTGCTTTAGCAAGAGATTTAGAAGCCAATATTCAAAGTTACTACAATTTTGATTCAAACATTGTAAACCCCAATTATACTAATCAGGTAAATAAAAATTGCAGTTATTACATATTAAGCTACATTTTCAATGCTACAAACTTGTAATTTAGACTATTCCTAATTGCAACTACTGATATTTGAGTTTCTTTTTGTTTGTTTGTAATGAACAGGATAGTTCATCAGCACTACTGGAATACAACAGTTATGGACAGGATAGTCTTCTTCATATGCAGGGTGCGTCCGAAAGAGAAGTGGAATTCAATCCTGAGAGCTACATGTTTCATACAAACATTGAAAATGCCAACAATACTCATGAGGTAAAAAGAAATTCAACTTATAACACATATTGTCAGTGTGACATATATAAGTTCATCAAACCCTGTGCAAAAAATATAATAATAATAATGCAGCAGGCACTACAAGTTTGACTTACTTTGTCTTGCTTCAATGTGTTATTCCACTACTTTATCTTCCTCTCTATCTCCTTGGCATTTGACTGACCTCATGCTGTAACAGCAGAGCTCAATACCACCAGTGAACTACAGCAGCTATGGACAAGAACAAGAAATGCAGAGACAAGAAGTGAGATTCCTAAAACTCGCATTTCACAATTTTTTTGAAAAAAATGGGTACTAACAAAAGAACTAAGATTTTATTGTAATGGTGAACCCCAAAATTTGCAGGAGATCATGTCACCAGGAGGAACAAGTTATGTACTATCACAGGGCGGATCAAGCTATACAAGCCTTATGAACCAAGTCATAGCTCAGGCTAAATCTTCAAATCAGAATTATGAAGAATTTTTGTCATCTGAAATGACAGGAAGTTTCATGGACATACTCAATGAGCCATTTCCACTAGAGGTATTTACTTGTTCTCTACATATACAGCTAAATTACTTTGTTTGCTACAATACAAGATGAAATATCTAACAGTACACCTTTTTCCTTACCGGTGAAAACAGAACCGGATGTTCATCACTACCAACAGAATCTATGAGCCACCACAAGATGATGGAGACAGCCTACGAAATGAAGAATCAGAAGCAGTACCAGAGTTTGCAAATGAAGAAAACATGGTACATGAGGAAAGACAAGATGGACAAGGCAGTGAAGGGGAGCAAGATACAGAGGGCAACATGACAAAACAACATCTAGTAGCAAGTGAAGAACAAGATGAAGAAGAGCTCAGGGCAATTCAGATTGAAAGCCAAAGTATTATGGCAGCTGAGTGTTTGTCTCACGAACATGCTAGCAGGCATGTTCCACAGCTAGGCATGAAATTCAAAACAACAGAAGATGCGTACAGTTTCTACAATGACTACGCATTTATAGTCGGGTTTTCATTGGTCAAATGGCACACATACAAGTGCCAAGACAAGAAAGATCACAACTATGGCCAGGTAACAAGGGTCACATACAAGTGTAACTTGTCTGGAAAGAGAAAGGAGGATGATAGCACTGATGTTTCAGGAGTACGAAGCACAAGAAACAACAAAAGGAAGATTTCTGTTTCTGGAGTCCAAAGCGCAAGAAATAACAAAAAGAAGATTTCTGCTACACCGCCAACACCTAATCCTGTGCCAAACAAAAGGAAAACAAGTACGCTTGTACCAACCGAGTGCCCCGCTGAACTTGTTGTCACACTACAGAATGGAGAATGGACAATAACCAGGTTGAATCTTGAGCATAATCATGCGTTTGCAAGCAAGGATCAGAAAAATAAACTATTTTCACAGATTAGGATGACTGAAATGGAGAAGGAACTTATTGCAACATTCAACAAAGTGAACCTACCAGATAGGAAGATTATGGCAGTCCTATCTTATATAAGAGGCGATGTCACTCCATACAACAAGAAACATATCAGCAACGAGAAGACAAAGATAAATAAGGCAACATCGGATAATGACATGCAGCAAGTGTATGACTGGTTCTCTAAGAAACAGGCTGAGGACCCAATGTTCTTCTACAAGTTTTCCATAGATGAAAACAACAAAGTGAAAAACATTTTCTGGTCCAATGGTACAAGCAGAAGGTACTATGAGGAATTTGGAGATTGCATCAGTTTTGATACAACCTACAACACGAACAAGTACTCCCTCAAGTTTGCACCAATTGTTGGTATTACAGGTCATGGGGACAATTGCCTGTTTGGCTGCGCTTTCATAATGGATGAAACTACAGAAACTTTTGAGTGGTTGTTTCAGACAATGCTGACTTGTATGGGAGGAAAGCACCCTAAAACTATAATCACTGACCAGGACCTAGCAATGAAGGCTGCTATCAGAAACGTTCTACCGGACACTATTCATCGGAACTGCTTCTTCCACATTGTGAAGAAAGCTCAGGAGAAAGGTGGCAGGATATTTTCATTGGAAAGGAACAAGAACCTGCATGACGATCTCTTTGACATTCTTAGGAACTCATTGACCGAAACAGAGTTTGAGTACTTGTACAAGAAGTTACCACAAACATATGATGTCGGTGGCTTCAGATACCTTGATGACATGTGGTTTAATAGGGAAAATTTTGTTCCATGTTACTTCAAGAAGCATTTCTTCCCTTTCATCAACTCTACAGCGAGAAGTGAAGGCACAAATGCATTATTCAAACTGGATGTCACACCAAGGTGTAACATCCTAATGGCCCAAAGTGGGCCCAATTAAAAATCCAGTATGGGCTGGTGTTATCAGAGAGAATAAGGCCGCTCATTGTAGCATCCAAAGCGGGTTCTTCGCAGTGCAGATCTTATTCATCCGAATTGGGCCGAGTCAAATTTGGAACTTCATTTCACGGTGGTTCTTGTATCATCGCGAAAAATTGTGCAACCAGGTTTAGTACCATACTGGAAATCCTGAATTCGCTGGATCGACTTAAATACCAGGGCCAGGAACGCGTAGTAACCTTCGATTAACCGTTTTGAACGAAGCGAGGACGAAAGTTCAAGCGGGTTGCTACGCGGGTCGGACCACTCCTAGGAAGAGTGGGTGGGGCCATGCCATGTATGTCGACTGGACGTTACACAAGGTATAGTATTATGAGATTTATGAATGAGTTCCAAAGAATTTCATATACAATGAGAAAAGAATCAAAAGCGAGCAGGACTTTGAAACAGATCAATGCCTTGGTTGAGTACGGCATATGAGTTCAAAAAAGCAGTGCAAGGTCAGCCTGTGAAAGATATTCTTCAAGTTTCAAAAGGAGCTCATATTGGCAACAAAATATGAGGCTCAAGAACTCCAGAAAAGATCAAGTTTATGCAAAGTGTTAAAAATCAGAGTACCATAGGCGGTTTGATTTGAACAAGGAGATACATTGTGACGAGAGACTTGACACGGAAAAACTACAGATGTACGTGTTGCAAATTTGAAAAAGATGGTATAATATGCTGCCATATCATCAAGGTGCTCACAAACCTAAATATATCTCAGCTAGATGACAGTTATTTCATTGAAAGATGGAGGGCTAAAGAGAGAAAGCAGTTGACAAAGCGAGAATCTTGTACGCAGAAATAGAGATTGAGAAGAGCGGGCCATTGAGGCACAACATATTGTCAAACAAGTTGAGCAATATTGCTCGAGATGGATCAAGAACAATGGAAACATTCAACTATGTTCTAGAAGAAAGCGAAGCGAATGCAAAGAAAACTCAATGAACCAAAGAGATGAAGTCGACCGCAACAATCACAATCTGTTCAACAAAGTGGTACTAATGTTTTGCAAGATGCTAATGATGCAATCAGACTACCTCAAAGCAGAATCAGCTCAAGAAAGTGATACAATGCTTTTTGCAAGACCCTAATAATGCTCGAGAAAAGAGGAAGGCCCAAGAAAGTGACCAGGCAAATAGGAATAGTTGAGGACATCGAAGCAAAGCAAAAAGCAACTTTACTGTACACACCACTGTCGTGAAGGAGGGCATAACATCAAGACATGCCAAAAAAAGCATCTTCCTCCTGTGCTAAAAAAACAAAGAAAAGGAAATCAGGTAACACAGAGAAACATAGGCAAAAAGTAAATGTTAGCACTACAACAATAGATGTCACTTCTTCATATGTATATTCATCTAATGTTGTTGATATTATCATGAGGAGATGTTGACAACACCAATAAATAGTAGTAGTAGTGCAAGTGCACGACAAGCAAAGCAAAGAAGGGAAAGTCAAGAATTGAGAAAACCAAAAACAAGAGATGGAATGCTAATAGTTGCAACAACTACGGTGGCCAAATAATTTATGTAATTTATTAGTAATAGAGCAATTGTAAATTCAATACTATTATATCTTTGGACCTACAATGAAATGTATCTATCTCGAGGCTCTTTGGAAGAGACTCATTGGGCGCAACTTGATAAAACATGGATTGCACGTGCTCATAACTAAAATTGCGATTGCCCTACACTGGCAATTTATATTACATCAAACCGCAATTACATAACTGAATATTTAAGTTGTTTGGTTTACATATGCAAGTGTCCTCACCATCACTGCTATCGCTAAGAGAACTTGAATGTGGACATACATACCTGCCATATGATTCATCCATGGTTTCAATTGGATTGCCATTTTTCTTTTTTGTTGCAAGCTGCAAAAAAATAACAACTTTTGAGTCATCCTTGTTATGAAAATTACCATCACGCTTCACAACTAAAATTATCAACACATAAATATTTCAATCACTCACACAAAGAGTTCACAAATCCTAGCAATATCAAGAAAGGCGACCCTCTGCTTGAGCAATGGCATGTTCTGATCTAACTTGCTCAGGTGGCCTCCCACTCCTGATATCGGCAGAATTGGAGCTAGGTGGCCTTCCCATCTTCCTGTACAGACAAACCCAACAAATAAGACAATGTAGTCAAATCACAATACATAATCAATATGCAAGAAATGGTTGCACAGAATATACAGAACAGGACAGACAACTAAATGATCAATTCATTCTAGATCAAGAAAAACACAAAACAATTATTGATGAGGCCATCGAACCTCCTGTGAAATCATTCAAGAAAAACAAAGATGGAACAGCCCCCACATCTTGGCCTACCTCCAAAAACCTTCATCTAACAAAAACACAGATCACATAGGACAGAGCACAAAGGACAATTTATTTCTATGGAAGGACAAGGATAAAAACTTGGTGTGGGCTGACACATAACACAACAAACATAAGACAAGGTGTGTTAGCACAAATCACAAAGGACAATTTCTTTCTATGGAAGGACAAGGATACAAACTAGGTGAGGGTAAGCACTATCACAAATAACAAAGAAATCACAAGAAGCATATAACAAGGCGACTCATATTGTCATCATATGATCAATTCAACAACTATCAATGAGTTAAAAAGCAAGTGCTACACAGACTAAATTTAAAAAATGCAAAACTCACCTGTTGCCATGGTACTGAGGACAAAGGATCTCAATAAGATGCTGGTTGGACTTTAACTGACTGCGTACCCTCATGGTGCTTCTAGTATCCATGCACAAAAGTCATACTTCAACATCTTGGTCTGTAAGAATAAAATCAAATTCATAATAATATAACACAAGACCCAATTGAACTATATATAAACAAGAAGACAAGAGGAACATGCACAACCCTCAAATTTCTCCTTGTCTTCCCTATAAAAGGTTAGTAGTACACAACAAAAAACACTTATAGACAAAACCATAAAACTAGAATAATGGGTACAAAAGAGTTAACATCAGCAATCCAACAGAATATTATCATCTTGTTTACTTTAGCCTCTTCAATGTATATTAAAATTTACAACCATTTTAGCATCAAATGCTCTCACCAAACTAGCTACTTCTTTACAAAGTGGCATGCACTCATAGCAAGAACCTACACCCTATATTGACCTAAACGCAAGATCTAGAGACAAGCCTCAAATAATGCTCCTTGATTCAAATTGCCAGAGACCTGAGAAAGAAAAAAATAGAAACAAACAATCAGATTCAAAAAGCATTGAAGTTATAATAAACAAAGTGACGTTGGAACTAATATTACCTCCTTCACTTTGCATGTACCATCATATGCACTATTGTATTCATTGAAAACCATGTCATTAACAAGTTTGATGCGAAGTTGACTAATATCATCTTGGTGTACTTCTCCAACATATTCAGGATGGACTTCAAAATGCTCTAGATTCTTTATAGCATACACACCACTATCATTGATTATTTGAAAAAAGAAAAAAGAAAAAGGAAAAAAGGGAAAAATAGGAAACAATGGGACTATAAGCACAAACCAAATCCACATGATCTATATAAATCAAAGGACTACATTTCAATCACATACTTATCGATTAACAAAATACAGTTCCAAAGAAGACATGGAATGCATGTAAGCCATAGTCGATATTAACAACTTGTTTCGGGACGGTGGCCAAGTTTTCTAGCTACAAATCAGGCAAAAAGAAAATGACTACACCATGCAAAATAATATTTGTTTCGATGAAGGATATAGTAAACTCATTGTAGAACTGAAAATAATGGAAAAAAACTGCCTTTGCAATCTCGAAAATAGACAAATGGTGCATATACAAATACAAACTGATACTTACAAATTCATCTTTCATGACTTTGTGGAAAGTGAGTCTACTCAAAGCACTTTGTGCATGAATCCAAGATTATACACCATCTCGGGGCTAAAATAAAGTACAACAACATACCACCGATCATGGAAGAGTATTGGAAAATAGAGTGACAAAATAACAAACATTGTGATTATTAGTAACATCACATAGTAGGACTAGAACACAACATTTATGCTAGTACTCTTTTTCAAACAATAGAGAAGATATGTTACGCACATAGTCATTTGGATGTTAAAGGCACTGCACGATGAGCACCCTTAAAGCATCTCACAATAGGTCTCAAATAGCTCCTTCTCCTTCTCATCATCACGACCATGATTTCCAATAAGATAATCCTACAATAACAAATTGACCGATATTATTTCTATATAGTGCAAACATATAGTTTACAAAGAATACATCAACGACTACTAACCCCAACTTTAGAGAAGAAGTAATGCTTTCTAGAATCCCTAGGGTGTTTTCTAAGAACAATGACTTGCAAAATCGTTCACTACAAAATGGTTGACCTTTCCGCCCGGTAGAAGAGAAGATGAAAGTGCACTCAACAAGACAACAACAAACCCATAATCCACCACTTTTAGACTGCAAACACAAAAACAAAACAATTCACAAGTGAATTGGTACAAGTATTAACACACGGTCTTTGCGAGAAGGCTAAGAATGGGAAAATTGTGTAAATTTCAAACTTACTTCAAGTGTTCATTTGCTTTCTCCCATCTTCAAAACGACTTCATACACATCAGATTCAAGTTTGGACACACTAATCTTGGATTGAGGGATGATAAAAGGCTGATCTTTGTACATTTGGGCCGCAAGCCATCTAGGACGATGAATAGCAACCTTTGAACTCGAAGACTGCCAAACAACTTCACTGGATGACTCAGAGTTCAATACAAATCCATAGCTACCAATAGACTTTGCAGACAAGCAAGGCACACCAACCACAGACTTTTCACGATGGGATGGAAGACGTGATTGAATAGGTGTCTACAAAACATACAACAAGGAACACATAAAATTGTTCGAAAAAATGGAAAAACTAATAGTGTTAGAGCAAGGATCTAATAATTTCAATATATCCTAAAAATGCATCACAAAAAATCACACAAACACAATACGATACACTATCAAAGAAAGAAGAAGGGGGCATTTACTCCAAATATATATAAGCTATTACATGATCCGAAAGCAGCCCCAACTGCTACCATGTAGCATTGTACTAACTACTTCCCCTTCTACTACAATGTCTCCAAAAAAGATAAAGCAGAAGGAAGCAGGCACCATCACATTATCTCCCACCACAAACTTTCCAGAATGATAAGATTAGGTACACCTAATTACAATTTTTATAGGATCTCCATAAGGACTGACTGCAGCAAGAGGAACAGGTTGACTTGGATCTTCTTCGATCTCAGAATATTCAGTTAAAGGTAAAGACTCCATACGGATAACGTCCTAAAACAACAATAAATACAGAAATAAGACTAGAGAGATCAAAAGTTACATCACAATACAAAATCGATATAATGCAATAGGGAGGATTACATTTTCAACATTCCCATTTATCTTAGTCCCAGCATTTCCAAAGTGCCAATGGTCTCCTCATTGCTCACATTACCACCTCTAGGAGGCGTGAAACTTATCAACAAAAACCCATTCTTTAGATGCAGGACCTAGATTTCAAGTTCAAGTTGCTTTTGGTTTCAACCTATGAAAAAATGAAACTAAATCGGTGGGAAAACATTCCTTGTACATCAAAAACTACTTGGCATCTATAGAAACAAAACAACATACATTTCAGGACACCTCCATGGGACATATTAGCACCAACATTACGACTGAAGTAGAAACTCTACTCAAGCTGCTGCAGCAACAAAGAATAAATAAAATTTCATATACATAATATATAATGACTTAGCATGGGAAGAATAAACAAGATGGAAGAGGACATGTACCATAGACAACGCTCTATCAAGAGGACAAGATGTATCACAAGTAGTACCAACAGGGCGCCTCAAGTTAGGATCTGCAACATAATTTCCTAAGTCATCTAGTTCTTCAAACATTCTAAACGAAGGTACACTAGGGTACGAAAGAATATAAAAACAAGAACCAAATAATGCAAAACTCACTTTTAGATGGAGCTTTTGACGTTTAGTTGCAACATTAGTAGTTAACACTTGGTCTTCCTCAATAACTATAGTATTATCCTTGTTACATCCATTTCCAGTTTGATCCGGCACAGTTGCCTAAAAAGACAAAAGTGACCCAACAATTTAGAAAATAAACAACTGAAGACAAATAAAATGAGAAATATGAACATTCACCTCAGCATTATGATCTTTTATGTGACTCAGAGGGGACTTGCCAAGACGTTGAGAGAGTCGAGTCCTAGACGCTACACTATTGGCGCTCGAATATTGTGATGCGCATCTTTTCCTCTTCCTTTTACTTATAGCTGAACACGAAAATAATCATAAGATTATGAACACACATACAAACAAATCAACTAAATGCAGAAATAAATGTTACACAACATTCCATGTACCTTGGTGATGAGTCTTTGGAAGGAATAATTTGATTGGACCGAGAAGCACGACAATTCTCACCACCGGATCGATCGTATAATCCATCGATTCAATTTTATCACCATCCTGAGCATTCTTCTTCATTTGTTTTGATAGGAGCAAGCAAGCTGTAGGATGCACATCTTCAATAATGGTATTATTTGCAGCGATAGCAGCACCATCCACTTCTTTCACAATTTGTTTTACTTGTATCACACTGCCATTCCGCATCAAAGACATCATCTTGCACAACAAAATGTCACGGAGAAAGCGGTGGGGCTTCATATTTAGCATGGACAGACATCATCATCACCATTATGATGTCTTTGGAGAAGGAAGAGGAGCTTCATATTCAGCACGGATACCATCAACAACTCCATCATCACCATCATCATGTCTTGGGGGGCACTCTAGCGGCAGAACCCTCGGCCTCATCGGAAGCATCACCACCACGATTAATTACATGAGTCCTATGCATATACATAAACATCTTAGCAACAAGTGTGCCGGGCTCCTAAAGCCTAGTCTTGTATGGTGGTTTTCAAAATATTGCACATGTTATCCATGTCCTGTAATGCCAAGTTAATAGTGACATATGAATCATGTAAATTTCATTATACAAGAGTAATGAAATGATCAAATCAAAGGATTGCACAAAGACACATACATTTGTCCTGATGAAATCACAACGTCTATCCAAAGTTCTCCTAAAAAGAGCACAAGCCTCTTCCGGTAGATACTCTTCAGCATAGCATGTGTCATCGATGGATTTCACCTACATAAAATCAACTCAACCAGTGATCTCAAAAAACCCATACAGCTAATACAACTCTAGATGTGCATTAGAAGTCAACAAAAACCCAATAACAGAATGTTAACAAGGCATGGGCAGCCACACAAACTTCATAGAGAACTAGGGGCTATTAGATGTAGAAAGTTTTGAGATATCACACAGCAGATAAATCACTTCTAAAACTTAATAAATACTGCACAGGATAAAATGAAACACTGCCTGCAACTAAATAGATAGCCACTGGTTCTAAAAACTAAACAAGCAGCCTCTGAAATTAATCACAGTCAGACCAACAACATCGCTACAGAAATCACAATCTTGAGCTATGAACTTAATACAAGAATGACACTTGCACAGATTTAACATGCATATTGCACATGCTTATAACTAAAATTGCAATGGTCGTAACTTGTAATTTATATTATTGGTGATTGCAATAAATTCCTTTGATCAAGTAAGCAACCTAAGATCAACACTCAAGATTTTTGGTAGATTTTTTTCATACTAGACAATACAACACCAATGTATATTGGGCAAGCAAAACCACAATAAATAGATGAAAAGTTGTGTTAGCAGAATCAGAAGAGAATTTTTTCTAAGAAAGCACAAGGTCAACATTTTACTAACAGTAAGAATCAGAAGAGCCTTAGGGCACTAAGACTAAGAAATATTTATACAACTCTAGAAAGATCTAAACTCATGCAACAAGGATACATGATACATCAATAAAGCTCATGGATACACAACATCACAACTACAAATATGAATTTTTAGGTTCACTACTCACCGGTCGCTTTCCATAAATCTCACCAGACACACGATCATATGAAGCAAAGGTCTTGATCATCGAGCCCTTCCAACAATGGATTCTTGGCAGATCTAGGGGCAGCTGATTACGTACTCCAAAGTTGATATAATCAAGATAATAACCCTACATATGATTTCAAAGGCATCACTAAAACATGCTGCATAACCAAAAAACGGACAACTGAATAAAGGAAAAAAACTACAAATATAGGCACACTTACAGCTAGAAAGTATATGCAACCACCAATTGTACTCCGATGCTTCTTTCTATAGTTTGTAATGGAAGAAAACATCCAATCATAGATGAACTTTGACCAATTCCATTCTTTCACCTTAGATACATCAATCAATGAACCTAGATACTGCGGGCTCGGATAAGTACTAGAATTAGCACAAAGAAATGTAGACAAGGCTACAACCATGAAGTATCGAAGCACGTCATCATCAGATAACGTGCCTCCTACCAACTTGTCCCCAAATGTCTTGATCGTGGGCAAAGAGGGCTCTTTGATTGCTGAAAGGAAATTGCTCTTCGTAGACTCAGTATAATTCTCCTTAATATCTTCACCATCATTTGGAAGCCCTAAAAAGAGATGGACTAACAATGGATCCAATGGAATCACTTTCCCTCCAACTACTATGTCACTACAACTCACATCTACTTGATCTGCTATCCATTGCACAAATCCTCTGGGTGCTGAGCAACCATCGTACTCCAGTAAAATTCCAAAGCCATGATGCCTGATAATTTTCTATTTGCGCTCATCCAACTTTGCTATTATCTTTTCTCCAAAGTACTTGCTATTAAACCTACTTCCTGGTCTCTCTGATGTACCTGCAGCGCCACTCAATTTCCCTTTACCTCTACCTCTAACTGTTCTGATACTCTGTAAAACAATGCAACAAAAAAGAAAATCTGGTTAGGATACTAGAATCACTAAACATGGTGACAAATTTAGCAAAAAACTTCATTAGTTGGCTATGTTTTTTGAACAAAACCTATTCCCTGAAATATCATGCTCATCATGCATCCGCTCAATCGTAATGCTACTGAATTTACCTTTCTAGTCTGGACACCTGAACCCCTTGCTTTCTCTTTCTTCTCAACAAACTTAGCAAACCGAGAATACATAATAGAAACAAAAATATCGTGCAGTTCAAATGCAAATAGCACTATACAAGAACAAAAGTGCATGATGACATCAAGCATTCAAGAACGAGAAAAGAAAAAATAGGCAAGGACCAATGCCACAAAAGTATCACTCAATCATCTACATTATAATAATCATGCATTATATACAGGAACAATAAAACTAGCATGGACCCTAAACTACTACTACTACAGGAGTAATACAAAACTAAAACAACCACAACACAATATATGAGATATTAATGAGACAAAGGTTTCACAACATACTCCACAAACGGCTTTTTGAACATGCTTCAAAGTTTTGACATTTCACTAGTATCAATATTATCATCTTGAGATTTGGATCCTAAAAAAGGCAACAAGATATATCATATATCAAATTATTATAATACACAAGTGCACACACAAAAACAAATTCAAAATGAACTTAGTACCTCGCCATCATTGAAAGGATCAGAGGTTTCCTCTTCTGAGTTGTTAGGAAGATCATCCTCACTCTCACCATTTGTAGACTCACCATCAGAAAGAAACTCATCATCATCCATGGCTACATAACAAAAAATGGTTAATGGTCTCATTGCTAGCTGCAGTAAAAAACCAATCGAATTGAAATTTAGCAAAGCTCTCTACAGATGAGGGGTCAGGGCCTAGCATGTCAAGTGCATAAGAAGCTAAAATTACTAGTACAAGGACTTCTATATAAAGAAGGAAATTACTAGAACAGGAGCATGATTTTGACTAGAACACCTAGATGCTTGACATGCTGCTTGTGGACAGTATTGCTCACCCTATACAATTTTCATATATTGTGGCCATGTCGTGATCTGGGCATGGTGTCAAGTAACCAAGGATCGGGTCATCGCTTCCTTAGTGGCGCACTACATCGGCGCCCGGGTGTAGTGAAAAATGAGCAAGGGTCTTCGCATCAGAGTCGACGGGTGCGAAGGGTAAGGAAGCTAGTCGAACCAACTAGGATCCGTTTAGGTAGTTGGAATGTAGGGTCACTTACAGGTAAGTTAAGAGAATTACTTGATACCGCGACTAGGAGGCGTGTAAATATATTATGCGTTCAAGAGACTAAATGGAAGGGTCAGAAGGCGAAGGAGGTGGACAATACAGGTTTCAAGCTTTGGTACACAGGGACAGTCGCGAATAGAAATGGAGTAGGAGTTTTAATTGATAAGAGCCTCAAGAATGGTGTGGTGGGAGTGAGAAGGCAAGGAGATAGGATTATCTTAGTCAAGCTTGTCTTTGGTGATATGGTCTTGAACGTAATTAGTGCGTATGCCCCCCAAGTAGGTCTCAACGAGAGTGCTAAGAGGCAGTTCTGGGAAGACTTAGATGGTCTGGTTAGAGCTATACCTAGTAGTGAGAAGCTTTTTATAGGAGGAGATCTTAATGGGCATGTAGGTACTAGAAGCGCAGGTTTCGAGGCAGTTCATGGAGGTTTTGGGTATGGTAGTAGGAATCAGGAGGGGGAGGAAGTTCTGGACTTCACGGTAGCTTTTGACCTGATGATAGCCAACACTTTCTTTAGAAAGAGAGAATCTCATCTAGTGACCTTTAGTAGCGGACAACACTGTAGCCAGATTGACTTTGTCCTCGCAAGAAGAAAGGACAAACGAGCATGCTTGGATTGCAAGGTGATACCAGGGGAGTGTGTTGTTTCTCAACATAAGCTTTTGGTGGCAGATTTTCATTTTTAGGTGCGTGCCCGTAGGGATAAACAAGCTAAGATTGAAAGAACAAAGTGGTGGAAACTGAAAGGGGAGACGTCAGAGGTATTTAGGGAAAGGGTTATCAAAGAGGGCTCTTGAAAGGAAGAAGACGACATAAACAATATGTGGGACAAGATGGCAACCAACATTTGGAAGGTAGCCTCAGAGGTGTGTGGAGTAACCAAAGGAAGGGGACGCGAGGCTAAAGACACTTGGTGGTGGAACGAGGAAGTCCAAAGGGCTATTAAGGAGAAGAAAGAATGCTATAGACGCTTGTACCATGACAGGAGTGTGGACAACATAGAGAAGTACAAGGTGGCAAAGAAGACTGCAAAGCGAGCTGTAAGTGTGGCAAAGGGTAGAGCGTACGAGGATCTTTATCAACATTTGAGTACGAAGGAAGGAGAGAAGGACATTTATAGGATGGCTAGGGTTCGTGAGAGAAAGACACGGGACTTCAACCAAGTTAAGTGCATTAAGGATGAAAGGGAGCATCTCTTGGTAAAGGAGGATGAGATCCGACATCGATGGCAAGAGTATTTTGACAAATTGTTCAATGGTGAGAATATGGACACAACCTTTCAGTTGGATGACTCTTTTGATGACACCAATAGGCGCTTTGTGCGGAGAATCCAAGAATCTGAGGTCAGAGAGGCGTTGAAAAGGATGAAAGGAGGTAAGGCGATGGGACCGGATGGTATCCCAATCGAGGTGTGGAGATGCCTCGGGGACATAGCTGTAGTATGGTTGACCAAGTTGTTCAACCATATTTTTCGATCAAACAAGATGCCTGATGAGTGGAGGAGAAGTATATTGGTACCGATCTACAAGAATAAAGGGGATATTCAAAGTTGTACAAATTACCGAGGAATTAAGTTGATGAGCCATACTATGAAGCTATGGGAGAGAGTTATCGAGCATCGCTTGAGAGCAATAACGCGGGTCTCTATGAACCAATTTGGTTTCATGCCCGGAAGGTCAACCATGGAAGCCATTTTCTTAATAAGACAAGTTATGGAGCGGTATAGGGAGAAGAAGAAGGACCTACACATGGTTTTTATTGATTTAGAGAAGGCTTATGATAAAATACCAAGGAATGTTATGTGGTGGGCTTTGGACAAACATAAAGTCCCAACGCAATGCACGCCGGGCTCATTAAGGACATGTACAACAATGTTGTGACTAGAGTTCGAACAAGTGATGGAGACACGGATGACTTCCCGATTAGGATAGGACTACATCAAGGATCAGCTTTGAGCCCTTATTTGTTTGCTTTAGTGATAGATGAGGTCACAAGGGACATACAAGGGGACATCCCTTGGTGTATGCTTTTCATGGACGATGTAGTGCTAGTTGATGAAAGCCGGACAGGAGTGAATCGTAAAGCTGGAGTTATGGCGGAGACTTTGGAGTCCAAAGGTTTTAGACTTTGTAGAACTAAAACTGAGTATATGAGATGTGACTTCGGCACTACTACTCGGGAGGAGGAAGATGTTAGTTCGGAAGGTCAAGTAGTGCCTAGGATGGATACCTTTCGATATTTAGGATCAATGCTACAGAGGGACGGAGATATTGATGAAGATGTTAGCCATAGAATCAAAGCGAGGGTGGATGAAGTGGTGCAAGCGTCTGGTGTCCTATGTGACAAAAGGGTACCTGAAGCTAAAAAGGCAAGTTTTATAGGACGGCGATTAGACCTGCTATGTTGTATGGTGCAGAATGTTGGCCTCACGAAAAAGACGACATATTCAACAACAGCCTAAGTGTCGCGGAAATGCGTATGTTGCGTTGGATTTGCGGGCATACAAGAAGGATCGAGTTGAACGATGATATACGTGAGAGATTAGGGGTAGCGCCTAATTGAAGAAAAGCTTGTCCAACACCGGTTGAGATGGTTTGGGACATGCAACGGAGACCTTGAGGATGCACCGGTGCGCGTAGTGAAATCCTAAGTCGAGGATAGTAACGTGAAGAGAGGCAGAGGAAGACCGAAGTTGACTTGGGTAGAGGCAATAAAAGGAGACTTGAAAGGATGGAATATACCCAAAGACTTAGCCTTAGATTGGAATGCTTGGAAGACAGCTATTCACGTGCCTGAACCTTGATTGTTTCTGTTGGGTTTCAACTCTAGCCTACCCCAACTTGTTTGGGACTTAAAGGCTTTGTTGTTGTTGTTGTTGTTGTGGAAAGGAAATTCAGTCCTGAAATGCGGAATGCATAGCACTCTCATGGTTTGTTATTAATATGCAGATAGTACAATAGTATAGTACAACACATAATTCAGTTATCAAAATTTCATAACAAAGGCACACAAAATCAGGTGCCACATGTGTATCACCTATGTGAAGAGGGTCCACAACGACTGACTGAAATACCAGGACCCATAAAACTCCAAAACATGCAGTAAGTTGTGGGAGCTTAAACAAATTTCTAAATAAACCATGCATGTGAGCTCATGCAGACACAAACACAAATCAATTCAGTCCTATTTAACGTATCTGACAGAACCAAATAAACAAAAACTACTAAATGGCAGTCCTATTTAATCATGTGAATCAGCGAGCACATCTGCACATGCATGGAGGATCGAAATCATATCATAGCATTAGCAATAGCATATATAGCATACATTGTATCTGAATCTGAAATCATATCATAGCATTATCAATAGCAATAGCATATATTCAACAGAGAACCGTACTCTGATGGAAGCTCAGTACCATACAAAAAAAATTAAAACTAATCAAGTTATCAAACAACTCACTGTAAATCAGAACTAGTATCTGAATCTGAAATGAACAAAAAAGAATGGAACACACAGTTAAAAGACTGGATATTACACATGTTAAACACCATAATTGCAGTAATTTAAGTGTGCAATTTACTACTTATATGATGATAATCTATATTGCAGAGCATTTTGTTAAGGATAAAACCAATAATAGATCAGTAAGCAGCACATTCAGGTAGAGAATAGCCCTTTTCGATTTTTCAATATGTTGTGGTATAGTCCTCTCTTCAACTATAGATCAAATAAACCATTGAACAACCATACCAAGCAAAAAAAAGCAAGCACCATTGCTGACCATAAAAACCATTGCACACAAAGAACAATAACAAATCGCCCTAATGCTCAGGCTGCTACACCATGGCGCACAGCACGGGCCGTAGCTAGCTCGCTCAACCCAACACAACAAACATAAACACCACCAATCTCTAACCCTATGACCTCCTGACGCTAGAAGATTTTACCAACCAAGCAAATCGACACCACATCATGTACCAGCATATGCAAATCGACACCATATTGCAATGCTCCTCCGGATCTGCTGGATCCCCTATACTTCACCTGGATCCAATCTTCTACCAGTAATGCAAGCCTCAAATCCTAGCTCCCCCTCGATCCCAGCCGCAAATCGAACCAGACCCAGCATGGAGGCAAGCTGCAGCTGCCCTGGCGCCTATCCTACTACCCCTCGAGCAGGGGGACTTCTAAAAACCCACAACAAAATCAAACAAGCGCAAAATCAAGGGGCTAAATAAGCGCAAATCACCCCTCATCCACCTCGCCTGACATCATCCCCACCCCACCTTGCTTCCGCCCGGTCGCTCGTCGGCTGCCGCTGAAGCGACGACACAAGCAGACTCATCCTCGGCGAGACAACGCCCGTCCAGGTGAGGCGAAAGCAAGCAGACTCATCCTCCATGAAATCGAACCACAAATACATCAAAGATGCAATCAAATCGTAGATCTACTGAACCATAAACACAGATGACCCAAAAAAACAGAGCTCGAATCAGGGAAAGAGAGCGCAGTGTAAGAAGGTACATCTTGACATCAAGCTATGGCGGAGCAATGAGCCTCGAATCGCCGAGGAGGAGACGCCGACGAGCCTCGACGCTATGGCGAAGCAAATGAGCCTCCGAATCGTCGAGGAGGGGACGCCGACGAGCCTCGGCGAGAAACCACGAGAGAGGCAGAACAATCACCACCGCGACGAGCTCCGTAAAGCACGATACCTTTTTTTGCGCGGGGATCGAGGAATACGAACGATCTCGAATTGGGTTCTCGGTCCGTTGGGTAGTAGCGGATGCGGCCTCGGTGCCGGACCCGATAAGAAAGATCGTACCCAAAGCGCACGGATCGCAAACTCCATCCAACGGAGGAGGCATCGCAAAAGCAGAGGCGATTTCAGCGGATCGTACAATAGGAAATGTATACATATATATGTAAAAAAGAACTTGATCGAAGTTTATATATACGTCAATGCAAACTAGAGACGGGCACCTAGAGAGTACAACACGTACTGGCGGGCGGCGGTTGAAAGCGAAAGCGCCCGTCTTTGGTGCAGGAGGCGCGGCGATGGCGCTGGTGTCGGTGAGCACGCCGGTGGCGTTGTCAGACGCCGAGAAGCAGCCCAGCATGGGGCGGTTGGCGTACTTTCGGCGACGCCAAAGACGCGCCGCAGCCAAGGGCGATGTCGACGAGCCCGTCTTCGCCGTCGGTGCCCGCACCGCGCCGATCTCCACGACGTCGGGCCGTGGATATCGCCATGACAACGAGTTGGAGTGGTGCTCGAGGGCCCCACGAACACAACCCACCGCTCCTCCACGCAGCAGAAGCCGCTGCGCTGGCGCGCCGCGTCGGCCGCGCGCCAACAGCAGCCGGCAGAGCATGCCACCCCGATCGCCTCCTGCGCCGCTCGCGCTTGCCATTGTGGCGCCCGACCAGCGAAGAAGCGCAGCGTCGTCGGGGCCCGCGCCCATGCACCGCTTGATGTAGCTCGCCGCTTTCCTCGCCATCCGTGTCGTCTTGCTGCCCACGTAGCTGTCCTCCATGTGCGTGTTCCCTGCACACACAGCCATGCATCTGTCATGTAGTGTCGACAACATCTTCCTGTTTTTGATGATCGAGACGCATGCGGCCATGCCCAAGCTCATGCATCGATGGTGTTGCTCGGGGAGTGAAGAGGCATGCACTACTTAAAAAAACATTTCTAGGGGCGGCTGATAACCCTTCGTAGGGGCGGTTTGCTCAGCCACTCCTACGCAAGGGTCTCTATAAATCATGCATTTGTAGGGGCGGTTCCCAGGCCGCTCCTACAAATCGATTTGTAGAGGCGGCTGGAGTACCAGCTGCCCCTACAAACAGGTATTTATAGGGGCGGTTCAATCTAGAACCGCCCCTACAGTACGTTTTCCCGTAAAAAAAATCAAATTTACGATTCAAAATCGCGTTGCCGAACGTCCCACGACCAACGTTCCGAACCGCGTTCGCGTTGCCGAACGCCCCGCGACCAACATTCCAAACCACGTTCGCGTTGCCGAACGCCTCGCGACCAACGTTCCGAACCACGTTCGCGTTGCCGAACGCCCCGCGACCGTGACTACAAGCACAAGAGTATTCTATAAACTACAATTACAAGTCCAATTCACAAGAATATATACAATCCATCATTAAATATACAAATTCCATACACATTATTATCAATGTCCTAGAGCTAGCCTTTCAGTATCACGAAGGTGTTGGTACTGAGGATTTGTACCTAACTCAAACTCTCGGTCATGGTAGGCACCTCTGACGTGTACAATCTGGTCCAATATGAAGTTGCAAAGGTCACCGACGAGCTCTAAGAGTTGGTCATCCTTATATGGGTCTCTTTTCATTCCTTTCTCTTCTCTCCACCACAAGAGAACAAGTTTCGGTTTAGTATTTCATACCATGTACGAAGTTTTTATACTACGGGTGAAGAGGTTCAAACTTACCCTTAAGGGGTGTCTCTTGTAGGCACTGGTGTTACTCATCATAGAACATATATAGTATCCACAATGTACACTCCCAGGCCTCTGCTTGGGGCGTTGTGTGTTTTGCATATGAAAATGTTAAGTAATGCTTTTGACAGCCATGTAACGGAGTACTGAAGAAGTAAGTTACACTTACCGCATATAGTGTTTTTATAGCCAGCTTTTTCTTACTTGCTGGATCATGCCTTCCATGATGATTAGTGACATAGAACCTAAATGCCCTGTTCAAATTATTTTAGCAAATACAACTTGTTAGTATCCAAAAGTGAATGTTACAAGTATGTATACAAACATATAAGCTAATGAGGATTGTCGATATACATACGTCTTGAGAATCGATATGAAGTCTTTGTATGTCACCGTGTCCTTATCTAATGAATCAAAGACCCATGCCATACTCCTCCCGACATCGACGGCTATACAAATCCAGTGGTTGCTACATGGATTTAATCATAGAACTAGATAAGCTCTTTTGCATCGAATAAAATATATCGAACAAAGCTTTAAGTATAGAGTTGAGCTTACTCGAAGTTGTATGGTAGCCATATAGTAGAGTGTTGTTGGAGATTTTTGAAAGCCAGGGCAATGTATGCCACAACCTTAAGGGACTCTTCCCTTAGTTTCGCCGTACGGATGTGCTCTTTCTCCCGAAGAGTCTTTGCAGCAGCTAGCTCTTTGATATCCAGTGTCCACCGTTTAGGGTAATTGAAATTTGTTTGGGCTATAGCTTGAGGGTCCACATACCCGGCTTTCACACTTGGCATTTGTTTGACAATGTGCACTTGCATTCTACAAATCACGGCATGGGTTAGTTACAACAAAATTCAAAGATTACATTCATATCATATCAGGAGGACAAGGACTTACAGGCACCACGTGCGAATTAGATTCATCTCCATTTCTCCCAGGTGAAAGCATGTTTGCATGTCGTTGAAGTCAAAGACAATTTTCCCGGTTGGGCTTCCAAATGTGCCGGTGGGGAAGCATGCTTGTATGATATCTATGCTCATTGAGAGAACAAGCAAGTACCAATCATGGAACCTTCTCATTACAAGTGGCAGGCGTTGGATGTCCCGGTTTGGTAGGAAGGGCTTGCCTTTTTCATATGTTTTTAGGCAATCCTTTGATCATTTGATGGCATCAACATTTGGATACTGCTTTGCAATTTGGTGGAGTTTGCTCGTGACGGCCTCCTCAGAACCCTGTGATGTGACTTTTTTAACTTGGTTCTCAGGCTTGAACTAGTCATGGAAATACTACTTGGACACCGACGAGACGTCTTTGATCGGAACATAAACTGGCCTTATGGTGATTGGATGCTTCTTTCGAAATTCACATTCAGGCACGTCCTCATCTTCTTGTGCTGCAGCTTCTTCAGGAGACACTCGTTGTTCATGTATCGGCTGTGCTTGTTGAGAAGACTGTGGTATCTCATGATGCACTTGCTTGGTACGAGCTGGAGAAGGTTGTGGCATCTTATCAGGCACATGCTCGCTAGGAGGCGGGGAAGAATGTGGCATCTCAGGAATGTGGGGGTCACGAGATGGTGAAAATATCTCCCCAACCTCAACAACTCGCTCCAAATTTAGGAGAGGGGGAGGCGGCGAAGAAGCAGTCAATATAATGTCCCGTTTGTGCCAGAGGATGAACTGCCCCATAACGTCTCCGAGTAACACCAGCCCCTCGGGAGTTGCGTAGTCTATCCTCCACTGCATGAACTCGGGCTTCACTGTATGCACCTCGACCCTAGTGTAGTCCGATGGTATCTTATTATTGTGGTGTAAGCCACCGGGAGGATGTGCCACACCCGTTGCCACCTCCATCGTCTTCTGTGAGATCTTCGAAAAGAAGTAGCACATGCGGGTGATGGCCATTTTCAAGAATTTTGGCTTTATAGCCCTGATTGCAATAGGTATAAACACTGTCAGTATTATATGGCAATCGTGAGCCTTGCAGTGTGTTATTGACAAGTCCTTCATCGACACTAGCTTCTTCACATTTGCTAAAAACCCAGTTGGGACTTTGATCCCCCTTAGGAAAGTGCATATAGCTCTCTTCTCGTCTGGTGTTAGGTTGAAGCACGCTGCGGGCAGAGTGTATTTTCCATTAGCCTCAGGTACCGGGTGAAGTTGTGGCATCACGTTTAGCTGCACCATGTCTTTCCGTGCTTTCAGACCATCCTTTGACTTGCCTGTGTCCATCAAGGTAGCAATGAGACTCTCAAAGACATTCTTCTGCATGTGCATAGTATCAATGGCATGGGGGACCTCCAAGTCTGGCCAATAAGACAGATACTGAAAGAAGATCGATTGTTTCTTGAAAGGTACGCCTTCGACAAGAGGTGTGCTTCTATCTCTGTTCGTCCCATCCGGATTCTTCTTTTCATAGACGACGCGTATATTTTTCACCATTCTGTACACGTGTTCTCCGTTATGACGTCTCTCCAGAGGGGGTTCAATCTCCGGGGCGTTGTCATAAATTCTAAAGAATAATTTGCTGCGGTACTTGTGACTTGTCTTTAAGAAGCGTCGGTTCCTTAGGTAAACTATCTTCTTGGATGCATCTAGGTACACCCATGTAGTACCATCCAAGCAAACCAAGCATCCGTCTTCCCTTTGATCTGTCCAGACAAAGCAAACAGCGCGGGGTAATCATTGGTAGTAACAAATATTATTGCTCTACATATGAAGTCCTCCTTTCGGAACACATCGTACATCTGCCCCCATTCCTCCATAGCCTCTCCATTTCTTGCATCAAGGGCTCGAGGAACACGTCTATATCAATGCCTAATTGTTCAGGGCCAGAAATAAGAATAGTGAGGAGAAGGTACTTTCTCTTCTGACACAACCATGTTGGGATGTTGTACATGGTCAAGATCACTGGGCATGTGCTGTGGTCGCTCATCCTCTCATTGAAGGGATTCATTCCATCGGTGCTCAAGTCAAACCGTACATTCCTTGGGTCATCGCTGAATTCTTTGTGCTTCTCATCAAAGCTTTGCCACTGACTACAATTAGCCGGGTGTGCAATCTTATCATCATCCACCTTGCGATCATCATCCGACCATGTCATGAGTGCGGCTTCTTTAGGGTTTAGGAAGATACGTCTCAAGCGGTCGGTCACTGGTAGATACCACATTACCAGGGCAGGAATTCTTCTCTGCTTTGCATCGTTGCCTAATGGAGTGTCCTCTGGGGGCTGAGATTCTTGTACCATCTTTTTTGTACCCTTCTTATTTCTCTTTTTCCCGTGAATGGTTCGTCCCCACCGTAAAGGTCATTGTTCTTGTACCGACTGGCCCCATACCGGGGACATTTATCTAGTGCCAAGGAATTGCTTGTGATGGTCGCCAAATTGCAGACGATCAACTGGCGAGCAATTGCTGTACATGCTGAGCTGGTGGTGCGTCCTAGTTAGACCTTGTTGCATGCATCAGCTCGATCGGTGAATTTATATTTTCTACTAGAGGTTTCGTGCTTGGGAGTCTCGCAGGTACGTAGGTGTGCTCCATTTGGTCAGTTTTCGAGTATAGTTGCATCACACACCCACAACACAAAGTTTCATCGTCATCAGGGTGGTTAGTTAACCGCCGGAGCCGCCGGCTGCTGCTCGATCTGTGCTGTCCAGTTTTTCTTTCATTTGACTCTGTTGCTGTCATGCAATTAATATCCGATTAAGATCATTGGCATGCATATATCATTTTGTAACTAATTTACTTCCTCCATTCAGAAATATTACATTAATCTAGCACTACTGGAAACTCGTATTCTCCTGTGTGTATGAAAACACACAGAAAAATACGAATACCGTCAGAAAAATACACATGGAAATATAATGACAGAAAAATCGAAATTGTCTATCGGTTCACCATCAAAAATAGTTTTTCTGTCGGTCTTACACGCATGGAAAAATTAAGTTGCCCAGATTAAAAATAATTTTTCTGTGAGGATATCTACACAGAAAAAAGAAATAAACGCACAGAAAATACATGTATTTTTCTATCGGTCTAGGTGAACTCACAGAAAAATTCCTTTCACCCAGATTAAAAGTAATTTTCTGTGTAGCCATCCTCACAGAAAAAAGAGTTAAACGTACAGAAAAATAATTTATTTTGAAATAGTAGCAACAACATATTAAAATATATATTGTCCATACAGTAATTTTATGACACATCACAACATAATAAATACATTCATAGGTGTCTAAATGTTTAGCACATTCATAAGTACATAGATGATGTCTAAATATTACTGCATCAATACATTCAAAACAATTACCATCTCAGCAGTTCAAGTTTAAGCAAGATGGCCACCGGTATGCATCATTGAGCCATATAACTAAAACCAAAGCTAGGGCCTCCTAACTAGTTAGTGTGCAAAAGCACAACACTACAAAAGAAGAAAACCACCATCACATCCATGTTTTGCAACTAAAGACCACCATCATATTCTTGGTTATTCATCCTCATCGAAGAACATAACTGCAGTAGAACATATGACATTAAAGATATTACAAAGGTGTAAGCCTGCCTTCAATAACTATGCTAGCAAGTAAAAGAAATGCCTCACTTCTCAAATAAATTAATTTCTAAAGACAAAGATAAATCTATCAGTTAGGCTTATTCAATTTAGAATGATTCAAACGAATGAGAATGTATTATTTCTACAATTAAAAGTACATGATTTTATTTTCTTGTAATTGAACACTTGCTATGGTAACACACCTGTTGCTCTCATCTTCTCCTAACCAAAGTTATCAAAATATACACCACTTAAAATTCAGAGCACCAGAGTAACCTGCTCAAGGGCCTGACATGAAACATAAAAAGGAGTGTGTCTATTACAAAAGGAGGAACTTTCTTTAGTTTATATAGGCAGTAAATTCGTCTATAGCATAAAGGCAAGCTGCTTTATAAACAGAACAATATGTTGTTGGTTAAAATATACTTGAAACAAAGGCGACAGTGAATAACACCTCGCATCAAAATTCAAATTCAAACTAACAACTAGTAGTTTCTGCATGACATGAAGAAATTCGACATAAAAGATTATGCCAACAAGCCTACAAGAGTAATCATAGAGCAAAAATAACATGATAGGAAGGCATATAGTTAGGCACAGGATCTATGGAGCTAGTTTTCTTTGTGGTTCCTCTAATATCTCACTTTTTCTAAGTTCGTTTTTTTCTGCAGAACAGAACCAAAAATCAGCAATTCTTTCATACTCTAGCTAGCTCAGTACCTTTCATCTTGTCAACATCCTCTGCTGCAAGCATGGCTGCTTATGGGAATTACGCATGACAGATTGCTTTAACCTTCATGCTACCTGCCAAAAGATTGTGAACCAACAAACGTAAATTAATAACATCAGTTATATTAGATAGATTGCACTATAATCTGTGCTCTATCCAAGTAACAGCAAGATCATAAACAATTTAAATCTCCAAATATGTGCTCTATCCAAGTATCTAACAGGACCAACAGTCATTTGAGTTACAACTTCCAATATCTAAATATGTGAAATCTAATCTAAGTACTAAACAAGTAACAAATCAAATGAAGCAAGTTTGATTTACATTGAATGCCATCTACTAAGAAACAACAAGTTGCTTACCTACTCCTTTGGTCAAAAGTATTCCAAGTTCAGCTCTAATGCTTCCAATGCTACACAAAGATAAAACTATGTTAGGCTTCATAGGCATAGGATTGCAATTAAGTGTACAAAATTATAGGCATATGACATCAGACAATGATGTACCTCAAGTCACAAACAGAATGAATAGTAGTATAAGAAACTTATAGATACCACTACTACTACTACTACTTAGTGTTATATGCAAGACACCACCCTATCTAAGACACTGATGGGCATGAAAATTTCATTTAGCACATCACACTGCAGAAAATAGAACAGGAAATTGCAGCATATAGCCACCAAAATTCAGAGTAGTCCTTATGGCAAAAGATAATTGAAGAAAGGAATATTCACTCACCCTACTGAATTAGGTTGCTGCAGTCTCACAAAAAACTAACTGCATTTAGCCTCACAGTTTCCTCCCTGTACATACAAATGAGAATGGAATCATATATACATTGGTATGACTAACATATGCTGATTTCACAAATAACTAGCTGCTGTCGCCTTTACTTTTTATCAAAATCATCCAAATTTGATGTCCTTAGGTGCCAACCAAAAAGCAAAATAAGAAGGCCAGGTGCAAGAGTCTCCATACCTAGCACCACCTCTAGCTGACTTAGATTCATACTTGGCGTGAGATATGCTTGAGACAAACCTACACTACAGGGCAATGTCAAAGTTAACTCATTTGTATCAAACTTCTCTAAGTTTAGCCAAATTCATAGACAAATTTATTAACAAAATTAGTGGAATGAATATATACTAATTGATGGATCTGATAGCTACAAAACATATTGATAGTGGAATGAATATATACTCTACAAGCCAAAAAATTACAAGCCTTCAATTGCATTCGTAAAAACTGCCAAGGAAATGCAAAACTAATACTTAATACTCACCCAAAACTTTCATTTCACATGGTCAGCTTGCATTTATTCATCATCCCTTAGAGCCTAAGAGTAGTGCCCCCACTTGTTTGCATGATCTGAATGGTTGGTGAATGAAGAAAACGGAATCAGCAACAAGAGATATAAAGTTACTATCAGTACTATTGCAGGATAAGAATCTGTTTCTAATATATGTAAAAATGCATGAAGGACAGCAAATCATTTATATTTAATATTTCTCTACCACACCATTCAGTGAAGCACCACTAAATCATTATCAACACAATTGCAGTACATCTATTTCAGCACATAATAAATTTCCAAAATAAGAAATATGAAGCTATTTTCTCTTGGATAACAAAAACAAAAACAGACATTGAAGGTTGCTACTGCTACCTCACTTATAGTGCCACAATACTTTTCCAAAAGTACCACAAACTGATAAACTAGTGAATTCTACATTTTCACAACCACAATTGAACATAGTTTTGTAACTCAGTTAGCCAAATCAACTTGGATCATGATTCCTGGCTGACCAAACCATGCTTTAAAATGTTGGCATTAACCTATTCTCAAATACCACACATGCAACAAAGAGAGCAAGTTAAACATGTTATTGCACTACTACAGAATAAGCTATCACTGCCGACCCTATCACTACCGGAATTTTAAAACCGACACTGATAGATGCATCACTGCCGGTTCGTAAGAAAAAAGGCTATTACTGTCGGATTTTCTAACAAACCGATAGTGATAGATATTATCACTACCGGTTGGTAATAAAAGCCGGCAGTGATGTCTAACACTGTCGGTTGCATTTGACAAACCGGTAGTGATCCATAGGCTCCGGACCCAAAATTTTTATTCATCCTGGTTAACTCGTCTGTGCACACCTTTCTTCATCTCTCCCCGCTCTCTCATATTTCTCCGATGAACTCGTTCATGCATGCCTCTTCATCTCTCCCTGCTCTCTCTCATATTTCTCCGCTCCTCAGACCTCCTCCTCCAGATTTCCCCAAAACTCGGCGGCGAAGGCATGAGGCCACCGCGGGCACGAGGCCATCGTGGGTGCTGGCGAGACGTCGGGATCCCGACGCTGCTTCTTCCTCCTGGTGCTGGCGAGCGGATCCACCCGGTGACGAGCTTCTTCCTCCCGACGACCAGCGCGAGCTTCTTCCTCCCGGCGACCGATGCGAGCGTGGCTTGGGCGACCGACGCAAGCGCGGGCGGCTCATGTGGATCCACCTCGGCGACGGGAGGGCGAGTAGCGCCGGTGGCTCACGGTACTCTTTCTCTTCCCCGGCAGTTTTTCCTTCCCGGTGCTCTTTCTCCTCTCTCATAATCTTTCTCCTCAGATCTATCTTGGGGGCGGCGAATGGGGGCGCGGCCTCAGATCTTGCATTTGAGCGGCGAGGGGCGGCCTCTGGCGTGAGACCAAGCTCACCCTTCCCTATAGAATCTCCACTCTCTCCCCCTCCCCTCACTCTATGTTGTTTGAATCAATTTGTGGATGAGTTGATTTGTGATGTGTTGAACCCTTCTGTGTGATGTATGAATCGATTTGATTTGTGGATGAGTTGATTTGTGTTGTGTTGAATCCCTCCTCCTTTGTCTGATGTATGAGTTGTTTCTTGTATGAACTGCTTGATGGAGTGGCGGTGGGGGGAGCCAGCGAGCATGGCGGTGGTGGCGGTAGCTAGCAAGCATGGTGGTGGCGGGGTAGGCAGTGAGCTTGCTTGCTATACTTTTTTTTAAGCTTATCACTGCCGGGTGAAGTGCCGGCACTGATAGCCTAGAGGCATCACTGCCGATATGCAACTACCGGTTCAAAATCCAGTAGTGAAGGGGGATTTTGAACTGCAAGTGATGTCAAAAACTGGGATAGTGTTGTGAAAGCATGACTTACCAGCAACTTGTAGAGAAAAGACGGAGCCTCAAACAACATGTAGCAGTGGCGGAGCAGAGCACGGAGACCGAGAATATGAGCAGAAATAAGCCCCAAAAAGTCTTGTGTTACACAGCATAACAAAAAGGAGAAATAATCTCAAATACTAATGTGTCCAGAGAGTCAAACCATCAATGCTGACTTGTTCATTAATTTTAGCTATTCTGTTTCACTTAACACAAGAACTCTAGATTATTCAGAAAGGCATTAATCTTTTTCTGGTCAAGGTACACATCAATTCTAGATTTTCCAGAAAGGCATGCGGGACAACAACTCATATTTAATCATAGATAGTCATATTCTAGGACATCTATTAAGCATAGATAGTCATAATTGAACGAATTGAGTAAAGCAATTTTTATAAAATATTACTTTACTAGTAAGCTAAATCAGGAATAATACATCATCTTTTACACTAGAGTAGAGGATTAAAGTACATCACCTTACACTTGGGATTAGATCAGATCCGTTCCGAATACAGATAACCAAATAGCTTAAATTGGGGTTCGTGCTCAGTTTTGCACGAAGGAAGGGAATAGAAGCGACAAGCATACCTGGCGGCGCCAGGATGGGCCGCTCCCTGGAGGCCACATGCAGATCGCCGGTGGATCTGGCGTAGGGAGGTCGCGCAAAAAGGCCACCTGGCGCAGATCTCTCACAGCCTCGACCGCGGCAATGGCACCTGGGAAGCGCACGGGAGGGGTCATGCTGGAAGGGGCAATGTCCATCGGTGGGCTAGGGGTTGCCGACCACAGACAGGAGGGGGCATGGCCGAGAGGGCCGGCCATGGAGAGGTGAACCTAGGGCGGCGCCACGGGAGGGGCCGCGCTGAGAGGGCCGGCCGTGAAGAGGCAGATCTGGGGCGGCGCACGGGAGGGGCGGTGGGGCTAGGGCTGGAGCAACGGGAGAGGCCGCCCATAGCCTGGTGGCATGTGGGGGAGAATGAAAAGAGAGGCGGCGGGGTGGTTCTGTGCGTGGGTTTAGGTTTAGGATTTTTTTTATATAATGCATTTGCTTTTCACCGGGCTAAAAGGAGCTGAGGCTGGGCGCCAACCCTAAATCTGGTGTGTGCGATTGAATTTTTCTGTGCGTAATATATGACCGACAGGATAATTGCTATTTTCTCTGTGCGTTCTAATAAAACCGACAGAATAATTATAATTTTCTGTGTGTATTGTCACGCACAGAAAAATTATTGAATTTTCCTGTGAGTTTTTATATTTTTCTGTTGGGATTTTTGAAACCGGCACGTTAATGACTAATTTTTCTGTGTGTACTGAGAAAAACGCATAAAAAAATTCATCACCCATAGGAGTATTCGAGTTTCCAGTAGTGTAGGCACGAATAAGTGATTTTTTTTAATTAGGTAAAAGTCAACAATAATAAACTTAAATAGTCGAATTTAATTATTGCAAATAATATGAATAGATTTCCCTCGAATTGTAGTTTCTCAAGAGTAAATAAATCTTCTATTTTTATAAATATTTTACAAAAAAGGCACTAGTAGAGATCACGGTAAGACCACACTGAGATGTACAAAATGCCACTTGTTATTTGTTGACAGGAGGCAGTAACTTATTTGGCTAGGTTTTACAAGATTTATCATTTGTAGAACAAAACTAATATAGAATCACTACCGGAAACAGTATATATGCCGAGTGCCTGGTGGTTTGTTAAGTGCATTCCTTCGGGCACTCGGCAAATTATATCTTTACCGAGTTCCTACAGGTAAAAACTCGGCAAAATAAATACACTCGGCAAAAAACTTATTTGCCAAGTGCAGGAAATAAAAACACTCGGCAAACTACAACATGACACTCAGCAAAGAATAGACACTTGACAAAAGACCGCCACGTGTGACGGCCATCAACCAGGGTGCCAACCGTTAGAACTTTGCCGAGTGTCGGTTAGTGACACTCGGCAAATCTTTGCCGAGTGTTTTTATCTGGCACTCGGCAAATAGGTTCGTTTACCGAGTGTTTTATTTTGACACTCGGCAAATTAAAAAGTTTTTTGCCTCCCCTGACCTTGAAACTTTTTCTACGCTCCACATACAACATGTCGTACTCCATGTTAAGATTTGTATATTTCTGTATCTGTTTGCTATATTTAATTAATTTATTGCTTTTCAAGGAATTTTTTGGTATAAGTCAAATTTGAACTGCAAGTGATTCAAATAATATAATAAAATGAGTAGAAAAATGCTATTCATGTTATTGAGTCAGTTGTGAGGCCTTACCCAGGATATGAAAAGAAATTTCAAACATCTTGTTCAGGAAACACAACCACGAAGATGTGGCCGAGTGGTTTTTAAATGCTAAAAAAATAAACAAAGTCTGAAAATCATGAGATTTGTCAAGATCTTCTGATATCATACGTTGAGGCCATGGTAAAAATTGAGAAGGTTTCAGATAATCTGTCACGTACGATGTTTACAAACCGAAGTATCTCAGAAGAAGAATCGTAGTATTGAGAAGGATTCGGTAAGATTTGAAGTCAAAGTGACGGTCGAATTAGGGTTTGACTTCAAAGCTTTTTGTATAGGAAATAGAGAACATAGATTGATTCATGTGTAATTTTGGTAAATTTTTGGATCGCTTTGATAATTTTAATTTATTAAGTGCAATTATAGAATTTTAATTGATATACATTGAATTTGAGCTACAACTGCACGAAATAATAAGTTTTTTTCACTTCTGGCCTTGAAACTTTTTCTACTCTCTACATACAACATGTGGTACTCCATGTTAAGATTTGGTATATTTCTGGATCCGTTTGCTATATTTAATTAATTTATTGCTTTTCAAGGAATTTTTTGGTATAAGTCAAATTTAAACTGCAAGTGATTCAAATAATAGAATAAAATGAGTATAAAAATGATATTCATGTTATTGAGTCTGGTGTGATGCCTTACATAGTACATGAAAAGAAATTTCGAACATCTTGTTCAGGAAACACGACCACGAATGTGTGGCCGAATGGTTTTTAAATTCTAAAAAAAGCAAACGAAGTCTGAAAATCATCAGATTTATCAAGATCTCCTGATATCATACATTGAGGTCATGGTAAAAAATAGAGAAGGTTTTAGACAATCTGTCACGTATGATGTTTGCAAACCGAAGTATCTTAGAAGAAGAATCATAGCGTTGAGAAGGATTCGGTAAGATTTGGAGTCAAAGTGACTGTCGAATTGGTGTTTGACTTCAAAGCTATTTGTATAGGCAATAGAGAACATAGATTGATTCATGTGTAATTTTGGTAAATTTTTGGATTCGTTTGATATTTTTAATTTATTAAGTGCAATTATAAAATTTTAATTGATATACATTAAATTTGAGCTACAACTACACGAAATAATAAGTTTTTTTCACTTCTGGCCTTAAAACTTTTTCTACTCTCTACATACAACATGTGGTACTCCATGTTAAGATTTAGTATGTTTCTAGATTCGTTTGCTATATTTGATTAATTTATTGCTTTTCAAGGAATTTTTTGGTATAAGTAAAATTTGAACTGCAAGTGATTCAAATAATAAAATAAAATAAGTAGAAAAATGATATTCATGTTATTGAGTCCAGTACGAGGCCTTACCCAGGACATGAAAAGAAATTTCGAACATCTTATTCAGGAAACACGACCATGAATGTGTGGCCGAATGGTTTTTAAATTCTAAAAAAGCAAACAAGGTCTAAAAATCATGAGATTTATCAAGATCTCCTGATATCATACGTGGACATCATGGTAAAAAATTAAGAAGGTTTCAGACAATCTGTCACGTACGATGTTTATAAACCGAAGTATCTCAGAAGAAGAATCGTAGTGTTGACAAGGATTCGGTAAGATTTGGAGTCAAAGTGATGGTCAAATTGGGGTTTGACTTCAAAGCCTTTTGTATAGGCAATAGAAAACATAGATTGATTCATGTGTAATTTTGGTAAATTTTTGGATCCGTTTGATAATTTGAATTTATTAAGTGCAATTATGGAATTTTAATTGATATACATTGAATTTGAGCTACAACTGCATGAAATAATAAGTTTTTTATCACTTCTGGCCTTGAAACTTTTTCTACTCTCTACATACAACATGAGGTACTCCATGTTAAGATTTGGTATATTTCTGGATCCGTTTGCTATATTTTTTTAATTTATTGCTTTTTAACTAATTTGGCGTTTGCCGAGTGTCAGGCCTAGGATAGTCGGCAAACAGCTTCATGGATCCCACACGCACAGTAGTTTTGGATTTGGAAATGGAAAAATAAAATAAAACGTGTTTGCCGAGTGCCCACGATCTAGCACTCGGCAAACCTGTATTTTGTCGAGTGTCAGAACTGTGACACTCGGCAAACAGCCTTACGGGCCCCACACATGCTCAGTAGTTTAGGATTTGGAAATGGGGAAAAAAATAAAACGTGTTTGCCGAGTGCCCGCTATATTGCCGAGTGTCAGAACTGGGACACTCGACAAACAGCCTTATGGGCCCCACACACACGCAGTCGTTTATGTTTTGAAAATGAAAAAAACAAAATGGGGGTTTGTCGAGTGCTAGATCGCAGGCACTCGGCAAACCTCCCTCGTAACCACCCCAAGTCCCGCACCCAGCAGCACACACATGCACACACTCAAACGATGTAGGCTCCCAGTGCCCCGTGCCCGGCCCCCGGCGCCCACCCCATCACGCCAACGACGCAGGCTCCCGGCGCCCCACGCTTGGCCCCCGGTGTCCCGCACCCGGCGCCTGGCCACCGTGCGCCGACGACGCAGGCTCCGGCGCCTGGCCTCCCGCGCCGCACGGGCAAGCTCAACCCCGCCTGCCACAAGCCGCGCAGGTGATCTTCGCCCTTGCCTCCGCCTGGTGAAGCTGTTTGATCTTGCATGATCTGTTCTTAGTAATTTTGCCTTCTAGATGTCATTCTAAAGTAGTAGATGCAATAAGAGAATACAGGGAATTCATTAGAAACCTCCTAACTCCTATTGAATTGAGGCTAGTTCAAGACAATTTCAATTAGATGGAATTTGTTGGAATCAGCAGATACCTCTATGTAAATTTAGTAAAGCTTGGATTCAGTCGACAACCGTAGCACCTGTGCCAACGCTATGATGTTCTGCTATGGGGTTGAGTACATTCTGCAAACACTGTTACATCATTATTATTGGTTATGATTGTCAGAGTTGTTGTGGACGAGTGGACATGTATATGCCAGTATATATGCATGATCTTGCTGGTACGATGGTGTTGCCAATTTGTCCTTTCCTACGGATTTTTGTTTACCACGTCTTCTCTGTCATTCAGGTTAATGTCATTTTTACTATCTGAAATGATTTCTCTTGCGATGCCTTATTGTTTTAGATGAAATGCAAAATTAAAGCATCCATAGCAGAGGCATACATTCTGGAGGAGGTGTCAAACTTCACAACAAAATACTATGCTGACAACCTTCCTAGCGTGCATAATGCACCCCCTCGTTACAATGCTGGCGAAGACGAATCGAACCATAGCATTTTCCGAGGGTAACTAGGAAGTGCAAGTGGTGCGACTAACAAGACCTTGAACATGAAGAGTGGCGCACTATTATGCTATATGTGTTGACCAACCTATCCGAAGTGGAGCCGTACATGCTTTAAGTTCTCAACAAACTTTTTCTCAAGTAGTCACAATTTTGTGTCCAACTCCCTTGTTTCTCATTGGTACAGGGAATTTCATGAACGATTCTGGCGTGAATCAAGGGAACCTACCCCGCAGGAAACTTCGACCCTTCTTAGAGAGGGTGCGGGAAATGGAATGCTCGATTTAATTTCTTGGTTCAAACAGAAGGTACTGTCCAATTTGGCTCGTACTTAGTTTGACATTACAAGTTGCTCGTACGTGCGACTAATATAACGAACTACCCTGCTTGAACTTGTAGGAACAAACCGATGCGTCTATGAGTGCCGAGTTGAGACAGGTTGCCGATGGTTGTGCCTATAGGGTCAGGTCATTTACCGGTTATGACGTGAATGGATATCGCTTTCACACAACAAGCCATGAGCAGAGTCGGCCCAATCTAAGAACCACAAATACTGGAGTTTTTACGCAAGGCTTAGATGGGGTTGAGTATTACGGAAGAATTGAAGAAATATACGAACTCATGTTTCATGGTTGCAAACCTCTTAATCCAATTATATTCAAATGACATTGGTTTGATTCTGAAGTAGTGAGGCGGACCCCTAATCTTGGGCTAGTCAAAATTCGACAATCATCCGTCTTACCAGGAGACGATGTCTATATTGTGGCTCAATAGGCCATGCAAGTTTATTATCTCTCATACCCATGCCAAACTGTAGACCATCTTAAGGGTTGGGATGTTGTGTACAAAGGATCGCCACACGGTAAACTACCTATCCCAAACAATCAAGATTACAACATAGACCCCAACACATATGATGGAGAGTTCTTTTAAGAAGATGGGCTCGAAGGGAGTTTTGAGATAGACTTAACCGAAGCTCAGGGTATGGAAGTAGACAATGAAAGTGGTGCTGACGAGGACGCCGGAGATGAGGTTCAGAATGTGAAGGACTTAGAATTACTTCAGCGATTACATCTAAGCAATGACGGTGATGACGACATTCCTCATTCAGAGCACGGGGATGATTATATCAACATGCATGATAGTGATGATGAGACTTATGATCCAGCTAATCCCGATCATGATGATTATTTCTAATACATGTATGATCCATGATAATTGATTTGTTATTTGTCATACCATGTTATTTTCTAAGTATGTTTTATTTATTTTGCATCTATTTTAATGTATTATCAGTGCTAATTGGTTTACTCTTTTTAATTGCAGGTGATTGAACAATGGTGGGCGGTACAAAGAGGATAGCGTCGCTTTACTCTAAAGCTACAGCGACACATCTAAGAAGAGACCTCAGGGTAGACCCAGGGGTTGAGGGAAGGGTGGAGGCAAGACAAGGCCACCATCGCCTGTACCTTCATCATCGTCTGAGTTACCTTCCGCTCACTCATCCTCTGAGGAGGAGGAGGTACAGGTGGAGGAGGAGGCAGGGGTGGAGGACGAGGACGCAGGGGTGGAGGAGGAGGAGATAGGGGGGTACCTCTTCCTCAAGTATGTCACGCGTGTGGTTGCGAGGTCCCTCGACCCTCCCGAGTTGATCGATACCTTTTGAGAGACGCCCGCTGATTTGATCTGATAGAGACAAGTAAGTAACTTTATATGTTATCACTAATTTTTTGTTTGATATGTTCAAAATTACAATAGAAACTAATAATTTATCTAATCGCTTGTGCAGGGGTTGGAGGAAGGTCGGTGGGGGTGATCACGCACGCCATGTGAATGGCATCCTTGGTCTTTTTATCAAGAAAAAGTTCCCTGGCCTGGTGCAGTTCGGCAGAACTATCGAGCTGACCTACACGTGGGCTCACTATGCCGTCGTCCCTGACACCCCTGATCGAGATTGCAGGGTATTCGCCGACAAGGCACAGCTTGTCAAGGCTGAGCTTTGGGTAAGTCTTTCTCGCACTACATTGCTCAATACATCACATTGATTGGACATTCTTGAAATAATAACTGGATACATCACGTCTATATATATGTAGGATTTCTTTAGATGCGAGGAGGGATACGAGGCCAAGAATGCTATGGCTGACAAAGCCGCCAAGAAACTCATCAAGGACATGCACTACGAGGCACGCATATACGCCGTGATCCAATACCACGTGGAAATTCTTAGAGAGAGGATCCCTAAAAGGGCGGCAAGAACCATGAGCCTGACCTTGGAACAATATCTAAAGGTAAATATAGAACATTAATACTTATTTTTTCTGAGGTTAATTACGCTTAATTTCATCTTCTTATATGTCATATACTTGATGACATAGGTTCCTCCGTGGTGGTGCGCCTACGATCTACAGTGCTGTGCCCGGATGGTGGATAGGTGGTGCGACCCCGCGTGGGAGGAGAATCACAACGCTTGCCGAGAGCGGTGTTTGCTGATGCCAGGTTCACCACACCATCAAGGCAACCTCAACCTCTTAGAATATGCGGCTAGATGGGTATGTGAATTCATTTCTTTATTCTAACGCTCAAATCTACATAATTTCTAATCATATTGCTTTTTTTTGCAATTGGCGGCACATGGTGGTGAGCCTTGCTCCTAGTTCGTGGCATATGCTTTGGCCCACAAGGGGAAGGCGACATCTGACGTCGCCTACAACATGGAGGACCCGCCCTCGGCGTACAGCAACGAGTCCGTCCACAGCCGCCTCAATGGATACACATCGATGGCAAGGGTGGTCCATGGCCCAGAGTATAATCTGAGCTCCCATGACCTTGATGGAGAAGTGGCCATGAGGTCGGGAGGAGGCAAGAAGCATGGTCGGTTCTGGATTGGCGATGGCACAATCGACACGGCCAGTACTCCCACGCTCTCCCAGATTCAAGCACGGAGCACGGGTTCCAGTCCGGCGATACACCCACGGCCGGACTTTACACGGTTCTAGATGAACGCACTCCAGGTTATTTCTGTTTTATTCATCATTCATTCATTTTTACATACTTTTGCATTGCATTGTAACATTGGGATGAAATATTGTAGGCTCAGCTGGAACAAGAAACGAGGCGTCAGGAGGAGCTAGAGGCGAAGATGGAGGCAGAGCGGCAAAGGATGGAGGCAGAGTGGCAGAGGATGGAGCAGCAGATGTTTGAATATATGAGGGGTGTTTATGCTACAATCGGTCAACCTCCGCCACCGATGCCAGTCCCTCCTCCTCAACCTGCTCCAAACACTATTTCAGGCACTGTGAGTCGCTTTACAACCTTATAATCTCCGTTTCTAGTTTATGCAGAATCAATCTTACCAAGATGCCCAGACACTAGAAACTTAGTGACTAATGCTATATGTTTGTTACCAACTAGTTGTGCAGCAATCTCTTCTCCTTTGTGCAATCTTGACTCACACATGCAATCTCTTCTCCTTTGTGCAGCATCAATCGGCGGCATCGAATGAGCCTCGTGACCCAGCATGGTCATAGTGAAACTCGTGGCCTAAGTAGACTTGTGATTTTATTTGTATTTGCATTTGTGGATTACCTGTGATTATTTGTGGTTGTGAATGAACCTAATAGTGATTCTGAAGTTTATTTGCATTAATGTGTTGTCGATATATCTATATGAACTGCATGTGATGCCTATTATGAACTATCTGTGATGGATGTAATGTTTATTTGAATGTGGCACGTGGCTGTGACTGAAACAAATAAATAGATTATTTGTGGCAGCTTTGCCGAGTGTTACACTCGGCAAAAGCCCTATTTGCCGAGTGCCATGAAAATACACTCGGCAAAGAGGGACACGTGGCAAAAATCTGTGCTTTCTAGGACTAAAATGGCTTCTTTGCCGAGTGTCTGCGCTGTGACACTCGGCAAAGAAACCAATATTAGTACGTTCTGGGCCAACCTTTGCAGAGTGTCTCAGAGTTGACACTCGGCAAAGAAGGAAACTTTGCCGAGTGTTGGGGAGTTTGACACATGGCAAAAGGAGGAATCTTTGCCGAGTGTCTAGGAGTTGACACTCGGCAAAGGAGGAAGCTTTGCTAAGTGCCTGGAATTTTACACACGGCAAAATGAGGAAAGTTTGCCGAGTGTCTGGGATTTGGCACTCGGCAAAGGATGCAGGTTTGCTGAGTGTCTGGGAGTTGACACTCGGCAAAGGCGCCGTGACCGTCTCCGTGCCGTCGCGTTACTTTTTTTCGTCGAGCATCGGTTTCAGCTCTCGGCAAAGTGTTTGCTGAGTGTCCGATAGAAAACACTCGACAAAGAGGTGATTACCGACACTATAGATGTCGTGTGCTGTTTGCCGAGTGTTACACTCGGCAAATCTTTTGGCGGTCCTTAAGTATTGGTCGCCAGGAATTATTTTCTTGGCGGTTTTCCTGCTTTCCTTGAGGGTTTTTGACCCTCAAGGCTATTTTGTTTTGTGGTAGTGATCGCCATCGTCATATCATCAGCAAATGTATTCTAGAAGTGGGTGTCATCATTGATAGCCACAGGTTTCGTGTTGACACCCATTTCCTTGTTAGTAATAGCCTTAGGGGGGCTACGTCATGTATGATCACATCATCAAAGGTTTGTTGCGGAACATTCTCACCTTCACATGCTTACTCCATATCGTGTAGTCTTTCACGAACCCCCTAGTAACCAAGTGCAATCGTATTTGCTCCACGTTAACAAATTTCCTAAGATCTTTGCAATCTCTGCATGGGTAGAATACAAGCTATCCATCTCTAGCATAAGCTTTGGCAGCTATGATGAAGGTGTTGATGCCCGTCAAGTACCGTAGGTTTGCAGATGGCAGACCGTACATCTACCCTTGATCCATCTTTGCATAGAAAAATTATAGGAAAATTGAACATCAATTGTAGCTCAAAACAATGGGTTGCTAGGTGTCACATGGATGTGTTCATCAAATTGAAATTGGTAGCCCCGTCTTGAAGAACAATTATTCTGCTTCATGTCACATAAAAATAGAGAGACTAATTATAGGAGAATAAAAATTGGAGCCTTCATGAACAAAAATTGTAGCTAAAAATAATGGGTTACTAGGTGTCACATGGATGTGCTCGTCAAAATTAAAATTGGTAGCCCTATTGAAAAAACTCTACTCTATGCCATACAAGAACTAAAGCATCACATACTAACAATCATCAAAACCACCATGTAATTTGCTAAAAACTAAACTAGGTTCAAAGACACCAATCTTTTAAAAGATGGATTCACCACGATTTGAATTCCTTCCTCAAAATCCAATTGAAAAGTGCTCTCTAAACTGGAGAAATAAGTAGCATGAGAATCAATCTATCTATCCATAAAAAAATTAAAAAGCTACAAATTCAAAGGAGCGGATACTTGTTACTAACCTTAAAGCAAGAAGATTATGCCCATGCTTCAGAGTACAAGACCTTCCATTAGTATTTTGGTGAAAAATGACCACAACAATGGAGGGAGAGGTGGAAAAAGGCGCCTCCTTGGCTGAGTGTGCTCGGAATGGGAGGGATGAGGGAAGAGGACGTCGTCTTTTGTAGTGTGCAGCTATCACTGCCGGCTCAAGCCACACACCAGCAGTGACATATCATTGCCGATTCGAGCCACCAGGCGGCACTGATGATGATCTTCACTGCCGGTTTTTGGGGACCCCAATCATTTTCTGATTTGAAAGCTAAGAATTGGCACTGAAGATTTATCACAACCGTTTCATACAAACCAGAAGTGACGACGGCCGACAGTGACGGTCGGTTCACTCTTTTTCGGGCATAATATAATTGAGTAATCTGAGCAGCGAACGGTTCAAAGCATTTGTTTGAAAGAAAAACCCGAACCATTCAAAGTTTCAAACCTCCTGGAAGAAGGCACCCGTTAAGGTCACATGCCGTGATGACGGCACTGGATGAAATCACCAGTCCATCACTATGCCAGATTTGGACATCTCTGCCGGCATCATTACTGCCGGATTTGTGAGAATCGGTAGTGATGTACCTTCACTACCGGTTATGAGCTTGAAAATGAGAAAATGATTGGGGCTGGGCTAAAACCGGCAGTGAAGCACCACATCACTACTGGTTTGTGGCTTGAACCAGCAGTGTTTTTGCGGCCACTTATCACTACCTATTCAAGCCACAAACCGGCGATGATTTGGCTCTATCACTGTCAGTTCTAGCCAAGAACCAACGGTGATAAGCCTACAACACAAAAGGCTGCAGTCGTCCTCTTCTTCCTCCTCTCTTCCATCCTGAGAACAGAGGCGCGCGTTTGGGCCCTTCCCTCCATTGTTGTGGCTGCTCTTCACCATGAAGCTAGCGCTTAGATTTTGAAGAATGGCTTGATCTTTTTGCTTTACGGTTAGTAACAAACATCCACTCCTTTGATTTTGTTGCTTAATTAGCTTCATTTTGATGGCTACATTGCTTGATTCTCATTCTAGTTCTTTCTCCATTCTAGAGAGCACTTTTCCAATTGCATATTTGTGGAGGGATCAAATTGTGGTGAATCCATCATCCAAACGGTTGGTGTCTATAAACACATTTAAATTCCTAGCTAATTATTCCAGGGTGGTCAAGTTCATCATTGTTAGTATGTGATGCTATAATTAGTTCTTAGAAGTAGAGTAGAATAGTTGTTCTTCAATATTGTGCAATAATTGTTTTTTACTACTATTTTCAATTTATAGGGCTGGGGCTACCAATTTCAATTTTCCAATAATTAGTGTGAAGCTCCACGGTATAAGGAAGGGCCGTCAGATGAGGGTACCAAGACCAGAGGAGGTCCCATAAAGGTCGTTTGGTATTTCCCTATAGCTCCCTGGGTGCATAGGCTGTTTGCATATGCAAAGTCAGCTAAGCTGTTGCGCTGGCATGGCGAAGAGCGTAAGAAAGATACAATGATGAGGCACCCCGCCAATGGGCATGACTAGAGGACTATCAATACTATGTTCTATAAGGACATCGGTGGAGAGGTAAGGCACCTTTGATTTGCTTTGAGCACAGATGGGATGAATCCTTTCGACCAGGTTAGAAGCAATCATAGCACCTGGCTAGTGACACTCTGTATATACAACCTTCCACCTTGGGTCTGTATAAAGCGGTCGTACATCCACATGCCACTACTGATCTAAGGGCCAAGACAACCTGGGAATGACATCGATGTGTTTCTGGAACCAGTGATCGATGAACTAGTGGAGATATTTGAAAAGGGTGTGCCGGATGTTTGGGACGAGTACAAAACGGAATATGTCACGATCAAGGGAGTACTTATCGCTATAGTCACCGACCTGCCAGGTCAAGGTTCGTTGTCCAGAGAGAAGACAAAAGGCTATACTAGATGTGTCGAGTGCTTGGATGACACCAATGCGGTAAATCTGCCAAATAACTCAAAGATGGTTTATATGGGACACCGTAGGTTCCTACCTAAGGATCACCCTTACCGTAGGAATAGAAAAGATTTCAATGGTACTATTGAGAAACTCTTAGCTCCAAAATATCGAGACGGGCCTGCGATACTTCGAGAACTCAACAAACTGGAGGTTGTCCATGGGAAGGGGGACAATGCAGTAGCAGCGCCTGATGGGAGCGTTTGGAAGAAAAAATTGGTTTTCTGGAAACTACCTTACTGGCCATTTCTGAGTGTACGCCACTGTGTTGATCCCATGCACATCACTAAAAACATGTGCGCTAACACTCTTAACACCTTGATGGACACCAGGGGGACATCGAAGGATTCACTAGCCACACGCCTGGACATGCAACACTTGGGAATCAGAAAGGAGCTGCATCCCGTGGAGCTAGAGAATGGCCAGTTCAAACTTTTGGTTGCGTCATGGACATTGAAGAAGGAAGAAAAGCGTGCGCTTATTTCTTTCTTCAATGAACTCAAAGTCCCGACGGGCTACTGTGCGAACCCAAAGAGGCTAGTCAACATGAGAGAACTCAAGTTCAACTATGGCCCTATGAAGGCCCATGACTATCATGTCATTATGACTTAGCTGCTCCCTGTTCCCCTGCATGGTATCCTCCCCCCAAAGGTCCGCGCCCCAATCACAAAGCTTTGCTTGTTCTTGAACGCGATCTCAAAAAAGGTCATTTACGTGTCCACGCTAGAGCTACTGCTGCGGGACATAGCCAAAACTCTCGTTAGGCTTGAGATACATTTATCGCTGACTTACTTTGATATCTCATTGCATTTGCTCATTCATCTTGTTGACCAAATTAGAGCCCTTGGCCCAATGTACCTGCATCAAATGTTCCCTTTTGAAAGATTGATGAAAGTTTTCAGGAGGTATGTTAGGAATAGATTTAGGCCAGAAGGGGGCATGGTTGAAGGATGGTCAACGGAGGAGGCCATTGAGTTCTACACATATTATCTTGACATCAAAAGGGTCGGAGTTCTAGAATCTCATCATGAGGGAAGACTACGTGGCAAAGGAACGATTGGGGAGAAATCTATTACAGTAGATGACCCTGTATCTTTCAGACAGGCACTTTGACATGTTTGCTATGATGTGCCTGATTTCTCGCACTTCAAGGCACTTGCTTTGAATGCTGGTGATATCCCCATCCCGCAAGCAAGTGAATGGTTTGCGAGCTACAACCATGCGGATGTGGTAAAATGGTCACTTATACCTGAGTCATGGTTATTTGTTGTTTATTATTGTAATAACATTCTCTAAATTTTTTCTTTTTCTCCGCATGCAGATTGCGCTCCAGGAACCTACCTATGCTGCATGTGGCTTGAGGGCCATTCTAGACCAAGCTACAGAGCAACTCAGGTACAATTGGGACTTCTATAATGGTAACCACGGCTAGCTCACTATAGAAGGACGCCAGTACTACGTAAGGATTACTAATATGGGCAGTGATCGTTCAATAGGTTACATCTATGGCCGACCACTCTTTCGGTATTGTGAGGCATGAGAGAGTGCACTCATACAGGCATTGGACTTCATCGATACAAGCATATACATAATCTGTGACATCAATTACCATATATGGCTACAGAGGCATGTTAGTGTGCGTGGCCCGATCGAACCTGGTAGTGATTCCAATAGTAATTAATGTTTATTAGGTTGTTTTCAAGGTCGTAGTTTAATTGTGTTCTAATTTTAATTTGTACGACTTTATGTGTTTAATTATTGTCATGCATGTAATTCGTGTAACATTTGTTGGGCAACTAGAAGTATACATTCCGGTGTCGTATTCGTCTCAAACTTTTTCTTAGGCTTGTATGTGCCACGTGTGAAGGAAACACCAAGTTTGGAATTTTTCGGAGATGGTTTGCTACTTTCTAAGGTTTAATTGAATTTCCACGCGACGACACCGTTTAATTATAGGTTGAATTGAGTCTACCCACGAAAAGATCCGGAATGGTGCCAAACTTTTACACAGGCTCTAATGTGCCCTAGGGATAAGAATCTTGTGGAGGTGGATGACAAAATCTATTGGGTCCAAGATGAAATTCACCCTCTTTTATCTCATTCGGCACAGAGAAAAATATAATAAAAAATGATCAGAAAAAACCTTGGATCCTATGTGGGGTCTTAATTTGGGTATACATGCTTGCCAAAAACATTTCATGCCATTTTGACATAGGCGGAGTATACATGCTTCACAGAGGTACATGTGCCTTTTCATCGAACCATGACTATATACATAGGTTATCAAGGTTTCTGTGGTTCATAGGCATTTCGGCGTTGTATTCATCTCAAACTTTTTCTTAGGCTTGCACGTGCCACGTGTGAAGAAAACACCAAGTTTGTGATTTTCTAGAGATGGTTTGCTACTTTCTAAGGTTTAATTGAATTTCCGCGCGACGACACCGTTTAATTATAGGTTGAACTGAGTCTACCCACGAAAAGATCTGGAATGGTGGCAAACTTTTATATAGGCTCTAATGTGCCCTAGGGATAAGAATTTTGTGGAGGTGGATGACAAAATCTATTGGGTCCAAGATGAAATTCACCCTCTTTTGTCTCATTCGGCATAGAGAAAAATATAATAAATAAAAAAATGATCAGAAAAACCTCAGATCCTATGTGGGGTCTTAATTTGGGTGTACAAGCTTGCCAAAAAAATTTCAAGCCATTTTGACATAGGCGGAGTATCCATGATTCACAGAGGTACATGTGCCTTTTCATCGAACCATGACTATACACATAGGTTATCAAGGTTTATGTGGTTCATAGGCATTTCGGTGTCTTATTCGTCTCAAACTTTTTCTTAGGCTTGCACGTGCCACGTGTGAAGGAAACACCAAGTTTAGGATTTTCCTTAGATAGTTTGCTACTTTCTGAGGTGTAATTGAATTTCCGCACGACGACACCGTTTAATTATAGGTTGAACTGAATCTACCCATGAAAAGATCCAGAATGCTGCCAAACTTTTACACAGGCTCTAATGTGCCTTAGGGGTAAGAATTTTGCGGGGTGGATGACAAAATCTATTGGGTCCAAGATGAAATTCACCCTCTTTTGTCTCATTCGGCATAGAGAAAAATATAATAAATAAAAAAATGATCAGAAAACCTCAAATCCTGTGTGGGGTCTTAATTTGGGTGTACAAGCTTGCCAAAAAAATTTCAAGCCATTTTGACATAGGAATACATATGCTTCTATTTATTCAGTATATAAAAAAACACAGTACAATGCTATATTTTTCAAAAAAAACTGCTACACAACATCACTGTCGGTTTGGAGAATTAACCAACAGTGATGTACCCTCGTCACTGTCGGTTTATAATGTGAACCGGTAGTGATGAGCTATTTCCCGAATTAATTAAATAATTTATAAAATTGAACAAAAAAATATGGGCCGCCTGGGACTCGAACACGGGTCTCAGGGGCTAGGTTGAGGGGTGTTAACCGTTGAGCCAGTCGAAGGAGTTCGAAAAAAAAGAAAATTTATCCTACTTAACACCTAACTGCTACATTTTTCAAAAAAACTACTACACCACGTAACTGCCGGTTTGGGGAATGACCGGCAGTGATGTACCCTCATCACTGTCGGTTTATAATGCGAACCGGCAGTGATGAGCTATTTCCCAAATTAATTAAATAATTTATAAAATTGAACAAAAAAATATGGGCCACCTGAGACTTGAACACGGGTCTCGGGGGCTAGGTTGAGGGATGTTAACCGTTGAGCCAGTCGGAGGAGTTTGAAAAAAATGAAAAGTTATCCTACTTAACACCTAACTGCTAAACCACATCACTGCTGGTTTAGGGAATGAGCCGGCAGTGATGTACACCCATCACTGTCGGTTTAGGGAGTGACCCAACAGTGATGTACCCCCATCACTGTCGGTTTTGACTTACAACCGGTAGTGATGAGATACTAGTATAAAAGAGGTGCGGGTTGAAATTATCCAAATTCATTTCAACCCCGCGCCAACCCCTCCCCCGCACCACCGGAGCATCGCCCCGCGCCGGAGCACCGCCCCACACCGTCCGTGCCCTCGTTCGTCGTCCACGACGCCGGCCGTGCCCCTCCTCCTTCTCGGTGAGTGCGTTTAGGAGCACTCCCACCGCCGAGGCCTTTAGGAGCGCGCGGACAGCTGCTTTCCCTCCCCCATGGTGAGTGTGTGGCTCACTGCCCGCCGTGTGTTTGATGAAATGCCCCACGGTGTTAGCGCCTCATAGTAGCGCTTCTCCCTCTTGGTTCCTACATTCATAGTAGCGCCTCATTGTAGCTTGCAAAAGAAGTCGGTGCCTCACCTGACAAATCGCAGAAAAACATATGGAGCTATACGTTGTGGCTTAGCATGCATTTTCTTGAGAGCACGGGATGAGTAAAGTGACCGAGTCACAAGATGGCATAACATGGAGTGGTTGGGACAAGAAGAAAGTGGCAAATATACACTGTGTTAGGAAAAATTAGTTCTAATACATCCACTCCTATGTGTATTATAGTTTTTTAAGACAGTTGATAGTGTATGCCCACATTGATGATGCTGTTAGGGTATGTTTGTTTGTTCAGGCAAGAATCCCAGGCATCCGATTTTAAATGTCTAGGACTAGATTAAGCTGTCTGGCCAGGGCTCGGACACCTTGTAACTTCGGAGAGCATTTGCTGGTTTTTTATGAGCTTTCTAGCATCCTTACTAAGATAGTCTTTTCTAGCAGATTTTAGATGATTACTGATGATGATGTATTGTGTGATCTTGATACAATCACTGTAGCTACGTATTTGATGTTCAAGTACAAATTTGTGTGCTCTCGCCTCTCTGTCAGTCAAGAGAAGAAATGATACATTTCAATGGCACAGACATGCACCAGCATCCCAAAAATGCATCTAGTTGATTTTTTAATTTCTTAGAAGATGTGGTTTTCTATTATTTGTTCATCAACCCTTTTACAGCAAAAGCCCCATTGACATACCTACAAATATTGTTCATTAGAGCAGTGGTATCCAATGCATCAATGAGAGGTTTTTTTAGAAACTAATGGCAATGTAAAACATGACATAGATAGGCGACACCTGAATAAGTGGATTTTATTAAGATATGACTATATAAGTCAATTTCAGCTTCCTCCAAAATTCATAAACCAATCGGTATAATATGACTATTGGGAGCAATGAAGAATTTGGTTATTCATCTTGCACATGAGCAATACTGACAATGTATTGCCGAACAACGTTCTTACTCTTAAGCTTCCCTAGTTTAGTGAGTTACTGTTACCACTTACCACATGCCTAATTTACTTAAATGTATAGGCAACCATGGTACGGTATGTAGTGCATGTTGGTCACATGCCTGGGATTTATCGAACATGGAAAGATTGCTATGCTCAAGTCAATCGCTACCCTAATAATTTGCACAAAAAGTACAACACAGAAGCTGAAGCTTTGAGGGCCTACTATAGTCATCCGGCCTACCTTGCAAACCATGGGTAACCGGCCTACTATGGTCCAATGAATGCAAACCATGGCCATCCGCAGGCACTGGAGATTGAAGAGAAGCCACCCACCGGAGATGTGAAGATTAGGAGAACTGCTCCTTGGTCTTGGAAAGATGTCATGCTTTTAGTTATGGCTATGGTCATTGCTTTTCTTATTTGGAAGTTGATGTAGGCTTAGTTTCATAGAACAGTAGGTGGACTTTGTTGTATGTGGTCAATCCAACAATGAATTTGTTCTAAATGAACATATGCTATTATTTGACTTTGTTGTATGTGGACTTATTATTAGACTTTGCATTAAACATATTATATATATATATATGTATATATATATATGAACATATGCTATTAGTAGTTGTCCGCAGCCAAAACTAACCACGATCGTGTCACAGCCATGACTCATCATCGCCTATTACCCCATCGCCGAAGAACAGATCAGCAACAAGAAGCGGCTAATATCACTGGGACAGGAGAGCCGCATGATCCGATAAACAATGATGGTGTCAATCAGGACAGTGAGAACGAGCAGCCATGGACCCCGTCTGTCCTGCTCGATCTGGGTCAAAATGACCAAGATGGCCAGGTAACTTTGGTATCATGTGACTATGTAGCCACACACGCTAATCAATTGAGAGGGTCATGTCTCTAGCAGGAGCCTCCACCGGCCGAGGAGCCAGAGGGTTCGTGTAGCAGGATGGCCAGATCTAAGCGAGGCGTGTCAAAGATTCCTATTGGTAGGAATGCACACTTGCACATTACTAAGTTCGATCAATTCAGGGATCCACTCTCACTACCTATAGCTTTGACCAAATACAAGACTATCCTCGGATTACTTGTTAGGGACTTCATCCCGATTAGGTACAGGAAGTGGATTGGGAAAGATGATGATCCATGGAGGGTTCCCGAAAGTGAGAAGGATTACATATGGGATGTCAAGATCCTAGAGTATTTCACTTTCCCAACAGAGTATGACATGGAGTTAGTCAAGAAAAAAGCAAAAGAAATCATGGGGACATGCTTCAAGAATTTTAAGGGGACATTGTACAAGAATTTTGTCCTCCAAAATAAAGAGCCAGATTTCGATGGTGGACAGTTTAGCAAGCAGAAGGACTTCTGGTAGGATTTCAAGGAATACAGGTTATCCGATGAGTACTTAGAACTGAGCAGGAAGAATAAGGAGAACTCGTAGAAAGCGATGAATCCTCATCATCTTGGCTCTTGTGGCTACGCCAAAAAGATGCCAGAATTTGAAGCAGAACTTCAAAAGATGGATCGTCTTGCTGAGGAAGGTGTTTAGGTTGAGACCACCAATTGGGAGCCTAGATCGGTAATATACTGTATGGAGAGGAATGTACGGCACGCCGAGGATGGGAGCTTTAGCTCCACAAATCAACCCATGAGCTAACTCATCCAGAGGATCTCCTAGGTAACTGAGGAGGTGAGGCAAGGGACTCGCACTTCTAATAGGGAGAAAGACATGCTCACCCAAGCACTCGGAACCAAGGAGCACCCTGGTCGCACTAGAGGAACCAGTGTTGTTCCTTGGAAACTAGCATTCCCCCAAGAATCAAACACTTACCAAAGCCCCTCGAGGGGTAGAGTGGAACAGGAGGCAGAGTATTTGAGGCGACTAAAAGATATGGAAGACAGAATGGAAGCATGGATTAAGGCGACTGCTGAAGCGCGAGTCGAGCAAATTTTGCTGTCCAAGGGCTCAAGAGTACCACAAAACCCTACTCCTACTGCATTTAGCCTACAGTTTAGGGGTCGCAGCAACTGCGGATCAACCCAACTCGACGAAGAAGAGACGAATATGCCTTATTCGGTGGACGGCATCACTAAAACCCGTCAATGTCAAGTTGTACATCCGTCAAGAATGGACAAAGGACAAGGTGGCGCTTGGCCAGGCCTAGCCTGCGGGAGACGGGACAATTAATGGTCGCCCAATTCCACAGGGGTACGCTCGCGTGAAAGGTCCTTGTGTGGTTTTGGTAATTGAGTGACAACCTAGGTGGACTAATTGTGTTTATATGAGATACACAGGTGATTAGTCCATAGGAACATGTGTGTGTGAGCAACATATGCCATGAAGGTGAAAATGGCTTGGAGATGTTGCAAAGCTCACACATGAGATGATGAAGGAGCTCATTGCAAATGAGACATGACATTGAGTCATGTGATCAAGGTGGAGAAGATCAAGACATGATAGTGATCATCCGATTATGTGAGAGAGTGATTCTAGTGCGATTGCATCGTGAGGTTGCATCGAGTGGCACTAGGTGATCGAGTTGCAAGCCGGTAGTGCTTGTTACTCTTGGAGGTTGCCACCTCCTAGACGGCTTGATGGTGGTCTCCCCGCAAGAAGCTTGTGCGGTGCTCCGGAGAAGAGCTTTGTGAGGGGCATTGTGCTCACCCCGCGGAAGCCATGAAGAGCAACTCTAGTAAAGTGGGACGCGAAGGGCGACAAGTGGTCTGACCGGGTCAAGTGCTAGAGCTTGTGGTAAGCACTCCACGTGGGAGAGAGTGACTTGCGGGTCACCAGTAGCAAGAGGACCGGCGGCAACCTTGGAGTTTGTCTCAACCGGGACTAGCATGTTGGCAAGCACGTGAACCTCAGGAAAAAATCATCGTGTCATCCTTGTATGCCCGTTGGTTTGCATCCTCGTTACACAAGCTTGTAATTACTTTCATATACATTATGCTTGTGTAGTTGCTCTTGTAATTAGTTAGCTTGTGTAGCTTGCTAGTTACCTTCTAGCTTGTGTAGCATAGAAGTAGCTCCCTTGCATGGCTAATTTTGTTTGTGTAACCTTGTTAGTCACATTGCTTAGTTTGTGTAGCTAAGTATTTGTGCTCTCTAATTTGGGATTGGTTGCCTTGTTATTGAGCATTGCTAGTGAGCTTAGTTGGCTTTATGCTTTTGCTTACTAGCATGTGTAGGAGCTCCCTTGTTGCTTAAAGTACTAGTGGCATAGGCTTGTGTGACCTTGCTTCTAGAATTGATTAGGAGAGCTCTAGCTAGCCCGGTACCTTAATAGCTTAATTAGGATCTTTGCAAGGTGCTAGAGAACATAGATAGAGGGGTATAGTCTTGGCTAGACCAATAGATTTAATTCCGCACTTGTTTCGGTTAGCCGGCGCGATTAAGATTTAGAAATGACTATTCACCCCCCCTCTAGTCGCCATCTCGACCTTACAAGTGGTATCAGAGCTAGGTCTCTCATTTATGGTCTTCACCGACCCGAGAGGATGGCGGCTTATGGGCTAGATGTTGATTGTCCACACATTTTTGATGGCACACACTTTACACGATGGAAAAATTGGATGATATGTAATTTTAAGTTTATTTGCCTTCAAATGTGGTGGATGGTAGATGTAGGCTTTTCTCATGTGTTGGATGAAGATAATCTAACTCAAGCACAAGAGAAATGCCTAGATCTCGACGTCCAAGCTACTAACATCATGTATAGATCCTTGCATGATAACATCTTTGGAGAGATCATTGACATGAAGACTACCCATGAGATTAGGAGTTATCTCAATGAGAAGTATGGGACGGTCTCCGATGATGATGATGAGCCCAAGAAGGAGGCGCATGAGTGTGTTGAGCATGACCACGACTTGGTGATTGTGAAAGATTGCTCCACCTCATGGTCAAGTGATGATGATGATCATACCACAAGATCACTTGACAAGATTGATGATGGTGCCACAAGTGATGCCAATGATGATGCTACTCCTTGCACACTTGATGGTGATAATGATGGATCATGCTCGGGGAATGAGAGTGATGTTTCTTCAAGCTCTCCAACTATATCACATTGCTTCATGTCACAAGGTGATACTAAGGTATCTAATGCAAATGTGATTGATCTTGATTCATATGAGGAGCTTCTAGATAGATATGGTTGCATGATCAAAGCCTTAGAAAAAGAGATGGCTAAAACCGAGAAATTGAAAAATGAAAACTCTTTTCTAAAGAACACATGTGAACAACAAAAGCATCTACTTTATGTTACTACTTGTTCATATGAGGAGCTAAAATTGGCTCATGAGGAACTTAGGGTTGCTCATGATAACTTGGTACAAGACCATGCTTTTCTCACTAAGGAGATTTCTAATGGAAAAACTAAAACTAGTGAGAGGTCATCACATGGGTCAATTGATCAATCACATATTGTTGCTAACCCTTGTGATGTAGGCAAGAAGCATGTATCCACCTCTTGTGATGATTTATTATAAATGTCATGTTCTTCACAAATAGATACTTGTCCTACTTCTATGTCTTGTGAGACTAACCATTGGAAGGAGAACAACGAGCTCAAAAATGAAGTGAAGAAATTGAGCAACAAGTTAGAGAGGTGCTACAACTCAAAAGTCACCTTTGAGCACATGTTGAAGACTCAAAAAACTATGGTGACAAGTGTGGCCTTGGCTTCAAGAAGAAGATGACAAAGGGTTAAATAAAGAGAGAAAAAAGGATGAAGAAGCTACAACAAAGAAAGCTCTCTCATACCATGTGCTACCGATGTCATGAAGCGGGACACATTGCAAATGGTTGCCCTAACATTGAGAAGCTCAAGAAGATAAAATAAGAAGAGAGGCTCAAGCATGTGAAGTGCTTCAAGTGCCGCACTTGGGGTCACCTTACCTCAATGTGCCCAACCAAGCAATTGGTGAAGCAACTAGAAGAGCCTCAACCAAAGCCACAAGTTGAGCAAGAGAAGACACCCTAAGAGCAAATCAAGATCAACCATGAAGATGGTGGTGATTTGATGATAAATAAGAAGAAAACAAGAAGGGGTGGAAAGGCAAGGCATCTAATGCAAACTCAAGGTGCCAAAATGATGAGCAAGAATGAAGATGAAAAGAAAGATTATTCTCACATCAAGTGCTTCAAGTGTGGAAGTATGGGACACTTTGCCTCTAAGTGTCCTACCAAGCTTGAGAAGAAGGCTCAAGCAATCCATACGAGGCAAAGTAATGAGAAGCACCACATGAGCAAGGAAGAGGAGGCTCAATCAAAGAGAAAGTGCTACTCATGCCGGAAAAGGGGACACATGGCACATTCATGTCCTCTAGGTAACATTTCTAAGCCTATTTCAATTATTGATAATGATGTGCTTAGAAAGGATGGTAATGGCACCTCTACGGTTGCTATTGCAAAACATCCCGCTACTCATACTAAGGCGTTGCCTAAGTATGTTTCTCCTAACTTGAGAGGACCCAAAATTGTTTGGGTACCATCAAAAAGTGGATGATTTTTTGTAGGTACCATCGGCAATGGAGGCTTGGTTCAAATGGTATTCATCTTGTTGATCATGTAGTTGAGCCAAGTATTGCTAAGTGATGATCATTATCCCAATGCCATGACAAATTGAGTGAAGTTCAGAAGTGCTACAACATACAAGTGTCATATTCAAGTTGTGGTAATTTATTGGATTATTTGATGGCTTACAAATAATCGAGTTGAAGCTTGCTAGTTGGATGATAATAAGCTAACCAAGGTATATCTCTTGTTGATCATTTCATTTGGGTACATATGAGTTGATTGAATTGGATAAATATGCAATGTTGCTTGCTATAAGATGCTTGGATGGATAAATTGATTAGTAGTCAAGTTTGGACTGATTTGTGTTGGATAAGTTCACAAGATGACATTTAGTAAGTGGATTGAATGGGTTTATGTCTTGTGAAAGTATTCAAACGAGTTAGTTTCAAGTTTGATTCATATTTGATGAAGTATAGCTCAAGTGATTCAAATATGTCCTATATTGAAAATATGAGTGAGTTGTGATCTTAGCCATGCTTGAGTAATCAAAACTTATTGGATTCACATAAAAATTGGTATACATGCTCTAGACTTATGGTATAAGATGCTGTATAAATTTCATGAGAACTGGATAAGAGATGCTTCGATTTTGAAGTAGATCTTGTCAGCTATAGTGCAGCAGCTTTTAGCATGTAGCAGTGGTGGATGAATTGACATTTGGTAGCAATCTAGAAGTCAAACAAAGCTCAGATTTTTACAGATGCTAGATAACTTAGTGAAGCACATCTTCACCAAATTTCGTGATATTTGGATTTGTACTTTGGGAGATATGCTTATTTCTTTGAAGGATATAGAATCTGCCAGAAAAGTGAGAAATATTGGATTGATCTAGAGTCACTTTGATTGAAAGGTCCTCAAGTTGGAAACATGTTTACAAGTGTTTGAGGTACCTAAGTTTGGTTTTGAGATGATCTTTAAGCATGACAAGCAAATAGTACAAGGCCATTTGATTGTGGAGTGTACTTTGCACACATTCGGTACTCAAATTGGAAGATCAAGATCAAACTCAAAATGAAGTTGAAGTTTAGGTTCTAGAGACTATTGGAAATCATTTGGTAGAAAGAAAAGGACGTAAACAAGTAGAAAGAAAATGACTTAAAGAAGGAATCGAGGTTACTCATCAAGTTAAGTCCATCACTTGGATCAATCAATCAAGTTATTTCAAGTGGGTATCAAGAATGGTTCTTGGAGAGAGGTCACTTCTCCCTAGTGTAGGGGCTTGCCGCCTATGAGTGGGTAAACCAAGTGTGATACTTGGAAGGCTAACATGGAAGTGGTGATCCGAGAAATATTTGAGATGCTTAGTTGAAGCAATCAAAAGGGTTGACCAAGAAAAGCAAGCAACACCCAAAAGAGAGCTAGTCATGATATTTCAAGTGGTATTCTCAAATTGATGCTCTCATGCAAGTAAAGATGAAAAGAAGAAGCAAGCCAACCACAACAAGAAAGTACACTTGATCATAAGTAGTATTCATTTCATATGGGTGAAGAGTGAAATTCAAAATGGTGTCTATTGGTCTTTACCAAGCTTATAATTGGACTTCACATTGCTATTAGAGTAATGAATTGGAATCTATGTGACTATCCTCTACTCCAACATAGCAAAGGTATTATTGTAATGTGCATGATCATTTCATCTCTTACTAGTATGCGGTTAGTGCATATAATTCATACTTCATAGGATCATGCATAACAAATGAAATATTTAAATTCATAGCCTACCACTATTACTTGAATAATTAGTTGATCTAGTGGTTACTATATGAATTTGTTCATGAGCTAGTAAACCCAAGTACTTGACTCAATTTGAATTGCTAACAAGTGACAAGTACAACATTGGTAACATAACCCTTGCAAGAGGTGTGAAGAAGCTTGTCATTGGTTCAAACTGGACTTGGAAGCTTAGGCAAATTAATTTAGTTCAAGTCAACCATAGAAGCTCATGATAGTGATAAGAGTACAAGCACAAGACAACAATGCAAATGGATATCTAGTTTGTTTGTTTCAAATGGTATCTAGACTCAAGTAGTTCATCAAGAATTCACAAGTGATGTCTAGATCAACTCACAAGTGATATCCTATAAGTGGTACTCATGAAGATAGCAAATGTTCAAAGAATGGTCAAAATTGACAAATCCAACAAGTGGCTCCATACTAGAATTTTTTTTCAAGTGGTATCACATCTACACGTGGTATCAATCATGCAAGACGATAGTTCCACAAGTGATCCTCAACTTTAAGTGATCATCAAATGAAGAATACATCCCTCACCTACAAGAGCTCAAGTGTATCAAATGGATGACTCATGCTATCACATAGGGGGAGGTGTCCCACAAATTGAGCTCAAGTGTATCAAAGATCCTATGTGTGGTATCTCAAGAAGCCCTACACAAGATACAAGTGGTACAAGTTACAAGTGGTATCTACAAGTGGTGTCATTCCAACAATCAAGTGATGTCCATCAAAAATATAAGATTCAAGCCTCAACCATCTACCCCAAATTCATACATTTGCATCAATGAGAAACACACTTTTTATGGAAATTGATGACAAAGGGGGAGAGATAGCTTTGAGATTGAGATTGTACAAGGGGGAGAGATAAGATATGAAAGCTCAAAGAAATAGAGGTAGAACATGGACATGGATAAAGAGGGAGCAACATTAAAGAAAAGAGATGGATCAAAATTCTTGGACAAGAGAAGCACACAAGTAGGGGGGGGCAAGCTCATGAACTTTGATTGATTGCATTTGATATGTGCATATTCATGTGCTTGCTTGCATTACATAAGTTCTTAAATTCAATATGCATGCTTGTGTGATGTATGCTAGTTGTAAAATTTGATTGATGAAATGAAAACTAGCATGCATAGGATGATAGCTAGACACTTGGTATGTTTTTCAAGTAATGCTAGTACCTTGCTTTTAATGTTGATCTCATGAGGTATCTAGTGTTTTTTTCAAGTGTTATCTAGCTAACCATGGTGCTAAGGATGAACTTAAAGGTGCAACTTCGATTGGTATCATACTTCAAAGGTTTACTCTATACACCTTAGCATCATTTAGTAGTAATTACTCTCCCACAATTTCAATCTATGCATATGTACTAGCTTCAAATCAAACACTCTAGCACATATGTAGGGGGAGCTAATACTACCATCTCAGGTTTGTGGTACTTGTCCAAAATCATTTTCACATGGTAAAATTGCTTGGGCAAGCAACATGAATCCAAAAAAGCTTAATTTTCATATCTTTGTAGAGTTGTCATCAATTACCAAAAAGGGGAAGATTAAAAGGTCCTTGTGTGGTTTTGGTAATTGAGTGACAACCTAGGTGGACTAATTGTGTTTATATGAGATACACAGGTGATTAGTCCACAGGAACGTGTGTGTGAGCAACATATGCCATGAAGGTAAAAATGGCTTGGAGATGTTGCAAAGCTCACACATGAGATGATGAAGGAGCTCATTGCAATTAACTACTCTTTCGAGACATAAATTGTTAACTTTTGAGCACTTTCCATGATTTTATGTGGGTGTATAGCAAAATTTTGCATTCTAAAAAGCAAATAGGATTACATAGGCTTTTTGAACCCCTTGCGAGTCAATGAGAGGAAATGTTAGGCATCTATGGATGTGACGTGGAAGAAATGAAATAGAGATTGATTGCTGTTTTCGACGAATTCACGATGAAGAACAAAACCCACATATTTTAGCCTACAACTGCGAGTATGTGTTCTCGGCTTTTAATTTTATGCTTCTTTTTTCGTTAAGATTATTCGATAATTAGGATTCTATGATTGCAGCAACCATTTCGTCTTTATTTGTGTTAATCTTGCCAAAAATCTGATCGAGGTGTGGGACTCGAAGAAAAATCCATTTCATCATCTGGATGCACTGGTGGCAGTGTTGAATTAGTAAGCGATCCTAATAACATATTATTTTTTAATCACACATGCCGCTTTCTAATGTTTCTCCCTTTAATGTTGCTCAGTATCCGAAGAAAACATATCGGTGGGACGCAGGTCTCATTCAAGGTTGTCGAAATGGAGGGGAAGTACCTAAAACAGCCGGCGAAAAATAATGAATGCGGGTTTTATGTAATGTGGGCAATGCTTCGCTACATCAGCGGAAAATCGGAAGAAGTCGATAAGTTGGTGTGTATAATCCATATTTCATTTATGTCTGTTAATAATTCAATAAAATGATTTACTATTCCTCTTTGGTTATCATCTTTTTTGAACGACAACGCAAGAAATATAACCACGAAAGGCTGTTAGACATGGAGATCATCGCACTGCAATCTGAGCTGGCAAAATTCATCTTAGCCGAGGTATTGGAAAAAGATGGAGTATTTTCCATTGCACAATCTGTGAAGTACAAAGACCAGTATGGCCCAGAGCGGCTCGCCAGATTATTATAAGAAGTCCGAGAAGCATTGCACAATCTCTTAAGTCCGAGAACATTTCTTTTTTATTTTGAGGGATCGAGATCTGGATAAGAATATTTGAATTGTAACCGTAGCATTTGTAATGTTTAATATTGATGGACCTGTCGTCTACGTAGCGTATATAAAGCGAAACCCGATTTCACAAAAAAATATAAATTAAAATCAATTATAAAATAATAAAATGCGAACGTGACATCACTGCCGGTTATCAGAAAACCGACAGTGTTGTCGTAAACATCACTGTCGGTTAGCAACAAAACCGATAGTGATGGCACTGCCGGCTCGAGCCACAAACCGGCAGCGTTGGCTTAGCCATCACCGCCGGTTCTTGTCACAAAACGATAGTGATTCTTACTACAACGCTGCCGGTTGAAACATAAACCGACAGCGTTGTTGGAACTGAACTCTACCGGGTGGTCTTATGAACCGACAGTGTTGGTGGAAATAAACACTGCCGGTTGTGTAAAGAACCGACAGTGAAGTTGAAGTACACTGCCGGTTTGTAGGAACCGACAGTGATAGCTTACCCTCATTACTGTCGGTATGGTTGTGCCGGTTCAAAATCCGACAATGATGAGGTATTTAATTTTGAATCAGCAGTGAAGTGCTATCGTGACGTAGTGGTTCTCCTCACTCTTCCGAGTACCAACTCCCATCCGATGGCATCGTTTCAGTAAAAATTTTCCAAAGTTTCCAGAAAACTGCTTTGTTTTTCTAGCGGCCGGCCGACTTGTTTCGTACACGCACGTATCTCTCTTATCTGGAGAAAGCAGCTTTGATGACTATACTATAACAGGTGTGTAGCGTGACCTGGATAGTGTGATCTGCAAGCGAGAGATCGAGTCAGCAGTGTGACCTGGATAGTGTGATCAGCAGCGAGAGACCGCATGAACGAGTGTTAATGGCTGCTTGCTTGCTTTCCATGGCCATGCCGCGTTTACTCTGAGAAAGATTCAGAGCTCTGAGGTCATGCAAAAGCCTGCCGGTCCGCGTGGCGCGGAGTAGTTGTTACCTATCAACTGAATATTATATCGATACGATGTAGCAGTAAAATAATATAAACAGCTATGCATTAGCTTTGTTCCAGATCGGTTTAGGAAGTGGATTAAGGAACTGAAATGAAATATACCAAAATATTTGGAAGAAGGATACAGCAGTATACTGGCAGTTATATATATATGGCTATTAAATACTCCTTGAGTCCTTGAATGAATCAAATCCTAGAGTTATGTTAAATCAATTTCTTTAAGTTTGGTCAAATTTATAAAAAATATACAACACTATTTATGACATCAAATAAACAACGATGAAAATATATTTCATTGTGTATCTAACAATATTAATTTAGTGCTATAAATCTAGGTGCTCTTTTTCATAAATTTGATCAAACTTAAAAATATTTGATTTAGGAAAACTCTGTGGAATTGATTATTTTAAAGAACGGAGGGAGTATACAACTGCAATTCAATTGGTGTACCTCGAAAGCAGTTCGGTCTATCTCTGGACTCTACTACTCCCTCCTGGTCTACGGCACTCATACTCGTGATACAAAACTAGCACAGAACACGCACTCCGCAGGCTAATGAACAGCAAAAAAACACTCGAACAAAGTACATATGAGCAGTAGCAGCAAAGTGAATAGTAATAAACCGCTAAACAGTAACAAACAGAGAAATAAACAGCGTGAAACAGTACTAATTAAAACAGTGGTGTACAGTAAAGGAACACCGATAAAACATGTCTGAACAGTACATGAGGCCCTGGATGGTCTCCATTTTATTCCTGGTGGAGGGATTAATATATATTTATTATTATTATATAATACGGGCATCGTTTCATACATAAGGAACTATAGTCGTAAAAACTTGTTCTTTTCCGTTGTCGGAAACTCTCTATACTTTTTGTTTCCAAATAAAAAAACTCAGTGTTATATATATACACTATACAGTATAGTGATTAGAGCACACCTTGTCGATCGATATCGGTTTATTTGGCTCCAATTAATACTATTTATTAGTTAATAATCACACTCGAAAGAGTATAACGTTGGGGTCCAATCCCTTGGGCACGCTCGCCACGAGTTCATGGTACGTGTCCGGCAGCGACAGCGCGATCTTGGTGGCAGTCTCCAGGTAGCTCTGAAACTTGTCGGTGGTCAGGCCAGCAGCCTGCTGCTGATCCGCGGCGGTGGTCTTCTTCTTCGGGTAGTACTGCTCGTCGTCGTCGTCCGAATCGGCGTCGACGACGGTGGTGGTGGAGGTGCGGCGGCCACGGTGATCGTGTAGCAGCTCCTCCCTCATGACGTGGTGCTTGAACGTCCGTCGGTGGAACGCCCAGTTTCCCGTGGCCCAGTCGAAGCTGTAGAGCGGGAGGAAGCGGTGGCCGTGCGCGGCCACGAAGTCGATGGCGGCGAGCACGAAGCGGAACTCGTCGCGGGAGAGGTAGTAGGCGAAGCTGACCCGCGTCCACCCGGGCTTCACGCCGTGGTACCCCCTGACGATGGCGTCGCGGATGCGGAGCGAGAGGTCCTCGCCGACGCCGAGGAGCGCGTGGCCGTAGGGCCCCGCGCACGCGCAGCCGCCCTGGCCTGGATCCCGAACAGGTCGTTGAGGAGTTTGGCGACGAACCGGCCGTGCAGGGGCAGCCGCCGACGCCGCGGGCTCCCGGTCGCTGACGCGTAGGAGGTGTCATCTCCTTCTCCGCCCGGGTAGACGAGGAAGGAGAAGATAGGCAGGCGGCGCGCGGCGACGTTGCCGAGCACCTCGACGTTGGGGTTGCTGAGCAGCCGCGCCATGGCCGCCTCCGCGTAGACCTGCTCCCGCAGCGCGACGGCGTCGCGCCCGACGTGCTCCTTGACCCAGAACGCCAGCGACGCGCGCACCTTCTGCACGATGGGCGGCGTGCCGGCGTCCTCCCGCTCCTCGATGTCGTCGTAGTACACCGTGTCCTGCAATGCATGCGGGTGTACGGTACGGCACACGTGCGTCAGCGACTGGATCGTCATGCATGTACTGCCACGGAGTTGTGACTCCGATGGTTCAAGCGTGCATATCACGGCTTTAATGATTGCAGTACCAGAGTACGAAACATTCGGGTTCATCAAAACCTGTACTATACTAGTAGTACCTAATTTGGAATTTACATGCATGAACAAATAAGTACAGAAGCACACGGCGGGTCGATTGTCGTTGGTGGCCTCACTCACCTCCTCGCTGAATCCGTTGACGTAGGCGACGGTGCCGCCGCCGCAGGTGGACGGCGGCATGCCGGCGAGGCGGTAGAGCGCCCGGTTCATGAGCAGGATCCCCGGCGTGCCCGGCCCGCCGACGAACTTGTGCGGGCTGAGGAACACCGCGTCGTAGCCGTCCATCTCCCCCGACCGCATGTCGATGTCAACGTAGGGCCCGCTGTTCAGACACACGGGGATGTCAACGATCGACTCACGCATGTCTCATATAATGCAGTGCAGGACACAATGTTATCTGAGCAAGAAACGTGAGCACAGGTACACTGCTGACGCATGTACAATATACAAGTAGAAATGTCATCTTATTTATTTATTTTCGTACTGTGTATATATCTTGGTTTTCGTAGTTGTGTTGGTGCAGAAACAACAATATTCAGATGTGTCGCGTTCTGAGTTCTGACGCGGCGTATGCAATGCAACACCGGCCATTGAAGGCCTTTGTGGTTTCTTGAGAGAGCGAGGCTATGTTCAGATCGGTTTTCTGTTCTGAGTTGTGACGCGTTTGCATGTAGCAGGTAGAGGTCGATGGCTTTCGCTGTCGGATGAGCTACGAACTGGACTTGCGATGCCGCTCCTTCTAATTAACTTGGAAATAAAATTAACAAAACAACGCCGGGCAAGGAAAATATGTATGAGATTGCTTCAACGATGAGGAAACCAGACGCAAAAACATTTCAGTAACTTCATCTAACTACTATATCACGTGTGATTGATGCGTTCTTAATAATAATAAGTCTGGCAAGCCATGAATTTGATAGCTAGCGTATGGCTTTGGTACACAGATGCAATACGTGATGGTGGCATCTGCAGGTCAAAGTGATATCATCATGCAGCATGCAGCAGGTCGCGAAATTTGTCAAATTTTGATGTCAAGGATGGAGGAAACGGGCGCGCCTGCAGCTGCAGGTAAGGATGAAAACAGACCGAAAAAATCCCGTTCCATTTTCTATTTTCTTCCGTTCGTTTTCGTATTTGTGGGATCTCGTTTCCGTATTTACGGAAACGTGAAAGGGGTTTTTCCGTTCGTTTTCGCGAGATCATGTTTTTATCCAGAATTAACTCGTATTTATTCCGTTTTTCATCCCGTTTTCAATCTATGTGAAATATGTCTAGAAATTGATATGTTGATAAACCTACTAATCTCACAAATTATGCATGTTAACATGATAACACATGGTATACTAGTGAATATCGGACCGATAATTTCGTAAGTGTATATTATTTTGTGACTTTGTTCATGTATACTCAAGAATATTTGATCTTGTTATTCTAACTTATTTTTCTGGCTCTCCGTCCGTATTTGTTTGTTTCCATATTTCCGTATATCCCATCCGTTTTTATTATGTTTTTTCCACGAACCTGATCCTGTTTCCGCTAAAAATATAGAAACGGAAATGGGAGAGGAGTTTTTCCGCCCGTTTCCGTCTGTTTTCGTCCTAGCTGCAGGTGAGCAAATCAAATCGCGAAATCAAATTGGCCTAGTTGTTATTACTATTCAAAGAACGACGCTTGTTTTTTATGTTCATCAGGTCCGGACAGCTGAATGGATCAAACTGCAGACTGAATTTCGTTCTGATACAGGAGCTTACATTTGCATTAATTGTTCTATGGCGTCAAGTTTCAAACCTCACGTATATATTCTATAGCACATTGACAAAACGAGAGTTGCTGCCTGCATTTGGAATTGAACTGTATAGCTGCAAGGACTTTAATTTTGGCCATCATGCATGCGTGTCAGACTATTAAGTTGTGTGTTCAAACTTCATATATTGTCACGACTGTCACGTACGAGCCTAGAAATTCACGGCTACAAACAAAGAAAACCTGAACAATTCTTAATTTCTAGCTGAGGTGCAACCGTGAATTTTAGAAGTATATACATATATATGTAAAAAAGAACTTGATCGAAGTTTATACCTCAATGCAAACTACTATTCTATACATCGTGGACAGGCACCTAGAGAGTACAACACGTACCTGGCAGCGAAGTCGAAGCAGGCGAAGGCGCCGTGCTGGTGCAGGAGGCGAGCGATGGCGCGGGTGTCGGTGAGCACGCCGGTGACGTTGCTGCACGCCGAGAAGCAGCCCAGCATGGGGCGGTTGGCGTACTCGGACGACGCCAGCGCGCGCCGCAGCGCAGCGAGGTCGACGAGCCCGTCGTCGCCGTCGGTACCCGCACCCGCGCCGATCTCCACGACGTCAGCCAGGGACTGCCGCCACGACAGCAGGTTGGAGTGGTGCTCGTAGGGCCCCACGAACACAACCCACCGCTCCTCCGCGCGCAGCAGCTGCTGCGCGCCGGCGGCGGCGGCGCGCGCCCGCAGCAGCGCCGGCGGGCACGCCACCCCGATCGCCTCCTGCAGCCGCTTCGCCACCGCCGTGGCGCCCGACCCGCAGAAGAGCAGCGCGTCGTCGGGGCCCGCGCCCATGCACCGCTTGATGTAGCTCCCCGCTTTCCTCGCCATCCGCGTCGTCTTGCTGCCCACGTAGCTGTCCTCCGTGTGTGCGTGTTCCCTGCACACACAGCCATGCATCTGTCATGTAGTGTCGACAACATCTTCCTGTTTATGATGATCGAGACGCATTCGGCCATGCCCATGCTTATGCATCGATGGTGTTGCTTGGGGAGTGAAGAGGCATGCACGCTGACCGTAGAAGGGGTGGACGTTCTTGAGGATGTAGTCCTCGATGTAGTGGAGGCTGCGGCCGGTGGCGGTGTGGTCGGCGTAGAGGAGCGCGCGGCGGCCGAACGGCGTCTCGAACTCGGCGTCGTGGCCGACGAGCTGCGACCGCACCCACTCCACCTTCTCCTCGGCCTTGGTGCTCCGCTCCGACCGCGCCCGGAGGAGGCTCACCAGAGTATGGGGCGTGTAAGTGGGCGGCGCTCCATTCGTGGCGCCGACCTTCTTCTCCTCGCCGCCGTGCACCATCACCGCTTGAAGCGACGGCATGGCTAGATGCTTGCTGCCAATGCCAAATTATCAAAATGCTCTTCTTGCAGCTAGCTAGACTAATTGCAGTTGCAGTACGGCTACTCTCTCGAATATCTTGCATGGTTAGCAAGTACATGTATTTATACATCCGGCCGATCTCCCATATCGCTTCATGCGTTCGACTTCACAATAAGAATTTCTATAGCAGCTCTGATATGATTTGATGAGGACAAGAATAATCAATCTTGTGAGATGACTTTGGGATCGATCGCTAGCTAGTCAATGCTGCGAAGGAATTGCTTGTGATGGTCGCCAAATTGCAGACGATCAACTGGCGAGCAATTGCTGTACATGCTGAGCTGGTGGTGCGTCCTAGTTAGACCTGTTGCATGCATCAGCTCGATCGGTGAATTTATATTTTCTACTAGAGGTTTCGTGCTTGGGAGTCTCGCAGGTACGTAGGTGTGCTCCATTTGGTCAGTTTTCGAGTATAGTTGCATCACACACCCACAACACAAAGTTTCATCGTCATCAGGGTGGTTAGTTAACCGCCGGAGCCGCCGGCTGCTGCTCGATCGACAGATGTGCAGTCCAGTTTTTCTTTCATTTGACTCTGTTGCTGTCATGCAATTAATATCCGATTAAGATCATTGGCATGCTTATATCATTTTGTAACTAATTTACTTCCTCCATTCAGAAATATTAAATTAATCTAGGCACGAATAAGCAATGTTTTTAATTAGGTAAAAGTCAACAATAATAAACTTAAATAGTCGAATTTAATTATTGCAAATAATATGAATAGACACTGCCGGAAACAGTAAATATGTTGAGTATTTTTTGGTTGCCGAGTGCATTCCATCGGGTACTCGGCAAATCTTTCATTTGACTCTGTTGCTGTCATGCAATTAATATCCGATTAAGATCATTGGCATGCTTATATCATTTTGTAACTAATTTACTTCCTCCATTCAGAAATATTAAATTAATCTAGGCACGAATAAGCAATGTTTTTAATTAGGTAAAAGTCAACAATAATAAACTTAAATAGTCGAATTTAATTATTGCAAATAATATGAATAGACACTGCCGGAAACAGTAAATATGTTGAGTATTTTTTGGTTGCCGAGTGCATTCCATCGGGTACTCGGCAAAGAGCTGATTTGCCGAGTGTAGTGAAGAAGACATTCAGCATACATATTGCACTCGGTAAAAAACCCGATTTGCCGAGTGTAGTATAACAGACACTCGGCAAACAACAAGACGACACTCAGCAATGAATTGACACTCGGCAAAATACTATCATGTGACCAGCACGTGCGACGGCCGTCTGACGGCGTGCCGACCGTTATCAAAAGTGTTACTTTGCCGAGTGTTTTTCCCCTGCACTCGGCAAAATTATAAGTTTGCCGAATGTTTTTTATAGGCACTCGGCAAAGCCAAAACTTTTTTTCCTCTCCTGCCCTCCAAACTTTTTCTACTCTCCACATACAACATGTGGTACTACATGTTAAAATTTAGTATATTTCTCGATCTGTTTGGTATATTTAATTAATTTATTGCATTTAGAGAAAATTTTTGGTATAAATCAAATTTGAACCGCAAGTGATTCAAATAATGGAATAAAATAAGTGGAAAATGATATTCATATTATTGAGTCCATTTTGAGGCCTTACCCGGGAAATGAAAAGAAATTTCGAACATTTTGTTCAGGAAACACGACCACGAACGTGTGGCCGAATGATTTTTAAATTCTAAAAAAGCAAACAAAGTCTGAAAGTCACGAGATTTGTCAAAATCTTATGATATCATACGTGGAGGCTGTGGTAAAAAATTGAGAAGGTTTCGCATAATTTATCACGTACGACGCTTACAAACCGAAGCATCTCCGAAGAAAAATCGTAGCGTTGAGAAGGATCCGGTAAGATTTGGAGTCAAAGTGACGGTCGAATTGGGGTTTGACTTCAAAACTTTTTGTATAGGCAATAGACAATATAGATTGGTTCACATCAAATTTTGGTAATTTTTTGGATCCGTTTGATAATTTTAATTTATTAACTGCAATTATAGAATTTTAATTGATATAAATTGAATTTGAGCTATAACTGCATGAAATAATGGAATAATATTCGTAGAAAAATCAAATTTGCATTGTTGAGGGAATTTGACAAGGTATTTTCAAATTACATCGTAACAAATTTAGTAAAACACGTTATGAAGAAGGAGGATAGGTGGACATGAAATATCAATTTATTTTGCCGACTGTACTTTACTTTGTCGAGTGCCAAATCGTGGGCACTCGGCATACCTTTACTTTGTCGAGTGCCAAATCGCGGGCACTCGGCAAAGCCCTTTGGTTTTTACCCAAGCCGGCCGCACACTTACTCATACAGACTCACACACTCACCCGCACACACACACGCACACCGTGCCGCGCTGCCGGACCGCCCTCCGTGCTGCCAGACCGCCACCCCCACCCCACGCCGCCGGACCTCCCTCCGCCGCCGGGCGGCCGCCCCCCACCGCCGGGCCCTCGCCTTCTCGTGCCGCCGCCGGGCAGCCCCCCGCCATCCCGGCTGGCCCCTCTCGGCCCCCGTCGCGACGCCCCTCCCGCCGCCGCCTGGCCCAGCCCCCGGCGCCCCTGCCTCCCAATGGCCGCCCGGCGGGTTGTCCCCTCCTGGCTGCCCCCTTGCCGGGTAGCCCCCATGATCGGCGCCCTCCCCCTGGTCCGGTGAGCCCCTCCTCCTCCCCCCTGCCAATTTGGCTGGAGGAGGTGTCTTATGAGATTTTGTAAAGCTTCCCATGCATGACGTACTCATAATTGTGCGCGAGTTTTTCTACCAGCCTGAAAATTATATAGTTTATGTTAATTAGATCTTATCTACACACCTCATCAGCTAAAATGAAATCCTGCAACAAGGAACATTGGTGGTATCATATAGACCCAAAGCACATTGAGGATATCATATGAACCCAAGACACAGTATTAACTGGATGCTGCATTGCATCAGTCAATATCATTAAAATTCAAGTTGCATGATGCAAATTTCACAAAACGGCTAAATTAATCACCTGTGTATAGTATCTGGAGTGCCATCCAAATTCAGAGTAGGTGCTAAAACCATGTTAAATTTCTCACCGGCATGCATAGGATAAACATCAGTAGCAACATCTAGCTGCATATACATATCTAACTGCTCACTGCGTGCTTCGACACGAGAACTGTACACATGCAAGAGAAGAACAGAACATGAGCACAAGGTCATACTAGAACAAGGCTGGCAATTGAGCGTAGTTAGTTAACTCATAATATCGACGGAAGCTATATAAAGTGAAAAAGAAGCGGGTCATGCTTGACTGTTAGTTTCTTTTAGCTACAGCCTTGTCTTGCTACGGCTAAAATTAACTCTCCCAGATAAAGTCCTTCCTTGGACTATTGTTAGAATGGTTGGGGTATGTACTTGTCTAATGTACTGGATATGCAATTCCAAGATTGATTTAATTTCAGCAGACAAGTGACATGGCTTGTTTTACGTTTTAATAGGTTATGCGGCCGCCGCTCCCTGCCCCGCCCTGCAGTCGCCGTCCGCCTTGCCCTCCCGCCTCCCCACACCTTTGACTTGCCGTGGTTTTGCAAGGTATAAGATGTGTATGTGGTTGTCGGCCATCGTGCCATTGGTTTGATGTGTATGTGGTTGTCGGCCATCATGTCGTTGGTTTGTTGCAGGTTTTGGTTACCTCACCGTGCAGGGGAGGTGCTGCCGAAATTTACAATTGACACTATTATGTTCATTTGTTGCAAGAGAGGCTATTGCAAGGATTATTCCCCACCGTCCTCGACTCGTCACTTTACAAGACAACATGGTGAGGCATCCTACACCCCTCTTTCCATATCATGTTCATATATCAAGTAACCTAGCTAGGTGTCTCCCGTTCGAAAGAGATACGGTTGGAAATATGCAGATTTTTGCATATCTATAACCGTATCTGTTTCGAATTATCCACGTTTTTTGGACAGCCCGAGGATGTGTAGATGGAGTTAGTTTCCATGCTCTACTCGGATCCAAGATAGAGTTTCAGCAGCATCTCCCTATTGTTCTCCGGATACACAATCTCCCTACTAGGACGTGTATTTAGAGAACAACGGGGAGGTGCTGTCGAAATTCTATCTCGGATAGGAGTAGAGCATGGAAACTAACCCCATCTACACATCCTTGGGTGGGATTAGGACCTATCTTCACCTATTAGATAGTATAGGAACCTGTAGATGCAATTGATTTTTATATTACTTGCTGATATGTTAGAGGATAGATGACTGTGAGTGGATGTACACAGGCCGCTCTAGTCAGGGTTCGTTTACTGATGAATGGATTGAGAAGACCGATACTTTCTTGGAACTAGCATTTGCAAGGGTTAAAGGAGCGCGTGACACTTGGTGTCCCTGCAGCATTTGTGCAAACACGCGTCGACAAACAAAGGTGGTCATGGGTAAACATCTTTGCAAGAATGGATTTACGGCGGATTATACCCGGTGGATCTACCATGGTGAATCCGATCGTGTGAGAGACGAGGTCGTGAGACAATGAATCGAGGATTATGATGCTGATGTCGGGGTAGGAGACATGTTAAATGACTATCATGAAGCACACTTCGATGAAGGACGTAGGGAGGAGGAGCCAGAGCCAACCACAAAGGCATATTATGATATGTTGTATGCGGCATAGCAACCCCTTCACGGGCATGCTAAGGTTTCTCAACTGAATGTCATTGCACGCCTAATGGCCATAAAGTCCCAATTTTGCACCTCCCGTATGAGGCACGAATGGGGGGGCCTATGCAGGGTCGTTGGTGCTATTCAATTGAGAGATTTCAAAAGGTTCTTCGAACTAAATATAAAAATAAATAAAAATTAAAGCATCCATAGCAGAGGCATATATTCTGGAGGAGGTGTCAAACTTTACAACAAAATACTATGCTGACAACCTTCCTAGCGTGCATAATCCACCCCCTCGTTACAATGCTGGCGAAGATGAATCGAACCTTAGCGTTTTCCGAGGGCAACTAGGAAGTGCAAGTGGTGCGACTAACAAGACCTTGAAACATGAAGAGTGGCGCACTATTATGCTATATGTGTTGACCAACCTATCCGAAGTGGAGCCGTACATGTTGTAAGTTCTCAACAAACTTTTTTCTCAAGTAGTCACAATTTTGTGTCCAACTCCCTTGTTTCTCGTTGGTACAGGGAATTTCATGAACGATTTTGGCGTCAATCAAGGGAACCTACCCCGCAGGAAACTTCGACCCTTCTTAGAGAGGGTGCGGGAAATGGAATGCCCGATTTTATTTCTTGGTTCAAACAGAAGGTACTGTCCATTTTGGCTCATACTTAGTTTGATATTACAAGTTGCTCGTACGTGCGACTAATATAACGAATTACCATGCTTGAACTTGTAGGGACAAACCAATGCGTTTATGAGTGAGTGCCGAGTTGAGACAGGTTGCCGATGGTTGTGCCTATAGGGTCAGGTCATTTACCTGTTATGACGTGAATGGATATCGCTTTCACACAACAAGCCACGAGCAGAGTCGGCCCAATCGAAGAACCACAAATACCAGAGTTTTTACACAAGGCTAAGATGGGGTTGAGTATTATAGAAGAATTGAAGAAATATATGAACTCATGTTTCATGGTTGCAAACCTCTTAATCCTGTTATATCCAAATGCCATTGGTTTGATCCTGAAGTAGTGAGGCGGACCCCTAATCTTGGGCTAGTAGAAATTCAACAATCATCCGTCTTACCAGGAGATGATGTCTATATTGTGGCTCAACAGGCAACGCAAGTTTATTATCTCTCATACCCGTGCCAAACTGTAGACCGTCTTAAGGGTTGGGATGTTGTGTACAAGGTATCGCCACACGGTAAACTACCTATCCCAAACAATCAAGATTACAACATAGACCCCAACACATATGACGAAGAGTTCTTTCAAGAAGATGGGCTCGAAGGGAGTTTTGAGATAGACTTAACCGAAGCTTAGGGTATGGAAGTAGACAATGAAAGTGGTGCTGACGAGGACGCCGAAGACGAGGTTCAAAATATGAAGGACTTAGAATTACTTCAGCGATTACATCTAAGCAACAACGATGATGACGACATTCCTCCTTCGGAGCACGGGGATGATTATATCGACATGCGTGATAGTGATGATGAGACCTATGATCCAGCTAATCCTGATGATGATGATTATTTCTAATACATGTATGATCCATGCTAATTGATTTATTATTTGTCATACCATGTTATTTTCTAAGTATGTTTTGTTTATTTTGCATCTATTTTGATGTATTATCTGTGCTAACTGGTTTACTCTTTTTAATTGCAGGTGATTGAACAATGGTGGGCGGTATGAGGAGGATAACGTCGCTTTACTCAAAAGTGACAATGATGAGTAAAGGGTCCGATGCAGCTGAGGGATCCGGGAAGAGACCTCAGGGTAGACCCAAGGGTCGAGGGAAGGGTGGAGGCAAGATGAGTCCACCATCGCTTGTACCTTCGTCGCCGTATAAGTTACCTTCCTCTCACTCATCCTCTGAGGAGGAGGTACAGGTGGAGGAGGAGGTATAGGTGGAGGAGGAGGCAGGGGTGGAGGAGGAGGTAGGGATGGAGGAGGAGGCAGGGATGGAGGAGGAGACAGGGGGTACCTCTTCCTCTACTTCATCACGTGTGTGGTTGCGAGGTCCCTCGACCCTCCCAAGGCGACCGATACCTCTTGAGAGACGCCCGCTGATTCGACCCGATGGAGACAAGTAAGTGACTTTATATGTTATCACTAATTTTTTATTTGATATGTTCAAAATTATAATAGAAACTAATAATTTATCTTAATCACTTGGGCAGGGGTTGGAGGAAGGTCGGTGGGGGTGATCACGCACACCATGTGAATGGCATCCTTGATCTTTTGATCAAGGAAAAGTTCCCTGGCTTGGTGCAGTTCGGCGGAACTGTTGAGCCGGCCTACACGTGGGCCCACTATGCCGCCGTCCCCGACACCACTGATCGGGATGGCAGGTGTTTCATCGACAAGGCACAGCGTGTCAAGTCCAAGCTTTGGTTAAGTCTTTCTCACACTACATTGCTCAATACATCGCATTGATTGGACATTCTTGAAATAATGACTGGATACATCGTGTCTATATGCATGATTTCTTTAGATGCGAGGAGGGATACGAGGCCAAGGTGAATGTTGTGGCTGACAAAGCCGCCAAGAAACTCATCAAGGACATGCACTACGAGGCGCGCATCCAGATTGTGATCCAATACCACGCAGAATTTCTTAGAGAGAGGATCCCTAAAAGGGCGGCAAGAACCATGAGCCTGACCTTGAAACAATACCTGAAGGTAAATATAGAACATTAATACTTATTTTTTTTAGATTAATTATGCTTAATTTCATCTTCTTATATATCATATATTTGATGACATAGGTGCCTCCGTGGTGGTGTGCCTACGATCTACAGTGCTGGGCCCGGATGGTGGACAGGTGGTGCGACCCCGCGTGGGAGGAGAATCACAACGCTTGCCGGGAGCGGCGTTTGCTGATGTCGGGTGCACCACACTATCAAGGCAACCTCAACCTCTTAGAATATGCGGCTATATGGGTACTAGAATTCATTTCTTTATTCTAACACTCAACTCTGCATAATTTCTAATCATATTGCTTTTTTTGAAGTCGGCGTCACATGGTGGCGAGCCTTGCTCCCAGTTCGTGGCATATGCTTTGGCCCACAAGGGGAAGGCAACGTCCAACGTCGCCTACAACCCGGAGGACCCGCCCTCGGCGTACAGCAATGAGTCCATCCATAGCCGTCTCGATGGATACTCATCGATGGCAAGGCAGGTCCATGGCCTAGAGTACGATCCGAGCGCCCATGACCTTGATGGAGAAGTGGTCATGAGGGTGGGAGGAGGCAAGAAGCATGGCTGGTTTTGGATTGGCAACGGCACCATCGACATGGCCAGTACTCCCACTCTCTCCCAGATTCGAGCACGGAGCACGGGTTCCAGTCCAGCGATACGCCCACGGCCGGACTCTACACGGTTCCAGATGAACGCACTCTAGGTTATTTATGTTTTATTCATCGTTCATTGATTTTTACATACTTTTGCATTGCATTGTAATATTGGGACGAAATATTGTAGGCTCAGCTAGAACAAGAAACGAGGCACCGGGAGGAGCTAGAGACGAAGATGGAGGCAGAGCGTTAGAGGATGGAGGCAGAGCGGCAGAGGATGGAGGCAGAGTGGCTGAGGATGGAGGCAGAGTGACAGAGGATGGAGCTACAGATGTTTGAATATATGAGGGGTGTTTATGCTACAATCGGTCAACCTCCACCACCGTTTCTAGTCTTTCCTCAACCTGCTCCAAATACTATTTCAGGCACTGTGAGTCACTTTACAACCTTATAATCTAGTTTATGCAGAATCAATTTTATAAAAATGCCAAGACACTAGAAACTTAGTGACTAATGCTATTTGTTTGTTACCAACTGGTACTTAAGCAATCATATTAGAGTACAATGCAACTGAGAAGATATTGCTGATAGTTGTAAGGGTTATACTAGTTAGGCAGCAGAGAGACCATACGTGTTGTTTAATCTTGTCTCACACATACAATCTCTTCTCCTTTGTGCAGCATCAATCGGCGGTATCGAATGAGCCTCATGACCCAGCCCTGTCGCAGTGGAACTCGTGGCCTAAGTGACTACTTATGATTTTATTTGTATTTGCATTTGTGGATTACCTATGACTACTTGTGGTTGTGAATGAACCTACTTGTGATTCTGAAGTTTATTTGCATTTATGTGTTGTCGATATATCTATATGAACTGCCTGTGATGCCTATTGTGAACTATCTGTGATGGATGTGATATTTATTTGAATGTGATACGTGGCTGTGACCGAACCTAATAAATTGATTATTTGTGGCAGCTTTGCCGAGTGTAACACTCGGCAAAGAGGCCTTTTGCTGAGTGTCAGGGTTAAAACACTCGGCAAAGTATACACGTGGTAAAATTCTGTGCATTCTGGGACTAAAATAGCTTCTTTGCCGAGTGTCTGCGCTATGACACTCGGCAAAGAAGCCAAAATTCTGTGTCATGAGGAAGTGTTTGCCGAGTGCCTGGACTGGGACACACGGCAAAGAAGCAAAGTTTGCCGAGTGCCTGGACTGGGACACATGGCAAAGAAGCAAAGTTTGCCGAGTGCCCGAGATTTGACACTCGGCAAACAGGCCGTGACCGTCTCCGCTCCATCACGTTACTTTTTTTCGCCGAGCGTCGGTTTCAGCTCTCGGCAAAGTCTTTGCCGAGTGCTCGATAGAAAACACTCGGCAAAGAGCCGTTTGCCGGCACTGTAGATGTCGTGTGCTGTTTGCCGAGTGTTACACTCGGTAAACCCTCTGCCGAGTGTTTTTTGGGCTTTACCGAGTGCTTGTGACACTCGGCAAAGCGACTGTTTCCGGTAGTGAGATTTTCCTCTAATTGTAGTTTCGCAAGAGTAAATAAATTTTCTATTTTTATAAATATTTTACAAAAAAGGCACTAGTAGAGACCACGGTAAGACCGCACTGAGATGTACAAAATGCCACTTGTTATTTGTTGACAGGAGGCAGTAACTTATTTGGCTAGGTTTTACAAGATTTATCATTTGTAGAACAAAACTGAATATAGAATGGAAGTATTTTCATATATAATAAATCTAGTTGTATGTTTTATAGACTATCTAGCAAACTTGATGCGTACACCTAGATGATTTGCAGCTCGAAGATTTATTCAGTGTTTACGTCACGTGTGTTTCAAATCGTCTTGGACGTGCCTAGGTGCATGCTACTGTAACTCGTACGGGTACACGAGGCCTAGAGTTTATCAATGATTATGTATTGCTTTCCAATTCAATTCCTTACGGGATCCTACTCTGTACCTTAGTTGAACACTGTAACTCATAGAAGCATGTAAATAGAGTGACAGACCATGAAAATGCTCCGTATTCTAAATCGTTTTGGAGTCAGACTCTATCTCATACTTGAACACGCGCTAGTTTAACTCGCACGTGCAAATAATAGATTGGGTCTGTCACATCCTCGTCGGATGATGGACCAAGAAACCTTCTTCCCTTTAATAATTGGTAGCAGAGATTAAACATCATAATTACTAAATGTTTGACACATATATATGAAATTAGGCTTACTTGCAAAACTGATCAACCCAGATGCTCATCTGGTTATGTTTGTTTGGGTGAAACCTACATACTCGGGTTTGTGAACTCACAGGTTTAGCTTAGTTGGTTAGTCTTTTTTTTTTGGTGGAACCCATCTGAATGTGAGTCTGCAACCTAGCACATATGTTAGGATTTTTTGCTAATTGTTTGTTTTGGTGGTAGGCACTGTAACTATTAAGTTAATTAGACACTTGTGGTGATTTTATTAATTCTAAGATTTTCCAACTTAGTCTCTTGAAGTTCAAAGCTTGGGGAAGCATGTGCAAGTGTTCATTCACAGAGATAGTTGGTTATGTCCAAAGTACATCTCTGTATTTTGTTTAAGAAAAGTTAGGATTTCTTAAATTAAATTAAATATGTTTATATTTTTAGATGGGTGTAACACATACTAGTTCTATGTGCTTTGTTCAAAAAATATTTTTACAACTGGTATTAGATTCTTTTCTCTAAAGAGATTTTTTGTTGTATATGCTACTGATTTTATAGTCTTTCATATAGTTTTGCATTTACATAGAAACTGCATAGTGCATACTAAAAGCCAAATTTTACTGTGAAAAATAAGTATTTAGGTGCATGTGAAACTGTTTAGTACTTCTTTCAGTCGTCGATAACTGACACTGCTTCTTTTTACCATTAATTCATAAGTGGTAAAATTATTTATAATATTTATAGCTACTTTTGAAAAAAACTGTAACATACCATTTTGAAAGTTCATTCGAAATATTCAAATGGTCATAATTCTAATCTTAACTGCAGCGGCATTCCAAAAAGGATAGTTATTTCTGAGGGGAGCTGACTGCTGAGGGAGTGAGTCACACAATTCACCTGATGTAGCAAATATATGTTGAGATTTTGGGCATATATCAATACAGTCCATAAAACACAAATCTATTTGAGCGTTAATACGTACGTGAAGGGAACACGAGCTGGATAAAAACGCACAAAAAGCTACTGTAGTATTCTAACCATGGTTTTCGAAAGTCAAAAGTGAACAGAAATTCATATTCAAACGCGGCTGGAGCTGCATCATTCTGTTTCTGAGTTGCTCCCTACGATTTCTTGGTAAGGTTTAGATGAACCATCCATTGCAGGTTAGAATCATCGCAAAGTTATTTACGCGATGGGCCGCGCTCCGCACGGAATGCGCGCACTCACCGCACTGGAGAGGAAGAAGAGGGGGGCTCGCCGGCGCCCGCGCTCCGCCGGACAGAAAGAAGACACAGCAACGGCATTAGGGTTAGGGTTCCGACGGGATTAGGGTTGTATTTCTCCGATGGCCTTAGAAGGGAGTTTGGGGGGTGGCCGTGACATGGTAGTGGAGGCGGGCGAGACGGCAGGAGACAGCGGTTGGGCGTGCCTGGCGGCAAGGGCGTCGTGGCAGAGCTCATCGATGCCCTAGGATTAGGGTGGGCGACAACGAGGGACAGGGGTGGGTGGCGTGGCAAGGTGGTGGGAGCCGTCAGCCGCCGATGGTGGGGGCAGGGGCAGGGGTGGGGGCGAGGACGGCAGAGGTGCTCACGACAGAGGTTAGGGGCGGGGGAGGAGGCAGGGGTGGCGCAATTAGGAAGACATGCGCGGGGTGGAGCCACCGGTCACGCTTTATCGGCCTCCTAGAATAATGTGGCTTTTGAAGTCTTCGTTTTTAGTCTGAAAAAACTTCTACCGAAATATTTTAATTTTTAGCCTTTTTTTAGGGGTTTTAGCTGTTTATTTAAATAGAGAACTCTGTTTTTTAAGAGAGTTCTGTTTTTTTAGAAACTCACCCCATTTTATTCAAGAATTAAAGGAATAAGAATTAAAAACACCATCAGGTGGATCTAGAAACCAAAGATGCCTACCCACCGGACTATAAGTCAAGCTACGAGGTAATATATGTGCATCGATGTTGGCTTGCTAGTTCTCATGCACAAACTCCGCCGCCTCAAAACTTCTTCAGCCTGCCTTCACATGAACTAAACATGATTATAACTATCATCTTCTAGAGATAGGATGTGCACTTTTCAACTTATTTGGTTAAGACTATGAGATCAAGAAAGTAGTGCTACGAACAAATTTAAAGAACTAAACACGTTGAGGTAATCGGATTGGATTAAGCAAGTTGTAACTTAAACATGTTTGTTTCTTATTTATGTGCATACCAGAATTAAGAAAAAAGCTTTAAATAATGATTATTTACCTTAGGATGTTACCTTTGTTATTGGAGTGTGATGACACCATATGACGAAGAATAGATGACTCATGATGATCCTTCCCTTTTTGCTTGAAGTTTTTCCTTGTTCGGCTAGCCTCGCATCTTGAGCTATTCATGACCTTCTTGTCTCCTAAATTGCACCCTTTTATTCTTATTCTTTTGTCATGTCATCTTTTTGCTCATTGGACTTTGACATTTTGTTGGACCTGTTGATTTATTCGTCCACTTCCTACAAGTGAGTGCTTTTATTGTAGATCTTATTTTATGGTACTCATCTTCTTCCTCTTTGTTTCATAGCTGCAGTGGTGGCTGAGTTTGATTTATGACAACCCATGGACATGTGTAGCTTATATTCATTCATCCAGTTCTTTATGAGTATCTTGCTTCAACTCTAATTTGAATTCATCTCGTGACTTACCTAAATTGAATTGAGAGTTTCCTATATGGGTTAGTCTAACAAAATATCCAACATCTACTAAAGCATACTATTGGCTCACAAATCAACCTAGACACCACATTTAATTTGATTTAGGAAGGCATTTTAACATAACCATCATGCTTAATTTAAAATCTTTTGGAAGTAAAATCAGCACACCTTTGAGTTCAAGAATCAATCTAGATACCTTGTCTAATTTAATTAAGGAAAACAGTTTAAACTAAGCACCATGCCTAATTTAAAAGGTGTATGAAAATACTTCAAAACCTAAGCATATACTATAGCAAACAAAGGCAGCATGAAAGCGTTATAGAGATTTACTCAAATGAAGATGAAAGAGAATGATTGTTACTTAGCAAATTGAGCATGTCTTAAAGGTAGAGACAATCAAAATAACTTAGCAACATGGCAAGAGATGTTTTGAGGAAAGTATATTCCCCAGCTTGAATTTTGCAGCAAAATCAAGTTTGGATGGATGTGATTCAATGTTGCGTGATGATTGGTTGGACATACCTTGTGTTGTCATCCTTCGTTATTTTTGCTTCAAACCTGCAATCAATGTTTTCCTAAACGGTAAATGGTCTTTACACGGTCGCCCTTCGTTTAGTTTTTAGGCTGTTTACACGGTGTTTAAACGAAGTTAAACGGTCTAAACGGTTTTGTACTTTAAAAAAATACATATAATTATATATGTGCATGTAAAAAATCAAGTATTTTAGCATTTATACATATTTATCCGAGTAAAAATCAATTATTTTGGTATGTATATATATTTATGCATGTGAAAAGAACCAAATATAGATATTTATGCATGTAACATATCAACTGTACATATTTATAAATATAATAAACTTAAGTATACAAATTTATCCATACAAAATTGAACTAGATTTACCTCGTGTTCGCCTAAACAGTCGATTAAACAGCTGTTTAGCCTGTTTAATGCTGTTTATCTCTGTTCTGTTTAGGCCGTTTAGATCGTTTTTCCCCGTTTTTTTTACTGTTTCTATGCTCATTTCACAGAGTCATTACAGCAAAAGGAGAAAGCTCATGTTATCTCCCAAAAGTGCTTGTTTTAAAACAAAAACTCATCCTTAGAAAACCTTTGAATTGCACTTCAAGTTGGTGAAGTGGTTTCCCTTCCTACAGCAACCTATCTTAAGATTCATGCCAACATACAACGAGATATGTAATATTTATGATAAACAAATACGTCTACAACCACCCTATCAAAAAATTTATGAACAGGAAGTATGAGGGGGTTAAAGATCTCATGTGTGGCAGTGTTGGGAAGATGAATTGATTTAGGAGTTTTCTCACGTGAGCATAGATTTGATGAGGTGTTCATAAAGTAGCTTCCATGCTCATTGATGTCATCTTTCCTTTCAATCTCCAAGGTTGGTTCATCTTGAATGTCCAAAATTTTCCTTGGATTGGTGACTCTCGGATTGATCTTGTCTAAGGCCTCCACCAAACTTGGATGAGTCATGTTTATTAAGAAGGTTGACTTAAGCTCATTGTTTGGATCTCAACTAGGGTTAGAGTCTACCCTTAAGGTTTCAGCCTTGTCCATCATTCAATGGCATATGAATTCTTAACATCCTCCGACCATTATCGTGGCTCTTCTTGGTCATCCTTATAGTCTTCATGGCTCATATGCTTTGGATGTCTTAGTAGATTTCTAGGATCATCATGAGACTCAGGAGAAAGAGCATGAGAGGAATCATCGAGGTCAAGGATGGGTTTAGATGAGACATCTAATGTGGGTATAGAAGGGGAGAAGACAGGATTGGCTTCTAAATGACTCGGTTCTCCTTCTATGGCATCACTTGACATGCCACCCTTGAGTTTTTCTAGATGTCCTCCAAAAGAATTTGGTTTAAGACGATTTCTAAGATATCCCTTTTCGAGAGGATTTGAATTATATTCACTCGAATGTCTCTTATGTAGTAGAAAGTTTCAGCTTTTCCCAAAATAAAAAAGATCATCCTTAATTTCAGCAGGGATTTGTAAAGGTGGAATTTCTCCTTCTCTTGGAGGATTTTGGGGTATTGATGGTTCGGGATTGATAGCTAAATCTTGAGACTAGAATGGTTGTGATTTGGCTACAAAAACTTTCTCTTCTTGATCGGGAGATGATTTCTTCTCTTCCTCGAGGAGTTCGTTATGAATGCTAGTATAGGCAATGCGTCCAATAATTTTGTCAAGTATAGTCCTTGCCTTACTAGCAGACGAATGAAGGAAAGCTCCTCTAAAGGCCATATCAAGAAAATTCATAAAATGCCTGTTAAGACCCATGTAAAAATATTGAAGAAGTACAAGGTCTTGAATGGCAAGTCAGGGCCAGTGGTGATAAGGTCATTAAAACGAGTCACATGATGTGCCAAGAGATTCTTGTTGTTTTTGTTTAAAAGATAGAACCTCAAATCGAAGGCTGACTACTCTAGAGATGAGAAAGAAAGATAAACAAAATTTAGAGCATAATATTTTTCAATCTCCTTGCATACTTCCTACAGTTTTGTTATACAACTGTTTAGCTCTTCCTGTCAAGGAGAACGGAAACAACTTTTATCTTAAGGTCTTGTCAGACATGCCAGCGATATGCAAGCATGTTTAAGTCTGTTCAAACTCCCATAGGTATGAGTATGGGTTTTCATCGCCTTCTCCCGAGAAGGATTGTTCCCGAATCAATTTTATTAAACATGGGCGCAGCTCATAACCAGGTGATAGGATAGGCTCTGCAGATTTTGGTGGCTCTAGACGTACGCTCGTAGGTTTAGCATATTGATATATAGGTGTGTTATCCATGCTAAAAGAAAAAAATAAAACAAAAGATACAAAGTTAAGCTAGGTTCGTAGTTAGCTCAGCAACCGTTTCCCCAGCTACGGTGCTAGAAAGCTTCTTGGTATTTATTAACACACACAGATAAAGATCCACAAGCGTACGGATACCGCTGTAGCTTTCACCCAGAAGTATTTCAAGTATCGTATCCATAGGGAAACGTGTGAGATTAACTACAATCTAACTTAACTAGGGGTAGCAACAAGGTTAGGATAAAAAGGAGCATAGAGAGGATAACTAAGGTTCTCTAATTCTGACCTAGGTAAGCTATGTCTTCTACTATTTAACTAGGAACATTACTAAGGAAAGACGCCTATAGAGGATGCTTTTCTTCGTAACCGGGTCCTACTTGGCCTACAGACAGAAGGTGGACTATAAAGGACTCAACGATAGTGTCACACTTGTGATCTACCACCGATCTAGAATGTAGGGTGCATCCATAATTAACCCAAGACTAAGCACCACGCTTACACTTATGATTAATACTTTACTCCCCCTAGGAAGAGAATAAAGCACTCAATAGAGTCACGAACCTGATGAATAATATAAACAAAATGCTTACTTGAATCAAAAGTTGATTACCAGAGAAATCTGAGAAGCAAGCTCAAGTAGAACTTGGATCCGCCAAGGTATAAGCCATAGAAAGAGCACCGACAGGCCAGCACATCCTTCAAACTCTACCCTCACTCTCTATCTCACTATTTCTATTTACATGACTAGATCCTAAAGAGGACTAATCTTCTCTTGATAGCTGGCTCTTATCCTGAAGAGGAGGATATGAATTTGGGTTTCAGGATAAGTTCAGGGAGGGTAGTAGGGGCTGCTATATATAGGGGGAGCCATCAATTCTAAGCCCTCAGAACAAACTGACCTAAAACAATGGTGTAGATTTGATCTTTAAGGCGGTGGAGAACTAACGTCCGAAGGAGAGTCTAACATGTGGGGTCAGTAGGTCGGCCGGCCTACAATGTCATCCCCTTGAGGTATGCTTCAGGGATTGCCTTCTGGAGTGTTCTAGAGTCTTCCCAAGTCGGTACCATCGTGGATAAACATGATTTACTTTGATGAATAGGCCCCCTTGACGGTTTTCTGATTAAATTCTCCTGCAATCACATATTCACCAAAGCTCGTGAAATTCATTAGTTTAAACCCCTATTTCTATGTTTGGTGATGGAATTAAGTATATATGTAGGATATGTTGATGGTTTATGGTTGATGTTAGTGACCATCAACAATGCCCTTGCAAGTTTTAGTAATTAATTGTCCCGGTGTAGCATCCTACACACGCGAGAGTGAGTTCCCTTTTCAAACTCAACTTCTAACGAAACTAGCCAACGAAGCAATTAAGCGATCCAAACCCAGTTGTTAGGTAAAGGCTATGATTACTTAGGTGAGTAGTTCGAGATTAATGAAGCAATATTGAGTTGTTAATTATTTTAAATGAAGTGCACAACTCATAATGAAACAAATAAATACGTATCCAAAATTGGGTTGATAATAATGGGGTGCCTGCCTGTCATTTCATCCCGATGACCAAGAATGACGATGACGATCTATACATGTTCCTCACATGCTAAGCGAACCTGAAAAAGAGGGTAGAAGGGATTGGAGACAACAATGCAACCAGATAAGAAGACAAAGATATTACAATTTGGAACTTGGAAAGAGACATCTAGTTAGGCTCTACGATTGCACTATTTACCATCTAGGTATAGTGAAGGTATGTTGACCACTTGGGAAAGGCTCTAAACATTTCAACATTCTAGGCTACTTGATGGACACGTAGTCATAGGCAGCAGACTCTCTGTGGAGTCGCTCCTAGAGACTAACAGGTTCTGTTTTGGCATCTGTGTAAGTTGACAGACGCTCCGTCATGGGTGACGGACACTCCATGACGTTACGAATTGCTAATAGAATGCTCTGCAGAGTTTGGGCTTAGGCATTTCGTGTGCTAGGAGTTCTCATAGACACTTCGCCATATCAGGTGGATGCTCCGCCGAGAGCTGGCTGCTCTCCGGTTCTTTAGAAATTACATTTATAATTCAGCGAACACTCCGTGGTCTTTCACGGACACCACTCTTTCACTCAGAGAGGGTGTAAGTGCTCTGGCTGTGAAGTCTGCTACGTTTTGGGGGTTGGTGGACTCTCCGTGTTCGATGGGCGCTCACTCAGACGGTTGACTGAATCTATGTGCAAGGCTTTTCATGTGGGTTCTTGGTGATCCAATCCTAGATGTAGTAAGCTAGGCTTTATGCATGTGTAAGAGGTTTTTAGGGTAGTTTAGGTGACTAGTTGGGCTCATGTTAGCTATGTTTGAGCTATAGTTAGCAACTAGTGATTTGGAATCAAACCAAAATCATGATAAATTGGTCATTTAATCTTGAGGTTGGGCATGGCAACTTAGCTTTGACATTTAGGAAGATTTGGACCATGTGCTTGTGCCTTGTACCTTGTCCATCCTTGCTTCCAAGCACAAGAGAGTGGATTGGCCACTCATGAGCTCTTCTTGCAAAAATTTCCATAACAATGCATCAAAGGGAAATCCAAGAAAGATATGAGATGATTGGGCTAGAGTGGATCTTGAACTTACCCTACATATGATGGAACCACCACCAGCCTTCTATTTCAAACTTGCATCAAGAACCAAGACTTAGGTTTTGGGAAATGAATCCAAGGAATGCGAGGGAGTTTCTTGAGCTAACCATGGATTGGAATGGAGGTTTCCAAATAGCTCTTGAGATGTTGCTGATGATTCCTTTCCATTTCCTCTTCTTCTTCTTCTTGCCTTGCTCCATCTCATCCTCTCTATAGTTCTAGGGTTCTTCCTTATTCTTGCTTGGTAGAGAGATGAGGGGGTGAGGAATGGGAGAGTGAGAGAGGGGGGAGTTGATTCTGCTGAGATAGAGTCCACTTTCATGCTGACTTGTGGGTCCAAGGGTGTTGGAGGTGGAGGACATCTCATTCTCCACTCACTACTTCTGTTCTGGGAGTTGGCGGATGGTCCGCGAGACCTAGTAGACGCTCCGCCAGCCCTCTGTCTTGGTGAATTTGATTCAGAGACTAGGATCTTTGGCATTGAGGTCAACTCTTACTGTCCATTAGATAGGTATCCACTCTTAGAGAGATTAGGGATCCTGATTAACACCTTTCGAAGAACATTTTCTCATCGTTGATGTTTGTTTGACCCTTGTTGACTCCGAGTTAACTTGAGAGAACTAGGGGAGATTGGATGGTGAATTTGGAGTCGTTGTCCTTGTGTAAACCACCAGGGATCTTCACAGGAGAATGGATGAACAATTCCAAAGTTTCAACAAGGAGTTCACAGTAGGGTGGTCAAAGGTTCTAGTTGACAATTTTGTTGTGCTGCTTCAGCATTTAAATATACAATTCTATTTTTTCAATATATATATGTTTACAATTTTGTAATATGTTGTTCATTTCTTGGACTTAGAAGTTTGCTATTTAAAATGTATATAACACATCAACTATGATATACTCCCTTCGTTCTAAATTATAAGTCGTTTTTTACTTTTTTGGTACATCCATTTTGCTATGTATCTAGCAAAATAGATGAACAAAAAAAGTTAAAGTGACTTATAATTTAGGATGGCGGGAGTATAAAATATGTTGAGTTAGAACATTATTTATATCTATACCTAATATTAAAGAGCTTAAATTTCTGCCTTAGCTTTTGGTCAGGTCATCATTCGGTCCACTCCATCCACCCGCTCACTTTCAGTCCACAGCCCAAATCGGTCTCATCGCAACGCCGATGCTTCCTCCGCCAGCGCGCTTGAGGGGAAGTGCCACCAGTCCACACTCGTAGGCAAAAGACATCTGCAGCTAGAAAAAAATGCCAAAATCATAAGCCGTGCAAGGAATTGAATGAAGGCACTATTGTTCAAATATTAATTGCTTACCACCACGCTACATGAACAAACCAGTTTTTATTTATCACTTGCTAACACACCTCAAACCTTTTCGTATTCGCAAATCATATTGGTTAACACCTTATGGTTCACACGACTAAAAAATAAAACCGTGAAAACGTGGCATTGCATATATTAGGATAATCATATAGATATTATATTATATTATGTATATAATATTAAAATATAGATAAAAATGGATGAATTGATGATGCAATTACTGTGTAGATCCTGATCCTAAGACAAAACATGCTCATATAAGTTACGTCAGCACGCGACCACACATGATATTGAGTCCTATTCTAAAAATGAATTGGAATGGGGCAAATGGGTAAGAAGCAAGTTCTATGTAGGTTTTGTTGCAACGTCTGTGCATGTTTGCTATAATATTAAAAAGTGATGAGATCCATCCATCGTCTCCTCATTTACGCCGCAGAAAGCCCTCGTGGCTCTACGGTCCCTTTTTTTTGTTTCAGACTGATGGCTCGTACTCATACGAGTTAGAACTACGCAACGATCATACACAGTATAGCTCCAATGCGTATTGGAACACATGACGTAACCATTACATAAATCTGCGAGGCGCAACGTTCTAAAATGTATTAGGGTTATGACAATACCAACTACGTATTCTCTGTTCGTACGTGTGGAGCACCGTACCAATGCAACAGGCAGCAGCCGGCAGGTAGTGCACGGCCTGCATAAAACAAGACGCGATAATGTTGTTTCTTCCAATCCCGGTGAAGTCTCCGCGTGAAGTAAAAAACACGGCAACGACGTGTTGCCAACGAACGCAGAGCGAAACTGCGAAAGTCAACTTGGGGAGAAGAACGCACAGCCCCTGGCTATCCCATCTGCTAGCTACTTGCCAAGGTTGACCTTGCCGATTGGATGTGCTGTGGACAATTGGGCTTAAACTTCATAAATTCATCCATGGCTAAAATATTTGGTAAGGAATATATGTTGCTCAAAAAAATTGGTAAGGAATATATGTTCTCGTATTCCCTTTTTTTAAATGAAATATAACTCACATAATGTGCACACACTCACGTACACACATCATAAACCCTATAAATTTCTCTAAAAAGACTGTACCGTCTTGAGATTGACAAAGTTACAATAAATATGAAGTCTTCTTTTCAATTTTAAATGAGTTTTATAACTATAATAGGAGGAGGCATTGCTATATGAAAGATTTTTAGAGACAACTGGAAAGCCTCTGTAGAGGTGGTTGAGCCAGCAGCCTCTACCATTGCGTCTCTAGAAGACTGTCTAGCAGTCCCTAGAAATCGATTTTTAGAGATGGCTGAGAACACGAGCCGCCTCTACAAATAGATTTTAGAGAACCGTTGTTCCTAGACGCCTCTAGAAATATATTTTCAGAAGCGATTGAGAATCCCAATCGCCTATAAAAAAACGATTTCTTCCAAGCTGATTCTAGAAATATTTTTTCATCAAAATTGAAAATTGATATTCCAAATTCTGAATACATATATAATGTGTATATATGTAAAAGTATATAGAAAAATATCAAATGACCTTTACGGGCCCTCCTCTAGTCTTGCTACCCTCATTTGACGGGCCTTGCTCGTACCGTGGAGCTTTACACTCATGCATCCAAGTCCTTGTATTTATCTCTACGACATAATATGCAATTATTGGTACACGCATAGATTTTCATAGCCTCAAGGCCCATTGGGCAGATCATTTGCTTGGCTAGGTATATCTTTTCTAGCAACTCGTTATGGTTTGGTAGTAGTTTTCTCAGTACACATAACAAGTCATCGAAGCCTTTATCGCTCAATCTGTGCATAAATTTCAACTCTGATAGCATGAGGTCTGCTTGCAATTTGCTCACTAGACAATCGGGATACAATGGTGTTTATCCATCCTTTCTCGGTATCTCTAGCTTTTTCAACTGTCTAGCACTAAGGAATCAACCCTCTACGTACGTCACGTAGCAACTGAGAAAGGCCATCCACTACCAGAAAACTGGATATCCTTAGGGGCTAGCAATTTCCTTGAGGGGCGAAATTGAACCCCCAAGGATATATCATTACCTTGGGGTCATATGAAACCTCCAAGGAAATGTATATTCTTGAGTGCTCACCTAAACCGCCAAGTTAAATCCATATTTCCTTGAGTGCTAGTCTGAACCGCCATGGTAATTCTTTGTTTTCTTGAGTGTTGTTACAAACCGCCAAGGTAATTCACATTTCCTTGGGTGTAACTAGAAACCGCCAAGGAAGTGCTGGTTTCCTTGGGTGTAAACCCTCAAGTAAATTATTGTAGCCACCAAGGAAAAAAATTCAGTTTACAGTCATATTCCTCTTAACCACTGATATATTTAACTCATTGCATTTTTGTTAGATAGACATTGCATTTTATAGATACAAATGCTCAATTGACATGTTTGGGAAATGAAATACATTTTTTTCTTAGTACATTAATCAAACAAAAAGTATAATTTTCTGTTGTTATGCATTAGAGAATGCATATACTGGCACTTAGCTTGAGATGCCTAGTTAGCTTTAAAGCTAACATGTAACATACTAATACCGTATGGAGGCAAAGTTTATATCAAAGTTGTCGAGCTCGAAGAGATGTACAACTTCGCAGTTGATGTCTTTTTGTATTTGAAATCATTCAAAGTCCACAAACTATGTTTTAAGTCCTTAGAATTTTGAACTTCAATTTTTTCAATCTTTCAAATGACCTCAAATGGAGATACAACCTAAACCAAAGTTCTAGTACTCGACGAGATATAACACTTTTCAGTTCAAACTTTTTTCAATTGAAATTGTTTAGGCTCTCTAGTATTCATTACAAGATCCACTAAAGTGAAAACAAAAAGAAAGAAACATTCACTTAGTCGCAAAAGACTTCTTGGTGTAGTGGTAGATGAGTTTCACGTGAAATCTCAGGTCGCAAGTTCGATTCCTAGCTACAACAAACCCACTCAAAGATACATATATCCTTGGGTGTTATCGGCACCCAAGGAAACATATATCCTTGGGTGTTGTTACATTTCCTTGGGTGTCATCGGCACTCAAGGAAACGGATATCCTTGGGTGTTGTTGCATTTCCTTGACGGTGTTAAAAATCTTACCACTGATTTATTTCCTTGATGGCTCAACCCTTAAGGAATTGATTTGTGGCGGCCAACCCTCAAGATAATAGCTATTTCTCTGACTCTCTGCCCTTGGCGGTCCTTCCTTGAGTGTTGGTCGCTAGGAATTATTTCCTTGGCGGTTTTCCTACTTTCCTTGAGGGTTTTCGACCCTCAAGGCTGTTCTGTTTTGTGGTAGTGATCGCCATCGTCATGTCGTCAGCTCATGTATTCTAGAAGTGGGTGTCATCATTGATAGCCACAGGTTTCGTGTTGACACCCATTTCCTCGTTAGTAATAGCCTTAGGGGGCTGTCATGTATGATCACATCATCAAAGGTTTGTTGCGGAACATTCTCACCTTCGCATGCTTACTCCATATCGTGTAGTCTTTCACGAACCCCCTAGTAATCAAGTGCAATCGTATTTGCTCCACGTTAACAAATTTCCTGAGATTTTTGCAATCTTTGCATGGGTAGAATACATGCTGTCCATCTCTAGCATAAGCTTTGGCAGCTGTGATGAAGGTGTTGATGCCCGTCAAGTACTACAGGTTTGCAGATGGCAGACAGTACATCTACCCTTGATCCATCTCTGCACAGAAAAATTATATGAAAATTGAACAACAATTGTAGCTCAAAACAATGGGTTGCTAGGTGTCACATGGATGTGCTCATCAAATTGAAATTGGTAGCCCCCTCTTGAAGAACAATTATTCTACTTCATGTCACATAAAAATAGAGAGACTAATTATAGGAGAATAAAAATTGGAGCCTTCATGAACAATAATTGTAGCTAAAAATAATGGGTTACTAGGTGTCACATGGATGTGCTCGTCAAAATTAAAATTGGTAGCCCTATTGAAAAAACTCTACTCTACGCCATACAAGAACTAAAGCATCACATACTAACAATCATCAAAACCACCATGTAATTTGCTAGAAACTAAACTGGGTTCATAGACACCAATCTTTTAAAAGATGGATTCACCACGATTAGAATTCCTTCCTCAAAATCCAATTGAAAAGTGCTCTCTAAATTGGAGAAGTAAGTAGCATGAGAATCAAACAATCTATCCATAAAAAATTGAAAACCTACAAATTCAAAGGAGCGGATACTTGTTACTAACCTTAAAGCAAGAAGATCATGCCCATGCTTCAAAGTCAAGACCTTCCATTAGTATTTTGGTGAAAAATGACCACAGCAATGGAGGGAGAGGTGGAAAAAGGCGCCTCCTTGGCTGGGCGTGCTCGGAATGGGAGGGATGAGGGAAGAGGGCATCGTCTTTTGTAGTGTGCAGCTATCACTGCCAGCTCAAGCCATAGACCAGCAGTGACATATCATTGCCGATTCGAGCCACTAGGCGGCACTGATGATGATCTTCACTGCCGGTTTTTGAGGACCCCAATCATTTTCTGATTTTAAAGCTAAGAATCGGCACTGAAGATTTATCACAACCATTTCATACAAACCAGCAGCGACGACGGCCGGCAGTGACGGTCGGTTCACTCTTTTTTGGGCACAATATAATTGAGTAATCTGAGCACCCCCAACGGTTCAAAGCATTTGTTTGAAAGAAAAACCCGAACCATTCAAAGTTTCAAACCTCCTGGAAGAAGGCACCCGTTAAGGTCACATGCCGTGATGACGGCACTGGATGAAATCACCGGTCCGTTCTCCTCACTCTTCCAAGTACCAACTACGATGGCATCGTTTCAGTAAAAATTTTCCCAAGTTTCCAGAAAACTGCTTTGTTTTTCTAGCGGCCGGCCGACTTGTTTCGTACACGCACGTATCTCTCTTATCTGGAGAAAGCAGCTTTGATGACTATACTATAACAGGTGTGTAGCGTGATCTGCAAGCGAGAGATCGAGTCAGCAGTGTGCTGCAAAAATTCAAGCATATGCATGGCATGTGGCAGACCGGCATGAACGAGTGTTTTTAATGGTTGCTTGTTTGCTTACCATGGCCATGCTGCGTTTACTCTGAGAAAGATTCAGAGCTCTGAGGTCATGCAAGAGCCTGTTGTTCAGATACTTGGCCGGCCCATGAGTTGCGCGCTGTCTGTTTGGGCTGAGCCTTTACGGGAAAGCCGGTCCGCGAGGGACCCCGGGTTTACGAACCCGACACAATTACTGTGTAGATCCTGATCCTAAGACAAAACATGCTCATATAAGTTACATCAGCACGCGACCACACATTATATTGAGTCCTATTCTAAAAATGAATTGGAATGGGGCAAGTGGGTAAGAAGCAAGTTCTATGTAGGTTCTGTTGCAACGTCTGTGCATGCATGTTTGCTATAATATTAAAAAGTGATGAGATCCATCCATCGTCTCCTCTTTTATGCCGCAGAAAGCCCTCGTGGCTCTACGGTCCCCTTTTTTTGTTTCAGACTGATGACTCGTACTCATACGAGTTAGAACTACGCAACGATCATACAAAGTATAGTTCCAATGCATATTGGAACACATGACTTAACCATTGCATAAATCTGTGAGGCGCAACGTTCTAAAATGTATTAGGGTTATGACAATACCACCTACGTATTCTCTATTCGTACGTGTGGAGCACCGTACCAATGCAACAGGCGGCAGCCGGCAGGCAGTGCACGGCCTGCTGCATAAAACAAGACGCAATAATGTTGTTTCGTCCAATCCCGGTGAAGTCTCCGCGTGAAGTAGAAACACGGCAACGACGTGTTGCCAACGAACGCAGAGCGAAACTGCGAAAGTCAACTTGGAGAGAAGAACGCACAGCCCCGGGCTATCCCATCTGCTAGCTACTTGCCAAGGTTGACCTTGCCGATTGGATGTGCAGTGGACAATTGGGCTTAAACTTCATAAGTTCATCCATGGCTAAAATATTTGGTAAGGAATATATGTTGCTCAAAAAATTGGTAAGGAATATATGTTGCTCAAAAAAATTGGTAAGGAATATATTTTCTCGTATTCCCTTTTTTTAAATGAAATATAACTCACATATATATGTGCACACACTCACGTACACACATCATAAACTCTATAAATTTCTCTAAAAAGATTGTACCAGTACATCTTGAGATTGACAAAGTTACAATAAATATGAAGTCTTGTTTTCAATTTTAAATGAGTTTTATAACTATAACAGGAGGAGGCATTACTATATGAAAGATTTTTAGAGACAACGGGAAAGCCTCTATAGAGGTGGTTGAGCCAGCAACCTCTACCTTTGCGTCTCTAGAAGACTGTCTAGCAGTCCCTAGAAATCGATTTTTAGAGATGGCTGAAAACACGAGCCATCTCTATAAATAGATTTTAGAGAACCGTTGTTCCCAGACACCTCTAGAAATACATTTTCAGAAGTGATTGAGAATCCCAGTCGCCTATAAAAAAACGATTTCTTCCTAGCTGATTCTAGAAATATTTTATCATCTAAATTGAAAATTGATATTCCAAATTCTGAATACATATATAATGTGTATATATGTAAAAGTATATAGAAAAATACCAAATGACCTTTACGGGACCTCCTCTAGTCTTGCTACCCTCATTTGACGGGCCTTGCTTGTACCGTGGAGCTTTACACTCATGCATCCAAGTCCTTGTATTTATCTCTACGACACAATATGCAATTATTGGTACACGCATAGATTTTCTTAGCCACAAGGCCCATTGGGCAGATCATTTGCTTGGTTAGGTATATCTTTTCTAGCAACTCGTTATGGTTTGGTAGTAGTTTTCTCAGTACACATAACAAGTCATCGAAGCCTTTATCGCTCAATCTGTGCATAAATTTGAATTCTGATAGCATGAGGTTTGCTTGCAATTTGCTCACTAGACAACCTGGATACAACGGTGTTTATCCATCCTTTCTCGGTATCTCTAGCTTTTCAACTTCTAGCACTAAGGAATTAACCCTCTACATCACGTAGCAACTGAGAAAGGCCATCCACTACCAGAAAACCAGATATCCTTAGGGGCTAGCAATTTCCTTGAGGGGCGAAATTGAACCCCCAAGGATATATCATTACCTTGGGGTCATATGAAACCTCCAAGGAAATGTATATTCTTGAGTGCTCACCTAAACCGCCAAGTTAAATCCATATTTCCTTGAGTGCTAGTCTGAACCGCCAAAGTAATTCTATGTTTTCTTGAGTGTTGTTACAAACCGCCAAGGTAATTCACATTTCCTTGGGTGTAACTAGAAACCGCCAAGGAAGTGTTGGTTTCCTTAGGTGTAAACCCTCAAGTAAATTATTGTAGCCGCCAAGGAAAAAAATTCAGTTTATAGTCATATTCATCTTAACCACTGATATATTGAACTCATTGCATGTTTGCTAGTTAGACGTTGCATTTTATAGATACAAATGCTCAATTGACATGTTTGGGAAATGAAATACATTTTTTTCTTAGTACATTAATCAAACAAAAAGTATAATTTTCTGTTGTTATGCATTAGAGAATGCATATACTGGCGCTTAGCTTGAGATGCCTAGTTAGCTTTAAAGCTAACATGTAACGTACTAATATCGTATGGAGGCAAAGTTTATATCAAAATTGTCGAGCTCGAAGAGATGTACAACTTCACAGTTGATGTCTTTTTGTATTTGAAATCATTCAAAATCGACAAACTATGTTTTAAGTCCTTAGAATTTTGAACTTCAACTTTTTCAATCTTTCAAATGACCTCAAATGGAGATACAACCTAAACCAAAGTTCCAGTACTCGACGAGATATAACACTTTTCAGTTCAAACTTTTTTCAATTGAAATTGTTTAGGCTCTCTAGTATTCATTACAAGATCCACTGAAGTGAAAACAAAAAGAAAGAAACATTCACTTAGTCGCAAAAGACTTATTGATGTAGTGGTAGATGAGTTTCACGCGAAATCTCAGGTCGCAAGTTTGATTCCTAGCTACAACAAACCCACTCAAGGAAACATATATCCCTGGATGTTACATTTCCTTGGGTGTTATCGGCACCCGAGGAAACGTATATCCTTGGGTGTTGTTACATTTCCTTGGGTGTCATCGGCACTCAAGGAAATGGATATCCATGGGTGTTGTTGCATTTCCTTGATGCTGTTAAAAATCTAACCGCTGATTTATTTCCTTGACGGCTCAACCCTTAAGGAATTGATTTGTGGCGGCCAGCCCTCAAGATAATAACTATTTCTCTGACTCTCTGCCCTTGGCAGTCCTTCCTTGAGTGTTGGTCGCCAGGAATTATTTCCTTGGCGATTTTCCTACTTTCCTTGAGGGTTTTCGACCCTCAAGGCTATTCTGTTTTGTGGTAGTGATTGCCATCGTCATATCATTAGCTCATGTATTCTAGAAGTAGGTGTCATCATTGATAGCCACAGGTTTCGTGTTGACACCCATTTCCTCGTTAGTAATAGCCTTAGGGGGGCTGTCATGTATGATCACATCATCAAAGGTTTGTTGCGGAACATTCTCACCTTCACATGCTTACTCCATGTCATGTAGTCTTTCACGAACCCCCTAGTAATCAAGTGAAATCGTATATGCTCCACGTTAACAAATTTCCTGAGATTTTTGCAATCTCTGCATGGGTAGAATACAGGTTGTCCATCTCTAGCATAAACTTTGGCAGCTGTGATGAAGGTGTTGATGCCCGTCAAGTACTGCAGGTTTGCAGATGTCAGACCGTACATCTACCCTTGATCCATCTCTGCACAGAAAAATTATAGGAAAATTGAACAACAATTGTAGCTCAAAACAATAGGTTGCTAGGTGTCACATTGATGTGCTCATCAAATTAAAATTGGTAGCCCCCTCTTGAAGAACAATTATTCTACTTCATGTCACATAAAAATAGAGAGACTAATTATAGGAGAATAAAAATTGGAGCCTTCATGAACAATAATTGTAGCTAAAAATAATGGGTTACTAGGTGTCACATGGATGTGCTCGTCAAAATTAAAATTGATAGCCCTATTGAAAAAACTCAACTCTACATCATACAAGAACTAAAGCATCACATACTAACAATCATCAAAACCACCCTGTAATTTGCTAGAAACTAAACTGGGTTCATAGACACCAACCTTTTAAAAGATGGATTCACCACGATTTGAATTCCTTCCTCAAAATCCAATTGAAAAGTGCTCTCTAAGTTGGAGAAGTAAGTAGCATGAGAATCAATAAATCTATCCATAAAAAAATTGAAAAGCTACAAATTCAAAGGAGCGGATACTTGTTACTAACCTTAAAGGAAGAAGATCATGCCCATGCTTCAAAGTCAAGACCTTCCATTAGTATTTTGATGAAAAATGACCACAGCAATGGAGGGAGAGGTGGAAAAAAGCACCTCCTTGGCTAAGTGTGCTCGGAATGGGAGGGATGAGGGAAGAGGACGTCGTCTTTTGTAGTGTGCAGCTATCACTGTCGGCTCAAGCCACGGACCAATAGTGACATATCATTGCCGATTCGAGCCACCAGGCGGCACTGATGATGATCTTCACTGCCGGTTTTTGGGACCCCAATCATTTTTTGATTTTAAAGCTAAGAATCGGCACTAAAGATTTATCACAACCGTTTCATACAAACCAGCAGCGACGACGGCCGGCAGTGACGGTCGGTTCACTCTTTTTCGGGGACAATATAATTGAGTAATCTGAGCAGCGAACGGTTCAAAGCATTTGTTTGAAAGAAAAACCCGAACCATTCAAAGTTTCAAACCTCCTGGAAGAAGGCACCCGTTGAGGTCACATGCCGTGATGACGGCACTGGATGAAATCACCGGTCCGTTCTCCTCACTCTTCCAAGTACCAACTCCGATGGCATCGTTTCAGTAAAAAATTTCCCAAGTTTCCAGAAAACTGCTTTGTTTTTCTAGCGGCCGGCCGACTTGTTTCGTACACGCACGTATCTCTCTTATCTGGAGAAAGCAGCTTTGATGACTATACTATAACAGGTGTGTAGCGTGACCTGGATAGTGTGATCTGCAAGCGAGAGATCGAGTCAGCAGTGTGCTGCAAAAATTCAAGCATATGCGTGGCATGTGGCAGACCGGCATGAACGAGTGTTAATGGTTGCTTGCTTGCTTGCCATGGCCATGCTGCGTTTACTCTGACAAAGATTCAGAGCTCGGTCCGCGTGGCGCGGAGTAGTTGTTACCTATCAACTGAATATTATATTGATACGATGCAGCAGTAAAATAATATAAACAGCTATGCATTAGCTTTGTTCCAGATCAGTCTAGGAAGTGGATTAAGGAACTGAAATGAAATATTCCAAAATATTTGGAAGAAGGATACAGCAGTATACTGGCAGTTATATATATATGGCTATTAGATACTCCTTGAGTCCTTGAATGAATCAATTCCTAAAGTTATGTTAAATCAATTTTTTTAAGTTTGGTCAAATTTATAAAAAATATACAACAATATTTATGACATCAAATAAACAATGATGAAAATATATTTCATTGTGTATCTAATAATATTAATTTGGTTTTATAAATCTAGGCGCGCCGGGCCGGAAAGGGAGGAGGGGAGGGAGGGGAGGGGCACTCGGCGGGGGAAGAAGAAGGGGAGGGGAGGGGCGCCTGCTGGGGCTGGTTAATTAAGTAGGTTTTTTTTTCTTTGCCGAAGTGTTCTAGATCTGGGCACTCGGCAAAGTTTTTTTTTTCTTCTCCTTCTTTCCCAGAAAAAAGATTTTACTTCTTTGCCGAGTGTCCTAGATCTAGGCACTCGGCAAAGTTTTTTTTCATTTTTTTTCTTCTCCTCCTTTTCTAGAAAAAAGATTCTACTTCTTTGTCGAGTGTCCTAGATTTGGGCACTCGATAAAGTTTTTTTCATTTTTTTTCTTCTCCTTCTTTCCTAGAAACAAAGATTTTACTTCTTCGCCGAGTGCAAAAAAGAAAATACTCGGCAAACCCCTTCTTTGCCGAGTGTTTTTTTACACTCGGCAAACCTCCTCTTTGCCGAGTATTTTTTTTTTGCCGAGTGTTTTTAGCGCAGCACTCGGCAATGAACTTGTTTGCCGAGTGTCTGAGAGAATACACTCGACAAACATAAAAACACTAGGCAAATTTGACGTTTCCGGTAGTGATTTGACTTAGGAAAACTCTGTGGAATTGATTATTTTAAAGAACGGAGGAAGTATACAACTGCAATTTAACTGGTGTACCTTGCAAGCAATTCAGTCCATCTCTGGACTCTACTACTCCCTCCTGGTCTACGGCACTCATAGTCATGATACAAAACTAGCACAAAATACGCGCTCCGCTGCGCAAGCTAATGAACAGCGCAAAAAAACACGAACAAAGTACATATGAGCAGTAGCAACAAAGTGAATAGTATATAAACCGCTAAACAGTAACAAACAGAGAAATAAACAGCATGAAAACAGTACTAATTAAACAGTGGTGCACAGTAAAAAAGGAACAACGATCAAAAATGCCTGAACAGTACATGAGGCCCGGATTGGTCTCCATTTTATTCCTGGTCGAGGGATTAATATATATTTATTATTATTATTATATAATACGGGCATCGTAAACTCAGTATTATATAAGGAACTATAGTCGTAAAAACTTGTTCTTTTCCGTTGTTGGAAACTCTCTATACTTTTGGTTTCCAAATAAAAAAAACTCAGTGTTATATATATACACTATACAGTATAGTGATTAGAGCACACCTTGTCGATCGATATCGGTTTATTTGGCTCCAATTAATACTATTTATTAGTTAATAATCACACTCGAAAGAGTATAACGTTGGGGTCCAATCCCTTGGGCACGCTCGCCACGAGTTCATGGTACGTGTCCGGCAGCGACAGCGCGATCTTGGTGGCAGTCTCCAGGTAGCTCTGAAACTTGTCGGTGGTCAGGCCAGCAGCCTGCTGCTGATCCGCGGCGGTGGTCTTCTTCTTCGGGTAGTACTGCTCGTCGTCGTCGTCCGAATCGGCGTCGACGACGGTGGTGGTGGAGGTGCGGCGGCCACGGTGATCGTGTAGCAGCTCCTCCCTCATGACGTGGTGCTTGAACGTCCGTCGGTGGAACGCCCAGTTTCCCGTGGCCCAGTCGAAGCTGTAGAGCGGGAGGAAGCGGTGGCCGTGCGCGGCCACGAAGTCGATGGCGGCGAGCACGAAGCGGAACTCGTCGCGGGAGAGGTAGTAGGCGAAGCTGACCCGCGTCCACCCGGGCTTCACGCCGTGGTACCCCCTGACGATGGCGTCGCGGATGCGGAGCGAGAGGTCCTCGCCGACGCCGAGGAGCGCGTGGCCGTAGGGCCCCGCGCACGCGCAGCCGCCCCTGGCCTGGATCCCGAACAGGTCGTTGAGGAGTTTGGCGACGAACCGGCCGTGCAGGGGCAGCCGCCGACGCCGCGGGCTCCCGGTCGCTGACGCGTAGGAGGTGTCATCTCCTTCTCCGCCCGGGTAGACGAGGAAGGAGAAGATAGGCAGGCGGCGCGCGGCGACGTTGCCGAGCACCTCGACGTTGGGGTTGCTGAGCAGCCGCGCCATGGCCGCCTCCGCGTAGACCTGCTCCCGCAGCGCGACGGCGTCGCGCCCGACGTGCTCCTTGACCCAGAACGCCAGCGACGCGCGCACCTTCTGCACGATGGGCGGCGTGCCGGCGTCCTCCCGCTCCTCGATGTCGTCGTAGTACACCGTGTCCTGCAATGCATGCGGGTGTACGGTACGGCACACGTGCGTCAGCGACTGGATCGTCATGCATGTACTGCCACGGAGTTGTGACTCCGATGGTTCAAGCGTGCATATCACGGCTTTAATGATTGCAGTACCAGAGTACGAAACATTCGGGTTCATCAAAACCTGTACTATACTAGTAGTACCTAATTTGGAATTTACATGCATGAACAAATAAGTACAGAAGCACACGGCGGGTCGATTGTCGTTGGTGGCCTCACTCACCTCCTCGCTGAATCCGTTGACGTAGGCGACGGTGCCGCCGCCGCAGGTGGACGGCGGCATGCCGGCGAGGCGGTAGAGCGCCCGGTTCATGAGCAGGATCCCCGGCGTGCCCGGCCCGCCGACGAACTTGTGCGGGCTGAGGAACACCGCGTCGTAGCCGTCCATCTCCCCCGACCGCATGTCGATGTCAACGTAGGGCCCGCTGTTCAGACACACGGGGATGTCAACGATCGACTCACGCATGTCTCATGCAGTGCAGGACACAATGTCATCTGAGCAAGAAACGTGAGCACAGGTATGCAGTGCAACACCGGCCATTGAAGGCCTTTGTGGTTTCATGAGAGAGCGAGGCTATGTTCGGATGGGTTTTCTGTTCTGAGTTGTGACGCGTATGCATGTAGCAGGTAGAGGTCAATGGCTTTCGCTGTCGGATATGAGCTACGAACTGGACTTGCGATCGATGCTAACCTCTGGCTCAGTTTCTTTCCGCTCCTTCTAATTGACTTGGAAATAAAATTAACAAAACAAAGCCGGGCAAGGAAAATATGTATGAGATTGCTTCAACGATGCGGAAACCAGACGCGAAAACATTTCAGCAACTTCATCTAATTACTATATAACGTGTGATGGATGCGTTCTTAATAATAATAAGTCTGGCAAGCCATGAATTTGATAGCGTATGGCGTTGGTACACAGATGCAATACGTGATGGTGGCATCTGCAGGTCAAAGTGATAGCATCATGCAGCATGCAGCAGGTGGCGAAATTTGTCAAATTTTGATGTCAAGGATGGAGGAAACGGGCGCGCCTGCAGCTGCAGGTAAGGTTGAAAACGGACAAAAAAAATCCCGTTTCGACCCGTTTCGTTTTCTACTTTCTTGCGTCCGTTTTCGTATTTATGGGATCCCGTTTCCGTATTTACGGAAACGGAAAAGGGTTTTTTCCGTCCATTTCCGCGAGATCCCGTTTTTATCCAGAATTGACCCGTATTTATTCCGTTTTTCTTCCCGTTTTCAATCTACGTGAGATATGTCTAGAAATTGATATGTTCATAAACCTACTGATCACAAATTATGCATGTTAACACATGATATACTATTGAATATTGGACCGATAATTTCGTACGTGTATATTATTTTGTGACTTTGTTTATGTATACTCAAGAATATTTGATCATGTTATTCTAACTTATTTTCCCGTCTCCCCGTCCGTATTCGTCTGTTTCCGTATTTCCGTATATCCCATCTGTTTTTAATTTCGTTTTTTTCCTGAACCCGATCCTGTTTCTGCTAAAAATATAGAAACGGAAATGGGAGAGGAGTTTTTCCGCCCGTTTTCATCCCTAGCTGCAGGTGAGGAAATCAAATCGCGAAATCAAATTGGCCTAGTTGTTATTACTATTCAAAGAATGACGCTTGATTTTTCTGTTCATCAGGTCCGGACCGCTGAATGGATCAAACTGCAGAAATGCAGTGTGGACTGAATCTCGTTCTGATACAGGTGCTTACATTTGCATTAATTGTTCTATGGCGTCAAGTTTCAAACCTCGCGTACATATTCTATAGCACATTGACAAAACGAGAGTTGCTGCCTGCATTTGGAATTGAACTGTATAGCTGCAAGGACTTTAATTTTGGCCATCATGCATGCGAGTCAGACTATTAAGTTGTGTGTTCATACTTCATATATTGTCACGACTGTCACGTACGAGCCTAGAAATTCACGGCTACAAACAAAGAAAACCTGAACAATTCTTAATTTCTAGCTGAGGTGCAACCGTGAATTTTAGAAGTATATACATATATATGTAAAAAAAGAACTTGATCGAAGTTTATACCTCAATGCAAACTACTATTCTATACATCGTGGACAGGCACCTAGAGAGTACGACACGTACCTGGCGGCGAAGTCGAAGCAGGCGAAGGCGCCGTGCTGGTGCAGGAGGCGTGCGATGGCGCGGGTGTCGGTGAGCACGCCGGTGACGTTGCTGCACGCCGAGAAGCAGCCCAGCATGGGGCGGTTGGCGTACTCGGGCGACGCCAGCGCGCGCCGCAGCGCGGCGAGGTCGACGAGCCCGTCGTCGCCGTCGGTGCCCGCACCCGCGCCGATCTCCACGACGTCGGCCAGGGACTGCCGCCACGACAGCAGGTTGGAGTGGTGCTCGTAGGGCCCCACGAACACAACCCACCGCTCCTCCGCGTGCAGCAGCTGCTGCGCGGCGGCGGCGCCGGCGCGCGCCCGCAGCAGCGCCGGCGGGCACGCCACCCCGATCGCCTCCTGCAGCCGCTTCGCCGCCGCCGTGGCGCCCGACCCGCAGAAGAGCAACACATCGTCGGGGCCCGCGCCCATGCACCGCTTGATGTAGCTCGCCGCTTTCCTCGCCATCCGCGTCGTCTTGCTGCCCACGTAGCTGTCCTCCGTGTGCGTGTTCCCTGCACATGCAGCCATGCATCTGTCATGTAGTGTCGACAACATCTTCCTGTTTATGATGATCGAGACGCATGCGGCCATGCCCATGCTCATGCATCGATGGTGTTGCTTGGGGAGTGAAGAGGCATGCACGCTGACCGTAGAAGGGGAGGACGTTCTTGAGGATGTAGTCCTCGATGTAGTGGAGGCTGCGGCCGGTGGCGGTGTGGTCGGCGTAGAGGAGCGCGCGGCGGCCGAACGGCGTCTCGAACTCGGTGTCGTGGCCGACGAGCTGCGACCGCACCCACTCCACCTTCTCCTCGGCCTTGGTGCTCCGCTCCGACCGCGCCCGGAGGAGGCTCACCAGAGTATGGGGCGTGTACGTGGGCGGCGCTCCATTCGTGGCGCCGACCTTCTTCTCCTCGCCGCCGTGCACCATCACCGCTTGAAGCGACGGCATGGCTAGATGCTTGCTGCCAATGCCAAATATTATCAAAATGCTCTTCTTGCAGCTAGCTAGACTAATTGCAGTTGCAGTACGGCTACTCTCGAATATCTTGCATGGTTAGCAAGTACATGTATTATTTATACATCCGGCCGATCTCCCATATCGCTTCATGCGTTCGACTTCACAATAAGAATTTCTATAGCAGCTCTGATATGATTGGATGAGGACGAGAATAATCAATCTGGTGAGATGACTTTGGGATCGATCGCTAGCTAGTCAATGCTGCGAAGGAATTGCTTGTGATGGTCGCCAAATTGCAGACGATCAACTGGCGAGCAATTGCTGTACATGCTGAGCTGGTGGTGCGTCCTAGTTAGACCTTGTTGCATTCCATGCATCAGCTCGATCGGTGAATTTATATTTTCTACTAGAGGTTTCGTGCTTGGGAGTCTCGCAGGTACGTAGGTGTGCTCCATTTGGTCGGTTTTCGAGTATAGTTGCATCACACACCCACAACACAAAGTTTCATCGTCATCAGGGTGGTTAGTTAACCGCCGGAGCCGCCGGCTGCTGCTCGATCGACAGATGTGCAGTCCAGTTTTTCTTTCATTTGACTCTGTTGCTGTCATGCAATTAATATCCGATTAAGATCATTTTCATGCATATATCATTTTGTAACTAATTTACTTCCTCCATTCAGAAATATTACATTAATCTAGGCACGAATAAGCGATGTTTTTAATTAGGTAAAAGTCAACAATAATAAACTTAAATAGTCGAATTCAACAATAATATGAATAGATTTTCCTCGAATTGTAGTTTCGCAAGAGTAAATAAATTTTCTATTTTTATAAATATTTTACAAAAAAGGCACTAGTAGAGATCACGGTAGGACCGCACTGAGATGTACAAAATGCCACTTGTTATTTGTTGACAGGAGGCAGTAACTTATTTGGCTAGGTTTTACAAGATTTATCATTTGTAGAACAAAACTGAATATAGAATGGAAGTAAATATTTTCATATATAATAAATCTAGTTGTATGTTTTATAGACTATCTAGCAAACTTGATGCGTACACCTAGATGATTTGCAGCTTGAAGATTTATTCAGTGTTTACGTCACGTGTGTTTCAAATCGTCTTGGACGTGCCTAGGTGCATGCTACTGTAACTCGTACGGGTACACGAGGCCTAGAGTTTATCAATGATTATGTATTGCTTTCCAATTCAATTCCTTATGGGATCCTACTCTGTACCTTAGTTGAACACTGTAACTCATAGAAGCATGTAAATAGAGTGACAGACCATGAAAATGCTCCGTATTCTAAATCGTTTTGGAGTCAGACTCTATCTCATACTTGAACACGCGCTAGTTTAACTCGCACGTGCAAATAATAGATTGGGTCTGTCACATCCTCGTCGGATGATGGACCAAGAAACCTTCTTCCCTTTAATAATTGGTAGCAGAGATTAAACATCATAATTACTAAATGTTTTTGTCGAACGTGCCGTGTAGCACGTATTTCATTAAGAGAAAGTAGACAACACCGAACCAAACAACAAAGGACTTGCCGGTAATCCCAGAATTACCAGCGCAATCCCACAAGCACAAACGATAAATCAAGAAAACACGGCCCCCTCCACCAGCAAGGAAGACAAAAACACATTGGTAGCCTAAGGTGTAGTGTATCCGCGATAGCCAGCATCCACCAAGGAAGCCAAGAGAGCCGGCATGACAACAACGGCAAAGCATCCGCACGACAAACGACCACGGCGGCCAAGCATCCGCCGAAAAAGGACCATTACGGCAAAGCATCCGTAATGAGGGCCATCACACGCTCTGCAGCTGACTGAGCGTGGAGACCTAAGCGACGAGGTGGCCAAGCATCCACCCAAGCAGCAACAGCGGCAAAGCATCCACCAACGAACCGAACGACAGCGGCAACAACAAACACCGAAGGACAAACCAATGCGAAGAAAGAGACGAAGCACAGATAGACACAGCAGAGCAGGCAGCAACACCGACGATCGACACGCAGTTAAGAGAGTTGTGGCAGCTAGAGTGCCCCAAACGAAGCCTTAAAGAAGGGGATGACATCCGCGGATGCCAACAACGTTCGGAGAAGCACAGGCAAGATTTTCATCCATAGGATGAACAGAGCTTTTTTATCCCGGAGCCTCCCCCAAATGACCCGAACGGTGCAGACAGGCTTCAACGATGCCTTCAGGAAGGAAAATGGCGCAGACTGCGCCACTGCCGCTGGCCCAGAGCAAGAAGCTGGGCAGGGTAGACACCCAAGAACGTTAGTCGACACCGTGGGTCGGGGGGGGGGCCACTATGCCAAGGTGCTTCTAGGCCGGCGAGCAGCGAACTCCGGCTGTCGCCCAGGGGACCACGCCGACGGCGTGCCGAAGTGGACTCCCAGATGCGCAAGAAGGAGGCATGTCCACGACGGCCACAAGGACGCCAAACGGCGGCCCCGACGCCAAATCCGGACCACAAGGTCCCGGAAGGGGCCTCCGTCTCGTCCGCCCCTTGCTACTCCACTAGCACCGCAACCCTCACCGGATCCACAGCAGACCTCATGAGACTCCGGGCAGCCACGGACGGGCCGGCCAGCGCCAGCCGACCATGCCCGTAAGCGACGTAGCTGAGCACGGCAACGGAGACATGCGCGGCGGCCAGCACCACGCAGCTAAACGCCAGTCCCCGCCGGCCGCGCGGGCAGCGCCGCCGCCGACGCAGACACCCGCCGTGGCACCCCGCGTCTCGTCGAGTCAGACGCCCGTGGAGCCGAGGCGCATGGAGAGGTGGCCCACAGCCCCAGCGCCACCAGCGCACCGAGATGGCCGCCATGCCACCAACCCCTCTAGGGAGCGCCTGGCTGCGCATAGATCTGCCGCCACAGGGCTAGCCCAATCGGGCGCCGCCGGGGCCAGGCAGCAGCGCCGTAGCCGCCGTCCGGCACGTCCACGGCACCTGCAGATGTCGACGAGCGCACGCAGCCGCAGGAGGGCCACCACCGAGCGCACTCCACGGCCATCCAAATCCGTCCGTTGCTGCCCCGGGCGCAAAACCAGGCCCCACCGGGGTCCCAGGCGGTGGATCCGGCCAAAGGGGCCCTGGATCTGCGCGGCTGGCCTCCCAGGCGCCCGGATCTGGCCGGAGTTGAAGGGGAAGAGGAGGGGGTGGAGGAGAGAGCGCGGGAGGGGTAGGCGGCGCAGCGAACGGGTACCGCCTTTCGGACCCACCGCGGGCCGCCGCCGCCGCACGCCGGAGGGCGGCGACGGCGGCCGGAGGGAAGGAGGGGGGCGGGGTTCCGGCGCCGGAGATGGGGGGATCACCCCCCAAGTCGCCCGTTGTAAGGCGCCATTATTAAAGGCGACGATGGGATGACTCATTACTAAATGTTTGACACATATATATGAAATTAGGCTTACTTGCAAAACTGATCAACCCAGATGCTCATCTGGTTATTTTGTTTGGGTGAAACCTACATACTCGGGTTTGTGAACTCACAAGTTTAGCTTAGTTGGTTAGTTTTTTTTGGTGGAACCCATCTGAATGTGAGTCTGCAACCTAGCACATATGTTAGGATTTTTTGCTAATTGTTTGTTTCGGCGGTAGGCACTGTAACTATTAAGTTAATGAGACACTTGTGGTGATTTTATTAATTTTAAGATTTTCCAACTTAGTCTCTTGAAGTTCAAAGCTTGGGGAAGCATGTGCAAGTGTTCATTCACAGAGATAGTTGGTTATGTCCAAAGTACATCTCTGTATTTTGTTTAAGAAAAGTTAGGATTTCTTAAATTAAATTAAATATGTTTATATTTTTAGATGGGTGTAACACATACTAGTTCTATGTGCTTTGTTCAAAAAATATTTTTACAACTGGTATTAGATTCTTTTCTCTAAAGAGATTTTTTGTTGTATATGCTACTGATTTTATTGTCTTTCATATAGTTTTGCATTTACATAGAAACTGCATAGTGCATACAAAAAGCCAAATTTTACTGTAAAAATAAGTATTTAGGTGCATGTGAAACTGTTTAGTACTTCTTTCAGTCGTCGATAACTGACACTGCTTCTTTTTACCATTAATTCATATGTGGTAAAATTATTTATAATATTTATAGCTACTTTTGAAAAAAAAAACTGTAACATACCATTTTGAAAGTTCATTCGAAATATTCAAATGGTCATAATTCTAATCTTAACTGCAGCGGCATTCCAAAAAGGATAGTTATTTCTGAGGGGAGCTGACTGCTGAGGGAGTGAGTCACACAATTCACCTGATGTAGCAAATATATGTTGAGATTTTGGGCATATATCAATACAGTCCATAAAACACAAATCTATTTGAGCGTTAATACGTACGTGAAGGGAACACGAGCTGGATAAAAACGCACAAAAAGCTACTGTAGTATTCTAACCATGGTTTTCGAAAGTCAAAAGTGAACAGAAATTCGTATTCAAACGCGGCTGGAGCTGCATCATTCTGTTTCTGAGTTGCTCCCTACGATTTCTTGGTAAGGTTTAGATGAACCATCCATTGCAGGTTAGAATCATCGCAAAGTTATTTACGCGACGGGCCGCGCTCCGCACGGAATGCGCGCACTCACCGCGCCGGAGAGGAAGAAGAGGGGGGCTCGCCGGCGTCCCGCGCTCCGCCGGACAGAAAGAAGACAAAGTGGCGGCGTTAGGGTGGCGCAATTAGGAAGACGTGTGTGGGGTGGAGCCACCGGTCGAGCTTTATGGGCCTCCAGAATAATGTGGCTTTTGAAGTCTTCGTTTTTAGTCTGAAAAAACTTATACCGAAATATTTTAATTTTTAGCCTTTTTTTAGGGGTTTTAGCTGTTTATTTAAATAGAGAACTCTATTTTTTTTTAAGAGAGTTCCGTTTTTTTATAGAAACTCTCCCCATTTTATTCAAGAATTAAAAGGAATAAGAGTTAAAAACACCATCTAGAAACCAAAGATGCACACCCACCGGACTATAAGTCTGCATCGTTGTTGGCTTGCTGGTTCTCATGCACAAACTCCGCCGCCTCAAAACTTTTTGGGGGAATTTCTTGTATGCCATTAAAAAAAATCGCAATGCCTTATGTGTCCCTGGAAAAGTTCAACGGTCTTCAGCGCCACTGCTCCAATTTTTTTGTGCCCTCTATGCCACTGCCGTCAGTTTGGGCTTTAACGCCGTCAAACTGCATGTGTGAAAAGTCAAAAATACCCTTATGTGTAAATATGTCATTAATTTTTTTAAGCATCTTAACGACTTCAAATAAAAAAAACTCAAAACTAGAAAATTGTAGATCTCTTCGAGATCTATAATTTTTATATAAAAATTATTTTTATTTAATTCCACAAAAAAAATATATGATTTTTCTAAGATATATTAATCATATTTTTTGCGGAATTAAATGAAGATAATTTTAATATAAAGATTATAGATCTCGACGAGATCTACAACTTTCTAGTTTTGAGTTTTTTCATTTGAAGTCGTTAAGATGCTCAAAAAAAATTAATGACATATTTACATATAAGGGTATTTTTGACTTTTCACACCTGCAGTTTGACGGTGTTAGAGCCCAAACTGACGGCAGTGGCATGGAGGGCACAAAAAAGTTGGAGCAGTGACGCTGAAGACCGCTGAATTTTTATAGGGACACACAGGGCATTGCAATATTTTTTAATGGCACACGAGAAACTCCCCCAAACTTCTTCAGACTGCCTTTACCTCCTTGATTATCTGGCCATCGCTGCCCATACCATCGCCTGTGAGATTTTTTACCATGTTTGCACAGTTGGATGCCAGCCTGAACCTCCGGATGAGTAGGTCTCTCGCTAGAGCCAGCCCTTCTCTGCAAGCAAGAGATTCAGCAATTTCCGCTTCAGTAATCCCTTTCAGCACAAGTGCTGAAGCTCCTAAGAACAGCCCACCTGCATCCCGAGCAACCGCAGCCACTGCCACCATGCTCGAGTTCTCTGAGGTTGCGGCGTCAACATTAATTTTTACATAGCCTGCTGGAGGTGGGATCCACCTTGGGCCCCGAGGTTTACTCGGCTGCGAGTTACACAGGCCCGGTAGCATCGTCTCCAACTCTACACTCCGTTTTATTTAAGGAACTTTATTTAAACATAGCTAGTAGAAACAGCTCGGATTTGATTCGGCCCATCTACATGGTAATCGTTCCAGTTAGTTTGGTCTAATGGGCCGAGGAGCTCGTTTCGGCGTAACTAACTAATCTAGAGTTCTGGACACCGTGAGAGATACTGGGCCTCTTGGGCTCTTCACCCTAATAAATGAAGTTATTTTGGCTTACCAGTACATAGAACCAATATTTATTTATTTTTTTGATAAACAAATTTTGTTCGGGCCTCTGTATTTTTTTGCATGGGGCCACTTCCCCAATTTTCTTCGACGTCTTATCATGGACTGTTGTTAGGTCCGACTGATCGGAGAGATGCGCACCACCCTACCCCTCCCTGTCTTTTCAGTGTCCTCAACATATATACTAAGGGTTCCTTTGGAACAGAAGTTTCGAAGGAAAAATGCAGAAAAAAAAATCTACACTCCAAAGGAGCCCTAGATAGGTAATAGTGGCATAGCATTTTCTAGACTTATTAATAATTAAGAATTATTTGAATATAATAAAAGTTTGTTCAGGTAAAACAGGACCTTTGGCTTGTGATGGTGTTTCTTACTGGCAATAATGCCATGCATGGGTATGTACAGGAGTGAAGCCAGGATAAGATATGGCCAGGGTCGGTCAAAACAGGTAGTACTAACTTTGATAATATAATACTGTAAACAATATTGATAACGATAATATAACTTGGACAATATTGAGAGTGTTCGACTGGGATGAAAGTACTGTTCATGCTGGTACGAAAACACTGTTTATGCTGTATTTTGTGAGAGAAAAACACTGCTCCGGTTGGAAAAAATAGGGAACCAGCTAGCCGAACACTCCCATTATATAAGATCATACATTATCAATATAATATTATTCTCACTGCCAAGGCCATTTAGTTGTGTGAAACTGCAATCAACGAGTAATTAGTCAAACTCTATTAAACTCTTAAATTTGAAAACCTCAAAATAAATTTTGGAATTTAAGCAGCGATAGTGGTAAGTGAGAAATCATCAATAATATCTCTTTGATAGGGCTTGGACGTACATCTGTAGAAACGGTGAAGCAAAAAAAACACGTCTTGGTGGCTTCAGCTTCTAGTCCCAAAGCGACTTTGTTTTTAGTGTTTTTGTTTTGCTTTTGCTTCAAAAAAGTCTTTCTCTTATATACTCATTTATTTAGTAGGGCTTTTTATTGAGATGGTGGAGAAACCTCTACAAAAGCCCTTCCAAAGAGAACCATAATTCTATTGTCTCCCCCTCCTACAATTCAACACAAGCAATATATATTTTGCTTATAGAAAAGTATATTTTTGGGCTGCAGCTAAACGTCCACAAAGGCCAAACCTACAAGGCTTGTCGCTAGGCCTTGGTGCATCGCAAAGACTCGCACTTTGATGGTTGCTGGGCGCGTACTGTCTAGGTTGCCACCACGGTCTATCGGGCTCAGACACTTTTTTTGCGGGGTCTAGGCTAGTTTCAAAAGAAAAAAAAAATCACACGGTACTAGAATCGTGCTTGCTTGTGTGTTGCAACAAAAAAGTAGTTCCACGAGAATTTAAATTTTTAGTCTAGGCATCTGCCAGCTGCAAGAAGTGGACGCCGCATCTTGGATTATCTTCTGGATCGTCTTTGGTGTTGTTTGAATTGAATCCCGATGGATTCTAAAAATCTAGATTAAAAAGTCTAGTATATTCATTGGATTCTGTGTCTGTATAATAAAATCTAATAGAATCTAGTGAATTGTTGACCCACTGCAGCTTGGGGGAACCAAGCCGAAACAAACGGGCACCTTGTCGATTGTTGACCCAATGACAAGAAGGAAATAGTCCCTAGAAGGAAATCTTTTATATTTTGGGAGAACAAGGTGGAAGTCGGACAATGTGCTTTGCATGGGCAAATTGAAAGGCAAGTTCACTTGTTCTTGATGCCTATAGCGGATCTTGTGCTTTTTAGTGCTTGTCTTCGTATTGCAGATCTGCATAGTCTAGTGGTGTTATGACCGGCGTCTACTATAATAGCTGCAGGCCCATTAGTGGCTAGAGGAGGACGCCGGCTATAGGGGCTAACAACCCATATTATTATTATTAGCTATTTATGGTATTTATTCCTTAATTATAGGATCCTAGAGAGGATAAAGACTTTGTAAACAATTGAGATTGGAATTAAGTAGAAGCAACATAATTGTTGCCGGCTTCCCTTGGGAGCCCTAACCGCACCTCCTCTTCCTCCTTGCGCTGTGATCACCACGGCGCCAACCCGCCGCCGCTTTCCTAAGTCTCGCCCTCCGCTCTTCCATCCCTACAACCCTCGCAGCAACTCCGGTAGGGCACCTAGTCCTATCAATCTGGTATCAGAGATGTCAGACCCTCCTTCCACCTCCACCAGCCCACCGCCGTCGCCGCCAATCACCACTGCCGCGTAGCTACTGCCATCCGCTTCGGTGGCCGCTTCGGCCTCTACAATGTCGATGGAGCCGATGACCGCGGCCATCCACGAGCTGTCCCGTTCCATGGCAGCGATGCAGTCCTACCTCATCAGCTCGCAGCAGCCGCTGCCCTCCCCACCGCGCCCACCACCGCCGCCACCGCCGCCACAATCGGCCATGGCCTCACTACCGCCAGTTTCCCCTGCTGGGATGCCCCAGTCCAGCACCACAGGCGTGCCCATCCATCTACTGCGGATGCCGCCCTCCCCGTCGCCGATCCCATCTTATGCCCTGGCCCCGACGGTCAGGGCGGTGTATACGATGGCAACATTTCCGGCGACCACGACGTTGGCTGCCCCAGCCCCTACCACAGGCGCCCTGATCCACTACGGTGGGGCGGTACAGCAGCCCTCCTACACGGAGGGGGTTTTCTATGGAGGCGTTGATGGCCCTATACTCTACGGCGGCAACATGCAGCACCACCCCGGCGCCTCGTCGTCCGCGGCCTTTGATCCAGAACCAACAGCTCCGGGTGTCAGCCACGGCGCTCACCCTCCGCTCTTCTACAACCTGGAGTTCCCCACCTACGATGGCGCCGAGGATCCCCTCAATTGGCTCAATCATTGTGACCAGTTCTTCCACAGGCAGCGTACCCTGGCCTCGGATCGCACTTGGCTTGCATCGTACCATCTCACCGGCGTAGCCCAAACATGGTACTACGCCCTCGAGCAAGACGAGGGCATGCCTACGTGGGATAGTTTCAAGGAGCTGTGCAATCTGCAATTTGGGCTGGCTATTCGTGGGACCCGTCTATCCGAACTTGCTCGCCTGCCCTTCACCTCCACGGTACAGGACAACTCCGAACGCTTCAATGCGGTGCTCTGTCATGCTCGGAGCTCTCCGCGTCCCAAAAGGCGGAGTTGTTTGTGGGCGGGCTTCCGGAGCACATTAAGGTCGATGTGGAGCTGCGGGAGCCCCAGAACCTCCAAACGACCATGTATTTGGCCAGGGCCTTTGAGTGCCATGCCACTGCCATGACGTCGGCCACTCCTCAGCGTGGCGCTCGGCCTCCTCAGCGCCCGGGTATCCCAGCGCCACTACGGCCTGCTGCAGCGGTACCAGCAGCCCCGGGGGCGACCACAACTCAAGCACCAGCGGGCGCTGCAGCCCCTACTCATCCCTTCCGCTGCATGTCCCCAGCGGAGCAATTGGAGCGCCGCCGCCAAGGTCTCTGCTACAATTGTGATGAGCCCTATGTGCGCGGTCATGTGTGCCAGCGCCTATTCTACCTCGAAGCGGCAGATTACCTCGACGATGACATACCAGCGGAGGTGGCCGCTGTGGCTGCTTTTCTGGATGAGGCTGCTGTGCTTGCGCCTGCACCAGCAGCGGGGCAGGAACCTGCAGCCTAGCCTTAGGTGTCCCTCTACGCCATTGCCGACATCCGGACTGAGAATGCTATGCTCCTTATAGTCTCCATACATGGCCACCGGCTTGTGGCGCTCCTCGACTCTGGCTCGACGCACAACTTCATCAACGCTGATCTCTTGCGTCGTCTACACCTCTCTATAGCACCGCACCCTACCATGCGGGTACTGGTGGCCAACGGCGATCGTGTGCCTTGCAAAGGCGTCGCCCGGGATGTGGCCCTGGCCATTGGTACAGAGGAGTTCACCATTAGCTGTTATGGCATTAGCCTGGGTGGTTTTGATCTTATTCTTGGCGTCGAGTTCCTACATACCCTAGGTCCTATCCTCTGGGATTTCAAGGATTTGTGCATGGCTTTCACACGGGGCGCCCGTCTCATTCTATGGAAGGGCCTGGGGTCCCCCCGCGATGACATTCGGGAACCGGCAGCGCGGGCGATCGCCGCTGCCCCTTCCTAGCCACTACTGGACTGGCTCTTGGAGCAGTTTGAGATGGTCTTCACCGAGCCACAGGGGCTCCCTCAGATGCGGCCATATGATCACCGCATCCACCTGCTGCCGGGCACAGCTCCGATCGCCGTTCGCCCCTATCGCTACCACCAGCTACAAAAGGACAAGTTGGAGCGTCAATGCGCTGCTATGCTCGCCCAAGGCATCATCTGGCCGAGCACGTCCCCGTTCTCCACCCCCGTGCTGCTGGTGCGCAAGGCGGACAACTCTTGGCGCTTTTGCATCGACTATCGAGCCCTCAATGCCAAGGCGTCCAAGGACAAATTTCTGATTTCGGTCGTCGATGAGCTTCTCGATGAGCTTCACGGGCCTCGCTTCTTCACCAAGCTCGATTTGCGCTCGGGCTACCACCAAGTGCGGATGCACCCCGACGACATTGCCAAGACGGCGTTCTGTACTCACCATGGCCATTTTGAGTTCCTAGTCATGCCGTTCGGCCTTTCCAACGCACCGGCGACTTTCTAGGCTTTGATGAACGACGTGCTCCACCCCTTTTTGCTCAGGTTCGTGCTTGTGTTTTTCGACGACATACTCATATATAGCGCCTCCTGGGCTAAACAACTGCAGCACCTCAGCATCGTCCTCAATGCACTTTGGGCACACCAGCTCCACCTCAAGCGCTACAAGTCTTCTTTTGGGGCATCGTCGATGGCCTACCTTGGCCACGTGATATCAGCAAGTGGCATTACTATGGATGACGACAAGGTGGCTGCGATCGCCTCGTGGCTAGCCCCTCGCTCCACCCATGGGTTGCGGGGCTTCTTGGGCCTCACTGGCTACTACAGGAAGTTCATCCGCGACTTCAGCCTCATCGCTGTGCCATTGACGTGCCTCCTATGGAAGGATTCATTCGCTTCGGACGACGAGGCAGACGTGGCGTTTTAGGCACTCAAGGGTGCGCTATCCACATGACCCATCCTCCAAATGCCCGACTTCAACAAGCACTTCATGGTGCACTATGACGCGTCAGGCGCGGGGTTCGACGCTGTTGAAAGTTGTAGTTTGGTTTTGGTGAATTGATGAAACCCTAAGTGCTAACCTAGTTTATCAAAAGTGATTATGAGATAGGTAGCACTAGTCCAAGTGGTGGAGCAAATGAAGATCATGACATGATGATGGTGATGCCATGGTAATGATCAAGTGCTTGGACTTGAAAAGAAGAAAGAGAAAAACAAAAAGCTCAAGGCAAAGGTATAAATGGTAGGAGCCATTTTGTTTTGGTCATCAAGACACTTAGCGAGTGTGATCACATTTAGGTTCGATAGATGTACTATTAAGAGGGGTGAAACTCATATCAAAATATGGTTATCAAAGTGCGACTAGATGCTCTAACTCATTGCATATGCATTTAGGATCTAGTGGAGTGCTAACACCCTTGAAAACATTTATGAAAATATGCTAACACATGTGCACAAGGTGATACACTTGGTGGTTGGCACATTTGAGCAAGGGTTAGAAACTTCATCGGTGGAGTGTCCGCCCGTAGAGTGCGGACAGTCCGACGGTGCTACCGGCGCTCTATACAGAAAAGATGAAGGTCATTGTAAGTGACCGGACATTGGTCTTAGTAGGACCAGCGTGTCCGGTCAGTGGCAGCAGTGAGCGTGCAGTTTTGGTCTCATGACCGAACACTGGCGCAAGAAATGACGTTGAGTGATCGGACGCCGGGTGAGTCAGTCGAGCATGACCGGACGCGTTCGATCGTGATTTTTCGCTTCTGGTACCTTACTAGAAACGACCGGACGTTGGTGTTGGTGCGTCCGCTCACTTTGAGCAGTGTGTCCGGTCACTACTTAAATGTACTGATGACTGTTGAGATTGGGCGATCAGCGTTTGAAGCCGATGACACGTGGCAAGCATTGGGCGACCGGACGCTGGGGTCCAGCGTCCGGTCAATATGACCGGAGCATCCGGTCGCCTCGTGTTCAGTGTAGTGAGGAGCCCAACGGCTATATTTTGTGGGGGATTCTATTTAAGCCTCATGGCCAGCTCAAGCTCACTCTCTTGGCCATTTGCATTGACATAGCAACCTTATGAGCTTAGCCAAAGCCCTCCCACTCATCTCCATCATTGATTCATCATCTTTGTGAGATTGGGAGAGAATCCAAGTGCATTGCTTGAGTGTTTGCCTCTAGAGGCACTTGATGTTCGTGTTTCGCTGCGGGATTCGCTTGTTACTCTTGGTGGTTGCTGCCACCTAGACGGCTTGGAGCAGCGAGGATTATCGAGTGAAGGTTGGTGAATGTCTCTGGCTCCGATCATGGTGATTGTGAGGGGTTCTTGACCTTTCCCCGATGGAGAGCCAAAATGTACTCTAGTGGATTGCTCATGGCTTGTGTGATCCTCATCTTGTGCTGGTTGTGCGGCACCCTATTGAGGGTTTGGCATGTGATGCCAATTAGCGCGTGAACCTCCAAGTGAGTGAATCGCCACAACAAGGACTAGCTTGCCGGCAAGCAAGTGAACCTCTGTAAAAAATCATTGTGTCATCATTTGATTCTGAGGTGATTGGTCTTCATTGGTATTCATTCTTGTGATTGATTGGCTCTTTCCTCGACATGGCGGTATAACCATCTTGCTCACTCTCTTTATATTACCGCAAACTAGTTATCAAGCTCTTTAGTGTAGCTAGTTGTGAGAGCTTGTTAGTTTAGTTAGTGTGGCTCTTTAGTTAGCCTTTGAGAGCAAACTAACTTAGTATAGTGACATAGCCATTATGTGGTTAGAAACTATAGAAACTAGAATTATGGTAGGTGGCTTACATTTTTAGTAGGCTAGCGCAACACTTATTTTGTCTTATAATTGTCTAACCGGTTTGCTAAGTGTTGTTATAGAATTTTTTAAATAGGCTATTCACCCCCCTCTAGCCATTTGGACATTTCAAGTGGTATCAGAGCCGAGGTCACCGTGATTTGAGGCTTAACAACCTTCGGTGTAGAAATGGCTCAAATCAACAACACAAAGAAGCCACCCCAATTTGATGGCTCCAACTATCCCTATTGGAAGGCTAAGATGACAACATATATCAAGTCAATCAATAGGAAGGTTTGGAAGGTGGTGGAGACCAAGATTGAGATTGAGGATGAAGAGGCTCCCACCGCCGCCGAAGAGATGCTACTCCAAAATAATGACATTGCTCTTAGTGCCATCCATGATGGTTTGGATGAAAGAACATTTGAGCAAATCAAGAATATTGAGAGAGCTCATGAGGCATGGAAGAAATTGGAGGAATCATTTGAGGGCACTCAAGCCATGAAGGGTGCAAAGGCATACATTCTCAAAGAGAAGTTTGCAAGCTTCAAGATGAATGAGGATGAGAGTGTGCCGGAGATGTTCTATAGGCTTCAAGTGCTTGTCATTGATCTCAAAGCACTTAAAGAAGAGGTGAAGGACAAGGACTTCTCCCACAAGTTCTTGAGATGCTTACCTTCAAGATTTGGCACATTGGTCACTATTCTAGTGAGAAGTGATTTGGACACCATGACACCAAATCAAGTGTTGGGAGATATAATGACCGATGATACATATAGAGATGATGATGAGAAGGAAGAAAAGAAGGAGAAGAAAGATGAGAAGAAGAGTGTGGCATTCAAGGCCACATCATCCAAGGGCAATGCAAATCAAGAAACATCAAGTGAAGATGATGGTTCATGGGATGATGATGATGATGAGAAGATGGCTCTCTTTGTCAAGAGATTTGGTAAGTTCATAATGAAGAAGGGCTACCATGCTAGAAGAAAGAAATCTTCATCCAAGCACAAGGAAGAGTCAAGAAGGTGCTTCAATTATGGAAGCAAAGATCATCTTATTGCTCAATGTCCATACAATAGTGATAAAGATGATGACAATAAGAACAAGAAGAAGGAGAAGAAGGAAAAGAAAGAGAAGGACAAGATGACCTTCAAGAAGAAGAAGGGTGGTTCATATGTGGTCACTTGGGATAGTGATGTTTCCTCAAGTGATGATGATGATAGTAATGATGACAAGACCACCAAGAAGAAGGAACATGCAAGCATTGCTATCAATGAGAAGCCTTCTCTCTTCGACACTCCATCATGCTTCATGGCTAAGGCCACTAAGGTACAAATTTGTGATGATGGAAGTGATGATGAACATGATAATGAAAATGATAGTGATAGTGATAGTGATGATGATGAACCTACTAAAGATGAATTATTTGGCATGCTAGAAGATGCTAAAGAACACTTTGATATTAAGAGAAGAGAATGCAAGAGCTTGAATAAGGAGGTAAAAGCCCTTAAGCAAGCCCTTGATGAGCTCAAACCAACTCATGATAGGCTAGAGGAAGCCCATGAGAAGCTTGGCAAGGCTCACAAGAAGCTTGAAAAGCTCATTCCTCTTTGCTTAATGAGCAAAATGAAAAGAAGCATGTTGAAACTTGTGATGTAGGCTTAACTTGTGATATAATTGATGATTCATTATCTATGCCTATCATTGTTGCTCCCGCTAACCCTTCTTGTAGTACTTCTACTTCTACCTCATCTAGTAGTGATGGTTTCACTTATGATGCCTCACTAATGGTTGAGAATGAGAACCTCAAGAAGGAGGTCAATAAGCTTACTCACACCTTGGCTAAGTCCTATGGTGGTGAGGACCGCTTGCTTATGTGCTTGGGTAGCCAAAGAGCTTCTCTCTATAAAGAGGGATTGGGCTATACCTCCAAGAAAGGCAAGACGACCTTTGCTCCTCACAAGACTAGTTTTGTGAAGAACAATGGTCGGTTTTGTACTAGTTGTAAGCAAGTTGGTCATGTAGAGCAAAAGTGCATGAACAAGAAGTCACAAGCTAATGTATCCTCTATTAAGCTTGATTCTTTTTATATGCTTACCAATGGTGCAAATGGTGTAAAGGCTAAGTTCATTGGTAAATCATGGATGGGCTCAAAGAAGAAAGCCATTTGGGTGACAAAGAGCTTGGTCACTAACCTTCAAGGACCCAAGCAAGTTTGGGTACCTAAAAAGAATTGATCTTCTTTTGTAGGTCAATTACAAAGCCAGAGGAAGGCATTGGGTTCTTGATAGTGGGTGCACTCAACACATGACCGTTGATGCAAGAATGTTCAACTCAATCAACACCAATGGCAATGATGGTTATGATAATATCATATTTGGTGACAATAGCAAAGGCAAGGTCAAAGGGCTTGGTAAGATTGTAATATCCAATGATATGAGCATTTCTAATATGTTGCTAGTAGAGAGCTTGAACTTTAATTTGCTATCCGTGGCTCAATTATGTGATCTTGGATTCAAATGCATATTTGGGATAGATGATGTAGCGATCATAAGTGTAAATGGCTCTAACTTGATCTTCAAGGGCTTTAGAAATGAGAATCTATACTTGGTTGATTTCAATGCTAGTGAAGCTAAATTATCTATATGCTTGTTCACTAAGTTTAGCATGGGTTGGTTATGGCATAGAAGGCTTGGTCATGTTGGAATGAAACAATTGAATAGATTGGTTAAGCATGACTTGGTTAGAGGCTTGAAAGATGTTGTGTTTAAAAAGGATAAGCTTTGTAGCTCTTGTCAAGACAACAAACAAGTTGGAAACACCCATCCTAAGAAAAGCATGATGAGCACTAGTAAAGCATTTGAGTTATTGCACATGGATTTGTTTGGGCCAACTCAATACACTAGCATTGGTGGTAACAAATATGGCTTTGTGATAGTGGATGATTATACAAGATACACTTGGGTATTCTTTCTAGTGGACAAAAGTGATGTGTTTGCAACATTCAAATCATTTGTCAAGGGCATTCACAATGAGTTTGAAACAACCATCAAGAGAGTTAGAAGTGATAATGGTAGTGAGTTCAAGAACACTAGAATTGATGAGTTGTGTGATGAATTTAGAATTAGACATCAATTCTCGGTCAAGTACACTCCACAATCAAATGGCCTTGTTGAGAGGAAGAATAGAACACTCATTGATATGGCAAGGTCTATGCTTAGTGAATATAATGTGAATCAATCTTTTTGGACCGAAGCTATCAACACGGCTTGCTATTGTAGCAACCGCCTCTATTGTCACCCATTGAAAGAGAAGACACCATATGAGCTCTTGAATGGTAGAAATCCCAACATTGCATATTTTTGGGTCTTTGGTTGCAAATGCTATATCTTAAAGAAAGACACTAGATTGGGCAAGTTTGACAAGAAATGTGATGAAGGATTCCTACTTGGTTATTTCACTACAAGCAAAGCACATAGAGTTTGGAATTTGGATAGTGGTACTCTTGAGAAAGTTCATGATGTTGAATTTGATAAAACGAAGGGTTTACAAGAAGAGAATGAGAACTTGGAAGATGTTAGAGGCATTCAACTTTCATATGCCATGAGGAACATGGATGTTGGTGAATTGAGACCTAGGAAAGTGAATGATGATGAAGATGATCAAGTACAATTGCTCTCTAACTCAAATGTGCAAGATGATACAAATCTAGTACAAGTGACTCTCATGATAATGAACAAGATCAAGTGGCTAGTACATCATCTCAACCCAATGATCAAGTAAATACAAGCAATCAACTTCCAATGCTCCAACCAACAAATATTGCAAGGGGTCATCCATTGGACACTATAATTGGTGATATTTCTAGAGGTGTACAAACAAGATCAAGATTGGCTTCATTTTGTGAACATTTCTCATTTGTGTCATGCATTGAACCAAAGAAGATAGATGAAGCATTGAAGGATGTTGATTGAGTGAATGCTATGCATGAAGAATTGAATAACTTCACAAGAAATCAAGTATGGGAATTAGTAGAGAGACCAAAGGGACACAATGTGATTAGAACCAAATGGGTCTTTAGAAACAAGCAATATCAAGATGGGATAGTAGTAAGGAACAAAGCAAGATTGGTAGCACAAGGCTATATACAAGTTGAAGGTCTTGACTTTGGAGAAACATATACCCCGGTTGCTAGATTAGAAGCAATTAGAATCTTGCTAGCCTATGCTTGTGCCCATAACATCAAACTCTATCAAATAGATGTTAAGAGTGCATTTCTCAATGGTTACATCAATGAAGAAGTATATGTTGAGCAACCTCCTGGTTTTGAAGATGACAAGAAACCCGACCATGTGTACAAGTTGAAGAAGGCATTGTATGGCTTGAAGCAAGCACCTAGAGCATAGTATGAGAGATTGAGGAACTTCCTACTCCCTAAAGGGTTCATGGTGGGCAAGGTTGACACCACTCTTTTCATCAAAAAGATTAGAAAAGATTTATTTGTGTTGCAAATCTATGTTGACGACATCATATTTGGATCAACCAATCAAGACTTTTGTGATGAGTTTGGAAAGATGATGGCTAATGAGTTTGAGATGTCCATGATTGGAGAGTTAAGTTACTTCCTTGGTCTTCAAATCAAGCAATTGAAGAATGGTACATTTATGAGTCAAGGCAAGTATATCAAGGACATGATCAAAAAGTTTGGCATGAGTGATAGCAAAGCCATTAGTACACCAATGGGAACAAATGGCAACTTGGATAGTGATGCAAGTGGAAATATGGTGGATCAAAAATTATATCAGTCTATGATTGGAAGCCTACTCTATATGATCGCATCAAGGCCGGATGTCATGTTTAGTGTATGCATGTGTGCAAGATTTCAAGCCTTACCAAGAGAAAGTCATTAAAAAGGTACAAAGAGAATATTGAGGTATTTGAAGCATACACAAAATGTTGGTTTGTGGTATCCCAAAGGAGCAAAGTTTGAGCTAGTTGGTTACTCCGACTCGGATTATGCGGGATGCAAGGTTGAAAGGAAGAGCACCTCGGGCATATGTCAATTGTTGGGAAGATCACTTGTTTCATGGTCATCAAAGAAACAAAATAGTGTTGCATTATCAACCGCCGAAGCTGAATATATATCCGTCGGTAGTTGTTGTGCACAAATACTTTGGATGAAGGCCACTTTGAGTGACTTTGGAATCAAGTTCAATAAAGTGCCATTGCTATGTGACAATGAGAGTGCAATCAAATTGACCAACAATCTGGTTCAACATGCAAGAACAAAGCACATTGATGTCCTCCACCATTTCATAAGAGATCACCAACAAAAAGGGGACATTTGCATTGAGAGTGTAGGCACCGAAGATCAACTTGCCGATATATTCACCAAGCCATTGGATGAGAAAAGGTTTTGCAAGCTAAGGAATGAGTTGAACATATTGGATTTCTCAAATATGTGTTGATGTACCCCCACTTATATGACATGCCTCTCCTTCGAGCAATCCAAGGTAAAAGTAGATTGGCATGGCATACATCCTTGCTAAAGACATGTTTAGTGCATCTAGACATCTTTCACATTTAATAGGCTCATTCATGAAAATCAAATGAATTTGGTGATTATATGGTACCACTATTGCTTCTATGCTTATTTTGATCTAGTGGTAGCATATGACATGTTTATGGCCTTGTAAACCTAGTGTTTGATCTAGAAAATGAGCTCTAAATGTTTAACTCAACATGGTACAAGATAACCCTTATTTGAAGGTGTGAAGAAGCTTGTCCTTGGATCAAACCGAGTTATATATCTTTGGCAAATGATCTAGATTGGACCAAATTTGAGAAAATGATCCTCACCCCATTGATTGACATTGATAATCTCAACCTATCTACATTTTGAACCTTTGTGGTTATTGATGACAAAGGGGAAGAAAAACAAAGATATTAGTGATATTAGTACATGGGAAGAAACACAAAGATATTAATGTACTAAGATGGTGAAAAGACAACAAAGGAGAAAGAAATAAAGATATAAGTGATAGGGGGAGAATTTGACATAGGGAGAGAATATGACAAAGGAAGGGGATCAATTAAAATTTTGAGCACACAAGTAGGGGGAGCAAGCTCATGAACTTGTATGGTGCATTTAAATATGCATTTCATATGTTTGCTTATATGGCACAAGTTTTTTAAATTTTAATATCCATGCTTGTGTGGTGTATGATAGTTGTAGGTTTGAATGATGAAATAAAAAATTAGCATGTATAGGTTATCTAGAGATTTCATTTCCATGTGGTATCAAGCTAACCATGGTGCTAAGGATGGTATATTGGTGCACTTCGATTGGTATCACACTTCAAAGGTCCATCTTTTATACCTTAGCATCATTTGGTAGATATTGTCTCCTATATTTCTTATCTAAGCATATGTGTAAGCTACAATCCAAACTCTTAGCACATATATAGGGGGAGCAATTGCTACCATTTGGAGTTTATGAAACTTGTCCATATTCTTTTACACATGGTAAATATGCTTGGGCAAGCAACATGGATTTAATTGAATTTCAATTCATATCTTTGTGAAAGGGTTGTCATTAATTACCAAAAAGGGGGAGATTGAAAGCTCTAGTTTGGTTTTGGTGAATTGATGAAACCCTAAGTGCTAACCTAGTTTATCAAAAGTGATTATGAGATAGGTAGCACTACTCCAAGTGGTAGAGCAAATGAAGACCATAACATGATGATGGTGATGCCATCGTAATGATCAAGTGCTTGGACTTGAAAAGAAGAAAGAGAAAAACAAAAGGCTCAAGGCAAAGATATAAATGGTAGGAGCCATTTTATTTCGGTGATTAAGACACTTAGCGAGTGTGATCACATTTATGTTCGATAGCCGTACTATTAAGAGGGGAGAAACTCGTATCAAAAATGCGGTTATCAAAGTACCACTAGATGCTCTAACTCATTGCATATGCATTTAGAATCTAGTGGAGTACTAACACCCTTGAAAACATTTGTGAAAATATGCTAACATATATGCACAAGGTAATACACTTGGTGGTTGGCACATTTGAGCAAGGGTTAGAAACATCACCGGTGGAGTGTCTGCCCGTAGAGTGTGGACAGTCCAACGGCGCCACCGGCACTCAATACAGAAAAGACGAAGGTCACTGTAAGTGACCGGACGCTGGTCTCGATAGGACTGGTGCGTCCGGTCAGTGGCAGCAGTGAGCGTGCGGTTTTGGTCTCACGACCGGACGCTAGCACAAGAAATGACCGGACGCTCAGGGCCTGAGTCCGGTTAGTATGGCGTATGATGACATATGTAGCGCACAGGAGACGTTGAGTGACCGGACGTTGGGTGAGTCGGTCGAGCATGACCGGACGCGTCCGGTCGTGATTTTTCGCTTCTGGTACCTTACTGGAAACGACCGGACGCTGGTGTTGGTGCGTCCGGTCACTTTGAGCAGCGTGTTCGGTCACTACTTAAATGTACTGATGACCGTTGAGATCGAGTGATCAACATTTGAAGCCGATGACACATGGCAAGCATCGGGCGATCGGACGCTGGGGTCCAGCGTCCGGTCGCCTTGTGTTCAGTGCAGTGAGGAGCCCAACGACTCTGTTTCGTAGAGGCTTCTATTTAAGCCTCATGGCTGGCTCAAGCTCACTCTCTTGGCCATTTGCATTGGCATAGCAACCTTATGAGCTTAGCCAAAGCCCTCCCACTCATCTCCATCATTGATTCATCATCTTTGTGAGATTGGGAGAGAATCCAAGTGTATTGCTTGAGTGTTTGCCTCTAGAGGCACTTGGTGTTCGTGTTTCGCTGCGGGATTCGCTTGTTACTCTTGGTGGTTGCCTCCGCCTAGACGGCTTGGAGCAGCGAGGATCGTCGAGCAGAGGTTGGTGATTGTCTCCGGCTCTGATCGTGGTGATTGTGAGGGGTTCTTGACCTTTCCCCGGCGGAGAGCCAAAAGATACTCTAGTGGATTGCTCGTGGCTTGTGTGATCCTCATCTTGTGTTGGTTGTGCGGCACCCTATTGAGGGTTTGGTATGTGATGCCAATTAGCGTGTGAACCTCTAAGTGAGTGAATCGCCACAACAAGGACTAGCTTGCCGGCAAGCAAGTGAACCTCGGTAAAAAGTCATTGTGTCATCATTTGATTCCGAGATGATTGGTCTTCATTGGTATTCATTCTTGTGATTGATTGGCTCCTTCCTCAACACGGCGGTATAACCATCTTGCTCACTCTCTTTACATTACCGCGAACTAGTTATCAAGCTCTTTAGTGTAGCTAGTTGTGAGAGCTTGTTAGTTTAGTTAGTGTGGCTCTTTAGTTAGCCTTTGAGAGCACACTAACTTAGTATAGTGACATAGCCATTGTGTGGTTAGAAACTATAGAAACTAGAATTGTGGTAGGTGGCTTGCATTTTTAGTAGGCTAGCGCAACACTTGCTTCGCCTCATAATTGTCTAACCGGTTTGTTAAGTGTTGTTGTAGAATTTTTTAAATAGGCTATTCACCCCCCCCCCTTCTAGCCATTTGGACATTTCAACTGTTCTCCACCAAGATGTCGGACCCCTCGCTTTCTTCAGCCGGCCCTTTCGCTGCTCGCCATCTCAAGCTCGTCGCCTACGAACGCAAGTTGATTGGGCTAGTTCAGGCTGTACGTCACTAGCGACCATACCTATGAGGGGGTACAAAAGACTCTGTACCACTTGCGCGCCAACTTCTACATTATGGGAGACCGTGCCCTTGTCCAGGATTGGGTGCGGGCGTGCAGCACGTGCCAGCAGAACAAGACGGAGTCGCTACAGCCCGCTGGCCTGTTGCAGCCCCTCAAAGTACCGTCCCAGGTGTGGGTGAATATCTCCATGGACTTCATCGAGGGGCTGCCCAAGGTCAGCGGCAAATCCGTCATTCTCACGGTGGTCGGCTGCTTCTCCAAGTATGCGCATTTCATCGCCCTTGGTCACCCCTACACCGCCGCCTCTCTCGCCCGTGTTTTCTTCGACGACATCATTCGACTGCATGGTTTCCCTTCTTCCATCGTCAGCGACAGGGACCCTGTGTTCACCGGTCACGTGTGGTGCGACCTCTTCAAGATGGCAGGCATCACCTTGCGCATGAGCACGACCTTCCACCCTCAGACGGACGGCTAGTCGGAGGTGGTCAACAAGGTGATTGCGATGTATTTACGTTGTGTTACAGGTGATCGGCCTCGGGCGTGGGTGGACTGGTTGCCTTGGGCGGAGTATTACTACAACACCTCCTTTCATACCGCCCTGCGTGCCACCCCGTTCGAAGTGGTCTACGGCCGGCCGCCCCCGCCGATTCTACCATACAAGCCGGGGTCGGCGCGAACTGACACGGCCGACGCCTTACTCCACAGCCGAGATGAGGTGCTGGCTGAGGTCCGGCAGCGCCTCCTTCAGGCACAGCAGCTGTCTAAGAAGTACTACGACACCGGCCACCATGACCTAGAGTTTGCTGTGGATGATTGGGTTTGGCTGCGCCCGCTTCATCGGACCACGCAGTCTTTGGAGCCCCGAGCAAAAGGGAAGCTTAGCCCTCGCTATGTGGGGCCGTTCCAAGTGCTGGAGCGCATTGGCAGGGTTGCCTACTGGCTGCAGCTTCTAGCTGGCGCTCGACTGCATGACGTCTTCCATGTGGGCTTGCTCAAGCCTCACAAGGGGGATCCTCCGGCTGCGCTTGCTGCTCTACCACCGCTGCGGGATGGTCGGCTCTTTCCTGCTCCTGAGCGCGCTCTCCGAGCTCAACTCCGGCGGGGCACTTGGCACGTCCTCATCCAATGGCGCTGACTGCCCAGCGATGAAGCCATCTGGGAGCTCCTCGACGACTTCAAAGGCCTCTACCCTGACTTTCAGCTTGAGGACGAGCTGTTTGCACAGGCGGGGAGAGATGTTATGATCGGCGTCTACTATAATAGGCGTAGGCCCATTAGTGGCTAGAGGAGGACGCCGGCTATAGGGGCTAATAGCCTATATTATTATTATTAGCTATTTATGGTATTTATTTTTTAATTATAGGATCCTAGAGAGCATAAAGACTCTGTAAACAATTGAGATTAGAATTAAGCAGAAGCAACATAATTGTTGCCGGTTTCCCTTGGGAGCCCTAGCCGCACCTCCTCTTCCTCCTTGCGCTGTGATCACCACGGCGCCAACCCGCTGCCGCTTCCCTAAGCCTCGCCCTCCGCTCTTCCATCCCTACAACCTTCGCAGCAACTCCGGTAGGGCACCTAATCCTATCAAGTGGAGTAACAGATCAAGTGATAATTTGATACATATTGTGATGTGCAGCAACAATGGCGGGTATGCGGGCGTGCCCACAGGCAAGACATGCTCGCTGATAGCGGGCGTGGGCGCATAGTGCTATCGGCGCGTGCGCGGACATAGAAATATTCTCACGGGTGCGGGTCTGTGATACCTGTACCCACGGGTATTTTACTCAATGCCATCTTTAGCTCTTTTGCGTTAGAGATAGCAATACTTAGCTAAATTACAATACACTCTAGATAGATATCTTGCGTAGGTTTTAGATGCCATTGGTTTTTAAGTTAGTATTTCATCTCCTCCTTCAGTCGTAAATTGCATCTAATTAACTTCGAAGTGACAATCCACTCCATATCTTAATCTCTGCTAAAAAGCTCGGAACTACCTGTAAATTACTACGGACGGAATAATAAAGACCACATTAATTTCTTGAAACCTTGGGTTAGCCGGTCTTAACTCCAGTGTCATGGCACCGCAGCAAGTACTTATCACTTATCAGACGTGTACTTTCACAGGAAATACGTCCTTGTCTCTGTGAGGCCGTCAGTCCGACCAGCAGTAGGGTGCTTTTAGAAGCTACCAGAACTAATATTAATCGGCGTGTTCGCTGGTGGATTTCTAAGCTGGTTTAAGTTAACTGTTGTTAATTTGTTGTGAAAAAATAATATTGTTAACTAGTTAAATAAGCCTAACATGGTGAATAACGATGGCAGAAGACTTGCGTGCCCCTGCTCCCTCCGTTCATGCATGTTCTCTCTCCTACTTTTCTTTCCAGACTCTATTTTTCTTTTATATTAAATTAGTTAATAATAACTTTTAATAATAATTTATCAGCCAAACATGTTCGAACTAAACTAATAGGACGTGGACAGCCGCTCCTCTCTACCAGTGCTACACTTCCTCCCACCCATCTGTTTTTTTATTTCCTTATTTGTTCGGTGGCCGACAGGCAGACGATGGATTGACGGGTGATGTATCATGCTATAGACCCTAGTAGCTAAAACGTCTTGCTTTATAATCATGTTTGTTTTTATTTAGTAATTAGTGTTTAAACATGGACTAATTAAGCTTAAAACGTTCGTCTCGTAATTTCTCAACTTACTGTGCAATTAGTTTTTTTTTGTCTATATTTAATACTCTATACATAAGCCGTAAACATTCGATGTGACAGATACTGTAGCACTTTTTGAGATTTTGGGAGGAAACACGCGCACAATTTTTGAATGCTCCAACGTTCTTAACTCTGGGACAGAAGGAGTAGGCCTGTAGCTGGCTGCCTCGACCGACAGAGCTAACAAGCTGCTGCTGCCGTGGCCGTGTGCCGCAGGCCCGCAGCAGCCGCGCGGCGTCAGGCAGCAACAAGCACACGTCGCCGTGCTGCACGCACTGCATGGTTATGGGCGCATGGCGCCGTACGCGCTGGGTCGGTGTCGCCGACAGCGGCGCGGCCACATGCCGTGTCGCCGTCCGCCATTAACAGCCGCGCTTTCCGGTTCGGTCGGCTCCGGGTTGGCTCCGGCTCGGCCTGGATCGAGATCGTGTCGCCATCGCACGCGTGACATCACGGCAGGCATTACGCCCAGGACGTGACGGCGGGCGCTCCATTGGTAGTACGTTGCTTTATTTTTGTGCTACATGACGGGCCTAATTTTGGACTAAATGGCTAGCGGCAGTGTGAAATATAGGTCGGGTTTAATTTCCCTGTTCTGCTGTTTGCACGTACTATTGCTATCAATTCAATTCAATTAGCAGCATGACAGCTTCGGTTCCTGTCAAAGTGTCCATCAGAGTATTTAAGGATATATTCCAACTGCTGTGTGCTGGGATAATTTGTAAAAACTTAGGGCCCTTTAGGAATGTTACAGGATTCGGTTCATCTTTCATAGAAAAAACATAGAAAAATGAAAAAATCCCACGTTCTAAAGGAGCCTTAGTTTTAAGTGAATTTAAGGCTCAAGCCCAATAAGCCAGTGCTTCTTTCTAGTTCGATCGCATTTCACTCCACCAGTGCTTGTTATTACAGATTAGGACATGCCGTCAATGTTTCAAGTTTACTGTTGCAGCGTAAAACGAAGGGAGAACTGGCTTCTTCGTTAATTTTGAGACGCGGCTGAACAATGAAGCACTGTGAATCACAATTTGGGCATAAATATTGTTATTGTTACTACCAACATTTTGATTTCATTGGTCGGTCAACAAGCACAAGGGATGTATATACTCCGTATCAGTGGCGGATGCACGATGCGGGGTAAGGGGGGGCTAAAACAATGGAGATGTTGATTTGCATGAAGATTTAATGGTGAAATCAAGCTTTTACTACAGTGATTAGGCTTGAAATCAAGACATTAGGGGGGGCTGGATCCGCCACTGCTCCGTATGTCCCTTGTCCACGCACGAACACCACAACTAGTGCTCTTAATTAATTTACAGTACTTAAGATTTAAGAAAAACGTAGATTTTAAAATAAACCAACCTTCCCTGATTCATAAATAGCCGCCATATTAGCTTTAGTACTTGCCAGAAAAATCAGTGTGCTCTTGCTTGCGATATCAAATTTGATCACCGCTCCAGTATGGACCATTTCTCTGTCAACGGGATAACCACGCGCCTATTTAGTTTTGTCAGACCACATGACTCATATATGCCTGCTGGCCAATAATTCGTGCAAGAGCAATGATTCGTATTTGCATCTTTGAATAATTATTTCAAAATACCTATGTATGGTTCTGTTCCGAACATTAAAACCCGGTTAGTTCTTTAGACCTGTGGTGCCACATGACTTACATCCAGCGCTTAAGACTAAAGCTGATAAACTATATTAAGATAAGAGGTGCCAAACCAGAACTTCACTACATTAGTCTAAACTCAGGGTTACTACATCTAGAGTAAAGTAATTGTAGAAAGTAATTGCACAAAACAAAGTAGAGACGAATTATACCGAGAATTTGAAGCATTACAAAGGCAAAGATACAAGAGCTATATCGAACTTCCAAAGACTACTTCAGGAACTTTGAGGCAAGCTTGACTCATGATCTTTGTTCGCGTGACGCCACGCGTTGGTCGTGGCCCGTGCGTCTTTGTATCCCCCACCTGATGTTGGACAAAGTTTCTGCCCAGCGGTGGGTTCGCTGGTTGGTGTTTGCCTTCGCGCTTTCTCCCTGGGGAGCTTGAACCCCTGAGTTATGTCGAGGCGATTGTTGTTGAGTTCGGGTGGCCTGGTTCACAACCGGCTCGCCTTAGTCGTCTGACGGCCCTGGGCGGATGGCAACTCGGGCAATGAAAGCCCTATGTTTGGTTTTGGTAGCTGAGACAAGTAGTGGACTAACCTCTACTTAAGTGTTGTGATTGAGATAGGTTAGGTCCACACCAAGGTTAAGGAAGAAAGGCACTCATGAAGGTGATGATGATGGTGTGCAAATGTTGATCAAGTTCTCAATTCTTAGAAAAGAAGAAAGAGAGAAACAAAATACAAGGGTTCAAGGCAAATGTATAAGGTAGGGAATTTTATTTTGCCGGCCAAGACGCGATAGAGTGTATGATCAGATTTAGGATAGATAGCCATACTATTAAGAGGGAATTCCAAAGTTCAAAATGGTTATCTAAGTGCCACTAGGTGGATCAATTCATTGCATATTCATTAGACCTAGTGAGGACGCGAAAAACCATTTGAAAAATATTTGTGAAAATGCTAACTCACTTGCACTAATGTTGGAACACATTTGGAGTTAGCACTTTTGGAAAAGGGTTGGAAACTTGAGCTAAAGATGCTCTTGTGTGAGCATTGGACTGAGAGAGGTAGCACCAAACTGGAAGAGGCCGGGTCCAGTAGCTAACCCTAGTTGTGGGCGCCTCTAGGTCACATCGGATCGTGGGGTATGGTCCGATGGTGACGACCAGGGCTGCATCAGACGGTATGTTGACACTATTCATATGCTAGGCCCCACCTATCAGTGCATGGGAAGGATTCAAAGGAGGTACCGGACCATGGCCGTTGGTCCTATGTGTGGCGTCGGCCCAGTCCGATGCAGTTGGGAGCACTCTAGAGCTCTCTGTGTTGCACCGGACCGTGGGAGCCTTTGCTCCGACGACCATCGGACTTAGAGGCAGCGGACTACATGTCATAGTGATCATTGGCGGGCAACAACTAGTTTTAACGTTCAAGCACCACGTGTACGCAGCAGAGGGCATCCGGCGCTGATGGTCCAACGGTGGCACCGGACAGTCTAGTGACCCCAAATTCTGTGCAGTAAAGGTACAACGGCTAGTTTGCCCAAGGGTGTTATAAATAGAGCTTGGTTGGCACTCCAACGCATTATACACCCTTGTGAGCTTGTGCAAACAGCTCCCACTCATCTCTTTGCCTAGTGCTTCATCCAAATTGAGACCGGGAGTGATTCGAGTGCACTTGCATTGAGTTCTTGCATCTAGTGGCAATAGAGATTGATTGAGCTACGATTTTCTCATTACTCTTGATGGTTGCTGCACCTAGGCGGCCTAGAGCAGCGGTGGATCGTTCATTGGCTATTGGTGACTGTTGTCGATGTCGGTCAAGAAATTGTAAGGGGCTCTTTGCTCAACCCTGCAGGAGATTGTGAAGAGCAACTATAGTGAAATCATGGCTAGTTGGAGTGCACTATTTGAGTTGTCCTTGCGATACCCTTGGTGTGTCTAGCTTGTCATGCTAGTTAGCTCGTGAACCATCAAGTGGGGACTCGCCACAACGAGGACGTAAGTCACCAGCAAGCAACTGAACCTCGAGGCTATATCTTGTGTCAGCTCTTGCCCCATTAGTTTGCACACTACACTCTTGCTTTACATTCATATCATGTGCTTCTTAGTGTAGTGTTGTTTGAGTAGCTCACTAGAACAATGGTAGTTATAGTTGTAACTAGTTGTGGTTGCTTTTGTTAGTAGCTCTTGCTAGTTGTAGATAGTTTTGCTAGTTGTAGCTTGTGTGGTGTTGTGACTTAGACTATAAATCAAGCTACTATTATTGTTTAGGGGGCTTGCTTGGAGTGAACTAGAGCTAGTGCAAAGTAGAAGCTACTGGGTCTCATATTGCTAATCTCTTTGCTCTAGTGAATTGTGTTTTGTAGAAATTTTTTATAGGCTATTCACCCCCTCTAGCCATCTAGATCCTATGAAGCTTGATGTGCATGATTTGCATTGTTGCTGCTAGATTCTGGCTTGCAATGTGGATGTACATGAACCTCTTCACCATCAGCCTTTTGTCCAGATCGAGTTGCTCTTCGAGAGCTTGTTGTCTACATCGGAGGTGATCGTTTTTGTCTACTAGTGCATCAAGCTGATGCACAAGTTGATCGCGTATTTTCTCATTGGTATCGTAATGTTCTGTTGCCCCCAACTCCCTTGAAGGAGTCTAGCATGTGATCTTGCTCTACCATTTGTAGTTGTAGTGTGCAGCTCCCTCGGTTGCTCGGAGTCAGCCATATAACATTCCCTCTCAAGGGATAGTCATCCTAATTATGAGTGTCGTCATCATCTAAGATAGCAAACAAAATCGTATGCATCTATCTCAGTGGTTGTCATGTTCTGGATCTCAAAATCCATGTTGATGTCATCATAGTCTTCGAGACTTGCCATTGCGATGAATCTACAGCATCATTGAGATTCCCATCATCATCATGGTGTCCTATATCTTCGTCTTTGAAGCCAATGGTGCGAGCGTCGTGAGACGCGGGCATAGGCTATTGAAGCGTATGCTGGTATGCAGCAGCGACATTCCTCGGGCCGATCGAGAAATCGACAACGATATTGCATGTTAGATCCTTCTATCCTGCATTGGGAGCCCAGTCGATGGATCCCCATAGGAAGTTGATGCCCAGATCAAGGATGTGTTTGCGACCAAAGTTGATGAAGAAGCACTGAGCATGGAGGTCCATGTGACGGGCCAACACGGGTGCACCAGCGGCCACAACATCCTCGAGCTTTGCGTGGAACATCCAGATGGAAGGGGGCTCCTCCTCTACATGACGGGTTCAGGGTCCTATAGGTGTAGGCTCCGAGGCGATCTACGACGAAGTCCAGGCTACCATAGGTGATCTTGTTGCATGTGTGAAGCTTGTCGTAGTTGTCAAAATTGAAGATGATCTCCATATGAAATGCAATGAAAATAGATCTGCGCAAGAAGGCCCCTACATGGTGCATCAACCGTCGGAAGTATGAACCCTGGCAATGAAGATCAGGGATCATGCACACAGAATTTGGTGGGTAGCACATGGGACATAGATTTATATGTGTTTAGGTATGATGTCTCCTACGTCGAGTGGAGAGTATATCTGTTATCTCGTATGCTCAAAGTTTACAAGGGACGTTGATGGCTATGCGAACCTAATTGCCTAGTATGGAGAGAAGTTGTAAGGTACCAAATGGGGGCTCCTTGCCTCACCTTATATAGTGCGGGAGGTAGGGTTACATATTAGTTCACATTCGGTTGATATACAAGTTTTTCTAATCGATTACAGAGAAATCAATCGGATAGAATTAGTTATTCTAGGCATATATCTTGGCATCAAAGTCTCGGCCAGTAACTTATACTCCACATCGATGATGAACCCCACCTGGGTTGGGCCTTATATTCGACTGCCTCGACCCATCCTACCCGTAGTGGGCTTTTCTGTAGGGTTTATATAACCGACACTCCTAGTTGTAGTTCTAGTTTGAAGAATCCTATGAGCTAGCCAAATGAGAAATGTTTTTTAGAAAACATACGTATGAAACGTTTCTACGAAAATCTGAAGCTCTGCCAAACGCTCGAAGTAAAGAATTGTCTCTTCTTTTTCTTTCTAGAAAGAAAATACAAAAATCTCTAGATAAATTAAATGCCACTGAAGATTGGACCAGTAATCCAGCAGTCACTGCAAGTTCCCCGACCAAAGGTAACGTGGTCACCACCGTCCTCGAGATCCTTGTGATAGTATCTGACAGGTTACCCATCATGGACCATGTAACGCGTGGCTGATTCATCCAGTTCTATTGGAAACATTAGTCATGCCAAGTAGCATGCAAAATTTGGTACCATCCCTGGAAAGAATTTGAACCATAAACTTAAACTTGCAAAACTGTACCTTCAATCCAGTAAACTTTTATATATCTATATAGGTGTAACTGCCAGGTAGCTAGCTCCTGCCAGTACACTACTAAAAGCCAAAATCAAAGTACCTTTGTTCAAATCTTGGCGAAAACAAAATGCAACCTCAGAAGCCAGACAGGCTCAGGCAGACACACCAGATCTAGCTAGAAGCTGGAAAATGCCATGAATGCTATACAACTTTGCAGTTGCATGCTGGTGCTATGCTACACTCCTTTTGGAGAGAGGTACTAGTCCTTTTCTCAGTAAAAACAAGCCCAATGCAATAAAGCTCTTGCCAGCTTGTGCCCGCCAACCATCCATAACTGGGCATGGAAACAAGAGAAATTCTGCGAAAGTTTCTTGATGGCATCTCTGGAAGGAGAATGGTGCAGTGTGTTGGGTGAGAATGTGAGATTGGTACATCTGCGCTGCAGCTCATTTTCCAGCTTAGCATGGAATTTGGAAACCGCATAAATGCTGGTCTTGTTTACAGTTGCACCATGAAATTTCCTCATCAAAAAATTTACATGTGACTTACTCAATTATCATTTGTCGTAAGATGCAACCTGTATTTCTAACTCAATTATCATCTGTCAGTATATAGATGAATAAATACAAGGGGACGCAGATCGGAGTACTTGTACAATGATGCACGGTATCTTCTGCAGTACAAGAAGAAAATGGGCCTGTTCGCTGAATTCTGGAGGAATTTGGATGGTTTGGAGGAATGCTGGAGGAATTTGTGAGAGAAAAACACGGTTCCGGATGAAAAAATAAGCGGATCAAGCCGGGTTTAAGGGCACGCGAACGGGGCCAATGATTACGCAATAATGTTCAGTGACAATCAGGTAGCAACAAATTAAAAAAACATTTTGAATTAAGCAGAGGAATAATCGTCACAATATTTGACACCTCTTGCAATATATAAGCCAACACTTTTTACAGTTACAGTCGACACACAACACAGCAAATGAATTTCCAAAACCGAACAACAAATGACTAACACATATATCGACTTATATAGTAATTTCTATATAAAAAACAATTTCAAATAATTTATGTTATACCCTACATATATGATCCCTCCGCCACGCCACGGCCTAGCTATATATACCACATCAAAAGGAAAACTGCAAAGATCTTAAAGCTAAGCAAATTGCTTTTCAAAACCATGTGCAATTTTCAATTCGTGGATACTAGCTATACAGCTGGAGAGGCCCTGGAGAACTTGAATTTCCCTTTGCCCAGTGAGATGAGATGTACACGTTGTGCTACTGATGAATGGAACGAATTGATGAAGAGAGAACACTGCCATTGAAAGCAGGCAACCAAACCCCTCCGTGCTGTCCAACCATGGATGGGCCGGCCTGCTAGCTGTGTGCAATGAATGAAGGGATCTATGGACAGATGGACCGGTACGCTTGCATTGGTGGGAGTGTGATCATCAGTCAGTTGAACTTGGAGCAGACCTTCCTGACCTCTCCCTGCTTGCTCTTGCTGCCGGCGGTGACCACGCCGATGCTGCCCATGCGGACCATGGCGTCCGCGAAGTCCTGCCGGAAGTAGGGCCCGAAGAAGTTGCTGAGCAGGCCGGAGTAGGAGTCGACGACGTCGACGGTGGCCGTGTCGTTGTAGAGCGCCGCGTCGGAGCCGATCACGGCGAACCCGTTGCGGATGTTGCGCAGGATGGAGGTGTCGAACACGCCCTCGCTGCCGCGGTCCAGCGCCAGCCGCGTGTTGAAGTCCCCCGGCGAGCACCGGGACTTGAGCTCCGACAGGAAGCCTGGCGGGATGGTTGGGTCCGAGCCCCGGCCGCCGCCGGGCAGCGGGAAGTTGTACAGCCGGTCCTGGAGGAAGAAGCACGCCGTCGTGCCCACCGTGTGCGCAGCTGCGTCATCATATATGCATGCATATGCGCGTGTTCAGTTCAGTTCGCGCGTCCATCGTGCATGCGTGCAAGAAAAGTGCAGCGAGATGCATGCGGCATGCGTACCGGTGAGGAGGACGAGGTCCTTCTCGTCGAGGCCGTTGGCGCGGAACTTGGAGCGGAGCGCGTCGATGCCGTCGTGCACGTCCGGCAGCGCGTCGGCGTCCCGCAGGTTGGACACCTTCCCGTCGAGCCGCCCCGTCGGCACGTCGAACGACGGCCCGCCGGTCTGCACGCCATCGTCGGTCATCTCGTTCAGAGCTCAGTTATCAATGTGCACATATATAGTGGCAGTGGAAGTACGTACGAAGGCGATGGCGTCTCGGGCGGCGAGGACGACGATGTCGGCGCAGGAGACGACGCCGGGGCACTGGGCCTCGAGCTGCGTCTTGGCGCCCTCGATGATCTCCACACCGCGGAGGCCCTGGTGCTTGCTGTTGTCGACCTCGGCGTTGTTGCTACCGCCCTTGATGAGCACCGACGCGTCGCATCCGCGGACGAAGCAGTCGTGGAACTGGAGGCGGATGAGCGCCGGGAGGATGGTGGGGTCGGCAGACCCGGACTGCCGGACGACGGACGCCACGGTGGACTCGGCGCCGGGGCAGGAGTTGGAGTAGAACCCCACCTGGAGCTGGCCGTTGGAGACGCCGGCGAGCAGCAGCAGCAAGCATGGCAGGGCCAAGCCTGGTGGCAAGTTGCTGCTGCTGCTGCTGCTACTACACCTTCGGGTGGTGGCCATCTTAGAGAGAGCGAGGGAGGTGGTGAGGTGGGTACTAGCAGGAGGGAATGGAGGAGGTGCAAGTCCTGTGAGCTGCGTAAATGAGGTTTTATAGGCCTTTATAGGCTGTTTTGGTGAGGCGGTTGGCGCCTAATGCTGCGGCACATGTGTTGTGCACGGTGCATGATTTGATCTCACCGGTGTATAGCTGGGTTGGTACGTGCCGAACGTCTGGTATATACGGGTACAAAAACTGTCATGCCACCGGTAGATAATATACTTGAGGATGTCTATGTTATATTCATGTGTTTCGTGACCAACTAGCACACGGTTATTAGTTACATGTAAAACACACGATTTCTATGAGAAACAAATTCAGTTGCTTTAGATAACAGTAGCACACGAATTCTACCACCATTAGATTGAAATCCAACTGCCACCATGCTTATTGCATATATTTTATGATAAAATTGCAGCTGCAATTTTCGAATCAGGTTAAAAAAAAACCCGATACACAAAACTATACAAACCTAACGAAATCTAATATATGTTGACACAAAGACAATTAACAAGTAACAATTTTTTCTATAGCTAGATAAAAAATTAATATATATATATATATAGACAAAAATTTATTTTTTGTCCTTGCCTAACTATAGAAAAAAAATTATGATCTGTTAATTATCTTTGTGTATATATATTGACACAAAGATAATTAACATATTATAATTTTTTTCAATAGTTAGGCAAGGACAAAAAATAATATAAATGTTGATATAAAGACAATTAACAAGTCATAATTTTTTCTATAGTTAGACAAGAATAAAAATAAATAATATATTATAAAATGAGACAATCTTTTTCCATAGTCGCTGTTGTCAAGGGGGGAGACGATGAAATGAAATGAGAGAAGACATGCGGAATAGCTTGTCAGCGACAAGGAAAAAAAAGCTAAATCGGTGAGGATCAGACGGTCAACTATGGACAGACCCAGCGATCGGATGATCAGAAAACCGTGTGCCGGGAGAGACAAAAACACACGGTTGTCCTTTAGCATTTCCGATATACTTTCGGTTTTAGGCGGGCTCCGGACTAAAAGAAAGAATTAGTCCCGGTTGAAGCTACCAATTGGGACTAAAGTCCCGTGCCCAACGGCTAGAGCCGCAGGCTTTTGTAGGAGGGGACTTTTAGTCCTGGTCTATGGCTTAAACCGGGACTAAAGGTCATCTTCTACTCCCGGTTGGTGGTTCTAATCGGGACTAAAAGTCCCGCTTCTCTTTTTATTCCAGGTGGTGGCTCCAACCGGTACTTGAGGTGCACCCTTTAGTCCCAATCGGATCCACAAACTGGGACTCAAGTTCCCCACTATATATCCCGGCCGCTTCCTCGGTCCCAGCAACCAGCCCGAGGCAATCCAATTCCAAATTTGCGCGTGTGTTCTTGCTTGGGGGAGCAAGAGCAGTTCTTGCCGGCCACCATCAAGCATCTTCTTCCAACCATTCTTCTAAAGGTTAGCATCTTTTTCCACCCATTCTTATTTTCTAAAGGTTAGCAACTTCATCTTCTAATCTTCTTCCAACCATTATTAAACACTTATAGTTTTCTAGATCTTTGTTAACAACTTAGTTCTTGATGAGAGTTAATAATCGTTAAAAAAAATATGTCCCAACAAGAGTAGGGTTGTCGGGTTTATAAACCCGAGATCCCTCATGGATAGGCTTCCCAGTAGAGGCTCGGCCCACCAGATGACGTTACGAACGACGCGCAACTCCTAGGCTGGCCCAAGTACTTAAACGACAGGCCAGAAGGGTGATCCAATCTCCGACAGGAAGACCTCGCTAAGGAGGAACAACGCTCGTTTTCAACTCCAACCCGCCTCTCCGATCGGAAGGCCTGGCCAAGGAGGAACAACGCTCGCTTCCGACTCCGGCCCACCTCTCCAACCGGGGATGCGTCGAACCCCTGCTTACAGCTCTTCTCCGACTGGCGCAGTCGGAGCCGACTAGGACCAACCAACCGGAGACGCCCACTCGGTAAGGATCAGGAAACGGATGGAGCAAGTAAAGCAGGGCACTCAAGTCAACCGCAATACCGAGGACTGTACCCTGCACACCTGTAGGACAGTAACCGATATGACATGTCAGGAGGGTGCCCTGCAACCATCCAGGCATGCCAGAACCCAAGCAATGTTGTGGATGCCAACATTTGCCCTACAGTGTTGTGGGCGCCATCAACTCCCACACTATGACAAACACGGTAAGGCTCCCCCCACATACCTTTAGGCACCAACAGTGTTGTAGGCGCTGTCATTTGCCCTACATGGAGAACACGGTAAAAACCTCCCACATGCGTGTGACATCGACAGTGTTATGGGCGCCTATAATCATCTTGTACCTGACGACGTGGGCAACAAGACTTAGTAGCATATGTACTCTCTCTCTCTCTCGTTTGTAAGGCCGTCCCCTTCATCTATAAAAGGGAATGCGCTATCTCCCAACAAAGAGACCCCTTAGTTCACTTACATCGATTCACCCTCTGCTAGCTTTAGACACTCTAAAGCTACACAGAGCGCACGCTCGAATACTTAGCACATAGCGAAGCTCCTGTCACTCTCGGTCCTTCAGACTAGAATCCGACCGGACCTCTTGCACCCCCCATCTTTTTTTCTTCCATTTGTAACCCCACAGCAAACTTCGAGCATCTAAGCTCAGGAATAAAGTCACCGACCGACTCAAACTGGACGTAGGACACGTTGTCTGAACCAGTACAAACCCTGTGTCATTGAGTGATAGGCCACATCCGATCACAACGTACAACAAAACTATAAATATTTACGTGTTGGTCACTTTCTGCACTGACAAGGGTGCAAAATGGTTGCAAAATATTTAAGTTTACTTGGCATGCATATGTATATATCTTGATGATTTATTTTTTATATGTTTCTCTAATATATATTGTTGCATGGTATATTTATATGGGGGTTCTATATTTATTGGGATGTTTTTTCAGTTTTGATTAGAAATATGCTGATGAATGGCCAACACTCACTACGGAAGGATTTCAGGAAAAGCTGATTATGACTAAGAGGGTATCATCTGACCCACCGACATCTCGACCACCGCTTACCGTTGTTAGTAGACCATGTGCTCGTACTTTTAAAGCAAGGGAGAGTACACTATTTAATGTGTTGCTCTACGTCAATAATATTCAGCCTATTCGGTTGGCTGGTTCGTATCGTTGCTGGTTCGTGAAGAAGTACTGCTAGCTGGTTTGTGTGAGAGAAAAATACTGTTTCGGCTGGAAATTTACGATCGTTTACGACAAGCCACAGCCAAACGAACAGGCCGATTTGTGGATACAAAATCGGTGACCTATATTTCGCCGAGTACATAATACGACATAGTCAAACTTGGCAGTGATCTACTTGCGCTTGCATGAACTTGGTGTGTAATTGAACTTTAGGGTTGGACATCTAGTTTATTGTAATGACTTGTTTTAAATTATTATGGTTTTGTATGAACTTGATGAATGGGGATGATCATTGTAATATATAAGCTTTTAATTAGTTCCATTCTTATTTATGGACGACGTACAATAGTATAGCATATAATACATGTACGAAAACTATTTAAAATAAAAACAAATTGAATGGAAAGAAACTGCAAAAGAAAAAAAAGAAAAAAAAAGAAAAAGAGTAATATTTAATCCCTGTTGGTTGTACCAACCGGGTCTGGAGGTGTCTGTCCTCGGCTCGTCCTAGAGGCCCCTTTAGTCCGGGTTGGTAAAAGCAACAGGGACTAAAGGGCCCCTATTCCCGGATTGGCAGTCCCGGTTGGAAAATCGGGACTAGAGGGGATTTCCCAACCGGGATTGCTACCCAGCTCACTTGCGTAGCTTCAAATTAATAGTTTTTTATGAGGTTAGCTAAACTTTACACAACATTTTAGACCACATGTTTAGAGCCTAAGACCATGTAATCCAAACAAAGCCTTACATTTGTCAAAAAAAATGAAACTCCTTTATACATAGAAAAGCTTGGAATGGAGGAACACAAATGCGATGATGCTTTTTTACAATATAATGTAAATATATGTATGTGTAAGTTTTTGCTTTTGGAAATTTTATTATACGCGGTCATGCCCAAAATAAGTGCACATCTCTCACTTCCCGGAGTCAAATATTCTCAAGTTTGACAAGATTTTTAAAAAATAACATTAACATTTGTTTCTTTAAATTTGTTTACAATAAAAATATATGATGTGACTGATCTAATGATGTTTGTTTGAGCCCACAAACATTAATACTTTCTTGCATAAATTTGGTCGAATTAAGAATTTGTTGACTTCTCGATGCGAGATGTGCACTTGTTTTGGGACGGAGTGAGTATATACACACACATTTAATTTATTTCGCTTTCTATCAGATTTTCTGACGTCAGAATGTTGCACCAGCTGAATCTACATACTCCCCCGTCTCAAAATTAGTGACGTTTTTTACTTTTATACTTCTTATTTGACTGTTCGTCTTATTCAAAAAATTTATATAAATATTAATTATTTTGTTATGACATATTTTATTATTAGAAATACTTTAATAATGATTTATTTGTTTTATTGTTTGCCTAAAAAATTGAATAAGACGAACTATCAAACAAGAAGTCTAAAAGTAAAAAAACTTCACTTATTTATTTTTCTCAAACATACAAAAGACTTGCGCGTTTTTTTATTAAGGTAGAAAAAGTTGAATACAAACACCTTGAAGGTGTCTTAGGTGAGGGTCGCCAGAGTACACTAAGCCCTGACCCTCCCTGGACACAAGTATACAAGCCTATTACTCTGGACAGTAAACAACTAAGGTTCTCGGCGCCTGTCCGGAAAACATCACTTATTTTGGGACGGAGGTACTCTAGAGTTCAATTGGATATATTCCACCATGAATGCTGCGCTGCATCATTCCGAAGCTGCCGAAGGGCAGCATGTTGTATTTGAAGAAACACTACCGGAATCCTCAAATTTGCCGAGTGTTTTTATGTTTGCCGAGTGTATTCCCTCGGACACTCGGCGAACAGGTTTTTTACTGAGTGTCAAAAAAAACACTCGGCAAAAAAAAAACACTCGGCAAAAATGGGGTTTGCCGAGTGTCAAAAGAAAAACACTCGACAAAGATAAAGTTTGCCGAGTGTAAAAAAACACTCGGCAAAGAAATAAAATATTTTTTCTGGAAAAGAAGGAGACGAAAAAAAAATAAAAAAAACTTTGCCGAGTGCTCAGATCTAGAACACTCGGCAAAGAAATAAAAAAATTCAGCAAAAGAATGAGAAAAAAAAATGAAAAAATACTTTGCTGAGTGCCCAGATGTGGGACACTCGGCAAACAAAAAAAAAATCTTCTTTAACCCACCCAGCGCCCCACCCTCCCTCCGCACCCGCACCCGCCCCTTGCGCCCCCTCCCCTTCTTCCTCGGGTTGCACGCACCCGGGCCCAGCGCCCCCTCCGTTTTCTTCCCCGGCCCCCAGCGCCCCCTCCCCTCCCTGCCGGCGCCCCTCCCCCTCCTCTCCCTCTCTTCCCCGGCGGCGGCCGCCCCCTCCTCTCCCTCTCTTTCCCGGATCCGGCAGCCTCCCCCTCCTCTCCCTCTCTTCACCGGCGCGGCCGCCCCCTCCTCTCCCTCTCTTCCCCGGATCTGGCGCGGCCGGTGGTGGCGTGGTGGTGGTGGTGGCCAGTGGTGGCGTGGTGGTGGTGGGCGGCGGTGGCAGCCGGTGGTGGCAGCTCGGGCGTGGTGGGCGGCGGTGGCGTGGTGGTGGTGGGCGGCGGTGGCGTGGTGGTGGTGGTGGTGGCTTGTGGCGGCGACCGTGAAGCTGGGGAGCGGAGGCGAGACGGAGGGTGTGAAGCTGGGCCGCGGCGCAGGGGAAGGGCGCCGTCGAGGAGACCGACGGCGGCCGGCAAAGACCGGCCGGTGGTGGCTTTTTTTTTTGGCCGGTGGTGGTTTTTTTATTTTTTTGGCCGGTGGTGGCTTTTTTTTATTTTTCGAAAAAAATGTTTGCCGAGTGTATTTTGGGCACTCGGCAAAGTCTTTGTCGAGTGTCCGACAAAAAACACTCGGCAAACTAGCATTTGCCATTAAAGGGTTTGCCGAGTGTCGTTTGCCGAGTATAACACTTGGCAAACCCTTTGCTGAGTGTTTTTGGGGCTTCGCCGAGTGCCCCTGGCACTCGGCAAATCTCCTGTATCCTGTAGTGAAATTTCCCGGGACCGAGGGACGATAGGCCGTTCATGCAGCTGCATAGGGTCACCGGAGTAATGTGTGGCAGCCTGGCAGGCTCCAGTGCATCCCATGGCGCCATGGCGTGTTCATCTATCCATCCATCGCTCGCAATTTATGAGGGTTTTTTTGCCTTTTTGGACCGGTTGTCACTGCAAGGAGGAGATGGTCCAATACGTGGTTGGCACCGCGCCGCACACATGAGGGTGTCGGCTGAGCTCCCAGGGTTTGGATTGCTTTGGTTTACGGCATGCACCTACCCAACGTATGAAAACTTGTGTGTGTCACTGACTGCACCTGCAGTCCTAGGATTTCGTCCAGAATGTAGCAAGTACTCCGTAGGAGGCAAGTGTGTGTACTCTGTACGTACTTGTGCATTCGTTCTGGAAGCTTTTTACTGGGAGAAAACTTGCGCGGAAGCGGAAGTACGCGTCGCCATGGTTGGGGTCGGAGGGTGGGCCAACTGGCGGCCTGCTTTTACCGTTGGAGTTGTCTCCCGTTTTCTTTTGCAAAAGGTATTGCACTCATCACACACGTGCGTAGGCCGCAAGCACCTGAGAGCTCCTCGTGAATTGCACAGGTAAACAGTCAATTCTCATTCTCATATAATAAGTGAATATTGATTTCCTCGTGAACGCTATCTTTCCATATGTACAGGTAAAATGAACATTTTACTAACTCCTGACTTTCAACTCCCACGGTCCCTGGAGCATGGATAAATCAATGCGTCCAATTGTCTTAAGTCATTTAAAAAAAATTAACCGAATTTATAGAAAAAAATATCAGGATTTATGACACCAAACTAGTTTACTCAGATACACTCATAAGCTATATTTTCATAATGTGGTCATTTTGTGTCACAAATATTTATATTTTTTTCCTATATATTCGAACAAGCATAAAAAAGCTTGATTTAAGATAACCCTATGAACTAATAATTTATTCAAAGACGTAGGGAGTACATATGTTTCAAAAGAGCAAGGAGAGGGGGAAGAAAAAGAAGATTGGACAGAATTCTCCAAGTGAAAACCAATAATGTGCAAGTTGGGAAAAATATTGTGGCATCTTAAAATCAATAAATGCCTCATGGCTCCGCACTCGATTGTATGTTTGCATTGGAAATATATATGTTGATGAGCCTGCATTCACAGATGTATGCCCCACTCTATTTTGTAAAAACATGGAAATTTAGTAACTATGAATATACTCCCCATAACAAATCCATATATACTCCCTCCGGCCTAAAATATAACTGAATCGGAGTTCAAAATTTGTAACACGACACCAATGATCCATGACAACACTAAAAAAATCGTCATAGAAATGGATCTTCTATGACATGATTTTCATTCGTCATAAAATTTTCATCATAGATGTTCACATTTCTACTAGTGAAATAGTATAAGGTATTCTAGGCCATCAACCATTCCTCTTCTTTGTCTTTTTTGTAGGAAATACCGAGTTTCCTTTTGAACTTGGTTTCAACTAGACAAACAACCAACAAATAAGGAAAACAACAACCGAACTAATCCATCTGCCCTAATTAGTGAATGTCGAGATGGTCTTTTACCAGACACCTTATTTTATCTAAAACTTGCTTAGATATCATATATTCCAAGACGAAGGGAGTATACAGTACAATATACATTTGGCTTCTCTGCATTGAATATACTTTCCATAACAAATCTAATGATACAATACAATATAGATTTGGCTTATCTGGCTTGTTCTTCTTAAGAAAAATAGTTGTTGAGCTCATACTATATTCATCAGCCTGATGTGTTATTCTATTAGTTTATAATTTAAAGTGTCGAAGTATCCATTGTTGACATGCATTTCAAGACAAAATCACTTCTTTCAGCCAATAAATCTTGACCCAATAATCACTATTGTTTTGAGTTAGATCTATCACTGTCAGAAGAGCATACAAGTCCTCAACCACACTACTCTTCTTCCTCGTCTACAACAATAGATCAACAGCGACATCCTGCCACTTTGTAATTCTATCATTCTCATTGGCTATTTTGGCTCACCTAATTCGATACATAATCATTGATACACCGCAATCGCCATCTGAAATCCTCATCTTGACCAAACCTCTAGAGTAATAGTCACCTTGTCACACAGTGACAAACTGCCTTGATCCTGTGATCCTGTCCTTGACTCCCTCTCAACCAGTAAGAGAACCAGAGGAACCGTAATACTATTTTTGAAATTTTGAACCCTAACTCAATCTATCAAATCCAAGGATTTACCTCATTGGAGGGCTATTTTTTATTGAAACGAAGAGTACGTTTGCGCCATAGTGCGAAGCCTGAATCATGAACAAATCCACCAACCACCAGTAAGAAAAACTATGGATAAGAAAATTCAATTATAGTTCCGTGCGCCGAGCATAGCAATTGTTCATTGACAGCCATCATGAAAATGTATGGTTCCGAATAGAGACTACTATTTTTACTTAAAATAATTTGTTGTAGACTACACAACTTCGCATCAAACAGTCCTAAGATCAGTGACTATTAGCTGCTGTTTTTAGTGCAGGATCGTAGCGTGGCCCACTCAATTAAAAGGCCGAAGTATTGGGACAACAACCAGTATAAGGTCCTGAAAGACACATTCTCAGCTCAGAAACAAAAGAAAAAAAATTAAGACCTTGATAGTGAAAGCAAGCGACCCATGTATCTAAATTCCCTTCTTTTCAAGAAGAAAGTTAAAACCAAATGAAACAACAGAAACTAAAAGAATAAAATGGAGGAAACTACATTATGCAGGTCGATTAATCTGTGCTGATTGAGACTAGGCATCGGCAGACATGAATTTATGGCGTACAAGATTGCTTACGACACACAGGAGAATGTATATATATACATGTCTACCGGTATGAGCTGTACGTTGTGTCTTACAAATAAATAAACTACCCACCGGCCGCCGTGCATGTGTGCGTTTGCTAGCTCACGCATTGTTCTGGCAGCTGCTATCTCTCACAGGCTGATCGAACGGCCACGCTATTTATTGCCCACGTGGCATGTCTCCGATCAAGAGCATGGGCAAGAACACCGATGCAGACTGTAGTTTACAACATTCATGCACTATTCTTTATATGGCTGTTAGTGAATAATAATACTCCCTCCGAACAAAAATATATAACGTCATGTCGTAATGTTAATCAATTTCCCATCGTATTTACACGTAATATGCATATAAAAGACAAAAAACTAAAGCTAACTAATATATGTCACGTCATCTAAAGTCCCAAAATCTAAAGATTTAGCACATCCAGCCACACCTAGGAGAGACGCCGCTTCCATCTAGCGCCCTTCTCCTCTTCTGCTCCGGCAAGTATACTAGTGGTAAGAATGAGAAAAGGACCATCTCTCTCTTATATCAAATTTTAAATCTAGTTTGCTTAGAATTTAGTCCAATTAAATCTACTGTCGAAATCAAATAATTTTTGGTCGGTATCTTGCTACTGCGATGACTTCAATGAAAAACCACGACGAAGTTACTATTGCAGGTATAACAGAAGATCAATTTGTGGCCATTTGTATACAAGGGGAAGGAGCGCTCTTGGGCACTGGCGCACTGTACACGACAACAGTAACTTCATCGGTCCCTTTATGAAAGGAGTCTTGTGCCCTGAGCTACTGGTCCACGAGATCGGTGGCAAGGACGTCAGGAGCACTCGAGAACTCCTAGACATCGCCAGTAGCTAATCCCATCCGGTGACAAAAGTGGTCGGCGCCGACCACGACAGGCCAGAGGCAAGGAAAAGGTGGTGGAAGAAAGCGACGATGCTCATAAAAAAATATTAATGCAGTAAAAGGTTAATTCGTATGGAAAATTGATTCAATCAAAATAAGTGGCTATTGTTTGTATGTATTAGGAGTTTAACAAATGTGATAGGCAAGCCACATGCACGCTATGACACGCCTGGGCTTGAGTGGCCAGACCATAAAATAAGTGGTGCGGTGCCAATAAAGGTTTTGTAGCTCCAAAGTGAGAATGATGGGAGTGAGGGATAACGGTAAGGAACAGATTGATGGGAAGAAGGTAAGAAATAAAAGACAGAAACTTTTGTTATTTAATATATCGTTAGCTATATAGAGTGACATACCCAGTGCAGAGAGCTCCCGCTCTGTGCGGGGTCTGGGGAAGGGTGTTAGTGGCAAGCTTTACCCTCGCCTGTGCAATGCGAGGAGACCGCGACTCGAACCCGGGACCTTCCGGTCAGAGGCGGTAAGACTCTACCGGTTGCACCAGGCCCGCCCTTCGTTAGCTATATAGAGTATTACAGGTAATTCTGTGTCACATGAGTTAGCCAAAGTTGCTATGTGTTGGGACCCGGGTGACCTGCATGTGTGGGCAAACCGTCTCCCTGAATTTGTAAAAACTCTTGTTGCTCACGATTTGGTCGAGCCAGTGTTTCCAATATCAAGGCCTTAGAGGCGACTGTTATATAAAAAAAAAAACTACCATTGAAAAAAATCACTCGTGTCGACAAAATGCATTTATGTACTACGGGTGATTTTTTTCAATGATATTTTTTTTTTGATATAACAGTCGCCTCTAAGGCCTTGATATTGGAAACACATACTCGACCAAATCGTGAGCAACAAGAGTTTTTACAAATTCAGGGAGACGGTTTGCCCACACATGCAGGTCACCCGGGTCCCAACACATAGCTACTTTGGCTAACTCATGTGACATAGAATTACAAGCTCTAGGAATAGAAGAAATGCCACTACAAACAAAATGCTCCCGCAGCAAGAATCGTGTGTCCATAATCATCTTTCCACATGCCGCCAAATCCATAGAAGGGGACAGAAGAGCTTGTTTGAGGACAGAGGAATCTACCGCGATCGTGCAAAGCATTCTGGCATGCCGCCGTCTCGGCTGTTAATGCGTCTGAAGCAGCGATTAGGCGTCCAGTCCCTGCCAGGATCGCTTCACCTTCGTGGTCACGGATGACGAAACCCCAACTGCCCTGCAAAGTGTCCGGAATGAAAGAACCATCCGTATTAATTTTCAGCTGTCCCTGAGGTGGTACGCTCCATTTAGGTGTGGCTTTCTCCCGATGAGTTTGCTGCTGTGTTTCATTTGTGCGCAGATCGCCAATAAGTTTCATCACTTCCGCTGCCACTTTATCCCCAGACAATCCCTTCTCTCCTTTGTTTATTTTATTTCTCACACTCCACCATTTCCAGAGTAAGAGCATCGTCTTGATATAGGTCTCCTCCGTCATGTATAGTACTTCAGTAATCACCTCCCAAGCCGATCGTTTCAACAACAGCATCTGGCGAACTGGCTCAAGATCAAGACAAGACCAGCAGCGTCTGACCATTTTACATTTGAGAAAACAGTGACCCCCATCCTCGTCAAAACGGTAGCATACCGGGCATCTTGTGTCAAGCAGCACGCCCCGACGGCGCATGTTCATTTTCACAGCCAAGCTATTGCGCGCCAAACGCCATATGAAATGCCTAACCTTCGGCGGACACGGGATCTTCCAAAGCTTGCGCCAGACAGCTCCAGTCTGTTTTTCATGCCTACCGCCGCTGCTGCTCTCACCTCTCTGAGGCTTCACACGCTGCTTCTCATCGTTCAGCACATGGTAAGCACTCTTAACTGAGAAGAGCCCTCTCCGATCAAAATGCCAGGCTACAACATCGTCAAGGCCAGAATTTGTTGGCGTTGCAAGAATATACCGTATATTATACTTGGCCATCGGGCCGGCCCGGCTCGGCACGGCACGAGCCCGTGCCAGGCACGGCCCGGAGGATGTCGGGCCGGCACGGCACGCGGGCCTCCCGGGCCGTGCCCAGCAGGGCGTCGTGCCTGACCAAGGGCCTCTTCCAAAAAACATCCCGAACCATCTCCTCATCTCATGTACCCGATGATGGATTAATCAGCTCCACAACCTTTGTTAATAAATTGTGTCCCCGAGGAGTGATTGGTCTTCTGGAAACACCATTGGCTATCCACGGATCCTCCCAAATTTTAATTTGAGTTCCATCACCTACACGCCAAATTAGCCCCTTCTTCGAAGCTTGGAGACCTCTTACAATACTAAGCCAAGTATAGGAAATTCCTGGCCCCTCCTTGGCATGCAGTAGAGAATCAACGGAACCATACTTCGCCCTCAGCAGCTGCGCACATAAGGAGTCTGGGTTCTGTAGAATCGAATCCTCCATCCCTGACGTGCCAGCATGGCTAAATTAAACAAGTGAAGATCTCTGTAACCGAGCCCACCTTCCTCTTTCCTCCTACACATTTCCTCCCAAGAAACCCAATGCATCTTATTTTCTTTATCTTGTTGCGCCCACCAATATCGACAAATCATCTTGCTTATTTCATCACAGAGGGATTTAGTCAAATCGAAACAAGACATTGCATAGGCTGGAATTGCTTACGCCACCGCTCTGATCAACGTTTCTTTGCCTGCCTTCGACAGCAGCTTCTCCTTCCACCCCTGAATACGCTTCCACAATCTTTCCTTCAAGTATGCAAATAAATTCGTCTTTGATCTCCCCATATATACTGGTAAACCTAGATATTTTTCATTCCTAGATTCCTGTGTGAGCTCCAGAGTTTGCATAAATTTCTGTCTACTTGGGCTGTTGTGTTCTTGCTAAAAACAATGGAGGACTTCTCCTTATTAATTTTCTGCCCCGAGCATGTCTCATAAATTTGTAGCACATGTCGCAGGTGGGCTGCATTCTCTTCATTTCCTTTTAGGAGAAGCAGCGAGTCATCTGCAAACAAAAGATGAGTAATGCTTGGGGCTCTAGTGTAAGAAAAATGGACCCTAGGCTCATTTACTTTGGATGTTGGTGTTTCATGACCAACACAACCAAATTGGACTAATGAATTTACAAGTGATTGTTTTGTAGTTCAATAGGATGCAAGACGTGACTTGGACGAAGGCGACGTGATGATCCAAGCACAAGAGAAGACCCAAGATATCATGCAAAGTCCAAGCACGAAGATAGCAACCAAGCCGTACGCAAGATCGCGAAAACCAACGAGCTCACAGAGGTGACCGGACGCTGGACCGGACGCTGGAGGAAAGTGACCGGATGCTCCGATCAAGAGGCTCGGCAACAGGCGTGACCGGACACTGGACCGGACGCTGGCGGCAGATCGATCGGACGCTGGACAGCACAGTCCGGTCGAGTACAAAGAGGTTACAGAGCGGCGAAAATACGATCGGACACGTCCAGTGGCATGTGACCGGACGCTGGCAGTGTCCGATCAGTTGATCGCGGCTCCAATGGTCGGGACGACCGGACGCGTCCGGTCAGGACGTGATCAGCGTCCAGTCAGTAGCAGAAAAGCGGGATTTCATCCCCAACGGCTACTTTCTCAGTGGGGCTTATAAATACAACCCCCAACCGGCCAAATGAGTAGAGAGGAGCTAAGGAAACATATCAAGGGTGTTGATACACCATTTTAGTGACCTCCACTTGCATAGTGCTTAATGATTCATTAGGTGATTAGCGTAGGTGCTTTGCGAAGTGCTTAGGTTGATTAGACCACCGCTTATGCGCTTGCTCTAGGTTTAGGCCTAGTGTTTAGTGATGTTTGCATACCTCTTACCACTCGGTGCTTACGCACACCATTATTGTATATCGAAGGGGTTTGTAGTCTTGCAAGATCACACCAACCGCGTTTGTGGTGTGGCTGCCACCGTGTACCGGAGGGAACAAGGCCCGCGGTGTTTCGGCCGGAAGCTTGATAGTGAAGACGGCGTGAAGCATCCGGGAGAGGCTTGCCGGAAGGCACGTCGGAGACCCACTTACACGTGGGGAATGCCCGAGGCTATCCACGGAGTTACCCGACCGAAAGCTTGGTCCTTGCGAGGGATTCCTTGCGAGGGGCTCCAACGAGGACTAGGGGGAAGCTTGCGCGCTTCTCGATACCTCGGTAAAAATACCGAAGTCATCGATGGGAGTTTGCATATCTCTACCTTGCTCTTTAGTTTCCGCATTTACATTGATTGTATTACTCCTTGTGCGGTAAAGATAGCAACACATTAGCGAAACCGTAGTTACACATTTAGATAGTTTATCTTTTGCATAGGTTTTTTGCTAAGGTTAGAAAAAGAGGTCATACTTTAGAGTTAGAATTTTAAGTTGCCTAATTCACCCCCCTCTTAGGCGTCACGGTCCACTTCAATTGGTATCAGAGCCAGTTGGCTCAATTTGGACCTTTGGCTTAACCGCCGTTGAGCCGACGCTATTTAGAGTGGTTGGGATGGATACCTCTAGGCCTCCGCACTTTGACGGCACTAATTCCCTTATTATAAAGCTAGAATGGCTTGTTATCTTGAGGCGGTTGATTTGGGTGTTTGGAGAGTCACTCGTGATGGGATGAAACCCATTAAGAATCCCGATAAACCCACAAAGAGTGAAGAAAAGGAAATACATTTCAATGCTAGAGCTAAGAATTGCTTGTTTGAATCTTTTAGCATGGATGTGTTTAACCAAGTGTTCACTTTAAATACGGCACTTGAAATTTGGTTAAAACTCCAAGAGCTCCATGACGGCACATCTAATGTCCGTGAGCAAAAATATTGTCTAGCTAAACAAAATTATGATTCCTTTACTATGAATGATGATGAGCTTGTTCATGATATGTATTCTCGTTTGAATCTAATTATCAATGAGCTCCTGTCGACAGAATATCGTCGGCAGTCCTTCGAGGGGTTCCCCACGAAGGTAGATTGATCGGCAGAGGAGCGCGTGATCAAGAACAAGAAGGCAACAGAGACACACGAGTTATACAGGTTCAGACCGTCAGTATGACGTAATACCTTACTCCTATGGTCTGTTGGTTTGTATTAGCTATCGTATGATATGCCGTGATTTTGGAGGGGGTCCTTGCCCGCCTTATATAGTCCGGGGGGCAGGGTTACAAGTCGGTTAGATATGAGAGATAATCGAAAAGTAATAACAGATTACAAGAATCATGGGATCGTACGTATCCTAACAGATCTCGTAGTATCTTCAGGATATCTTTCTTATGTCTTGCGGTAGGCGCCGAGCAGAATCATGCCCCGCAAGGCTTCATCTTATGGGCTGGGCCGCCCCTAGGGGCGCAGCCCATGTGGTCTGCCGTGGGTATCCGGGTCATACCCCCCACAGCTAGTCCCCGAGCACCTTGTACCCGTTGTGCAACACCGTCTTGAGCTTGTCCGAGCAGGTGCGAACCAAAGCCGAGCAGACCAATTCATGGTCCGACCACCGTGATGAGTCGCCGAGCAGTTGTGAGCGGTTGCTGAGCAGCATGCACCATCGCCAAGCAGTGCGAACCACAGTCGAGCAACGTATCCCAAGTATGGCTTGCCATAAGGGTGTAAGGAGCTCAAATCCAGAATTGAAAATTTCTTTGCAGCGGACCAAGTGTGCCCACTTAGAGTCCGACCATGAGAAAAGGAGATAAACTTCTTTGGCTTCAAGAGGCACGGTGTCTTCCAGAAAAAACAAACACATTCACCGCAAGGTGAAGTGTGCCCACTTAGTCCCCGAGCCTAACAGTAGATGACGTAGTCATGTGGTGCCAGGGTCAGAAAGTAGAAAACCAGCCAAGCAGGCAACCAGTCCCCGGGCATAGCCTCGAGATGAGAAAAGCGCACATTCACCGCAAGGTGAAGTGTGCCCACTTAGTCCCCGAGCCTGACAGTAGATGACGTAGTCATGTGGTGCCAGGGTCAGAAACAGAGAAGTAATGAAAGACCAGCCGAGCAGGTAGCCAGTCCCCGAGCTTTAGGCGAAAATACTAGAGAAATCACACTATTGAGAGAAAAACGGAGTAACGGCTGTACAGCAACAGTTACTGAGCCTCAACAATTGGCGGAGAAGTCAGCGATTATTCGGTGAGTAGCAACTGATGACAGCGATAAATGGGCAACATGGGCTGTGGTTGCGTAGAAGCCCAAGTAACGGCCCATATACCGCATCGGAGAAATCAGAGCAGCGCAGATCGCGGGAATGGTTCCCCAAAAACCCTTGAATGTGGAGAGGTGGGGAAAGTGCTTTATAATAGTGTCGCCGCATACCCCGTTCCCACCTTTTCCACTTCATCTTCCTCCTCATCTCTTGCATCCCCGAAACCGCAAACACATTCGCTTTCGCTGTCAAACCCTAACCAGATCTAGGAGATGGCGCCATAGCCCAGTGCGATGAGGAGTGGGTGCCATCGCAAATAGGAGAGGCAGAGCTGAACAGACTGGTGGAAGCCGGCGTTCTCCCTGACCGTGCCACCGCCGGATGGCGGCCGGCCCTCGGTGAGTCCTTCCCAACCCCTCATATTGACGAAGCAGTGGTATTCGAGGATTATTTCTGGCGCGGATTAGGATTTCCTGTTCATCCATTTCTGAGGGATCTTTTGGAGCTCTGGGTGGTTAGTCTGTGCAACCTTCACCCCAATACCATTTTGCACATCTCCATCTTCATCCATTTCTATGAGGCATACCTCGGAATCCTCCCCCACTTCAATCTCTTCCGTCACCTATTCTGGTTGAAGAAAAGAGGTGGCGCTGGTTCCAAGGTGGTCGGCGGTGTATACCTTCAACTGCGCGATGGGATGGCGAGCGAGTATCTTACTGTGCCGCTAAACACATCGGTGAAGGGGTGGAATGCCAGGTGGTTCTACATGAAACAGAGCCACCCGATAGTCCGTTGTGACACCGACCACATCCCAGAAAGCCAGAAAAGTTGGTCGGAGATGCCGAGCAACGACGACATGGAGCAAGTAAAGGAACTCCTTAGCTTAATAAAAGGCGTGAGGACCAATGGAGGGTTAGTAGCGGCGAGTTTCATAGTGTGCCGCGTTCAGCCCTGTAAGGAGAGGGCACACCCAGGCTTTGAGTTCAAAGGGGAGACCGACAGTACCCGAGATAGGCCAGAGATACTATCCAGGAATGATGTTGAAGAGCGGACTGCCGAACTGTTCGCTCCGCTTTCCTCATTCAGATTGTCAGGGTACACAAAGCCCTTTAATTGCAAGAATCTGCCTCCTCAGGTGACTATCTCCACTGTGTATTTCCGAGCAACTTTTTCTTTTGTCATTGCCGGGCAGTAGACTGATTCACTTATATGAAGATCCATTCGCAGGACAGAGCGGTGTATTTCTCGGGCGTACCAAGAGGTGATTGGCCACCAGCAGTGGATTCACGACCACCAGCTCAGCCTGAAGGAAGTTTTGTCAGTGCTTCTTCAGAATCTGGAAGTATGGATGTTGGTCGGACGGAGAGTCCTCCCCCGGTACCGGAGAAAATCCAGGGGAAGAGGCCGGCAGAAGACGAGCCGGCCCAGAAGAAAAGGAAAATAGGGGCTGCTCCTTCCTACAAACCAGGCGGCATATCGCTTGGCGATGATCAGACCAATCGACCACGAAGGACCGCGGTGTTCGATTAGTCTGACGACGATGAAGGTCTGATGGCTCCTCCGCCCAGCACGACGGAGCCGCCACAAAGCATGCGTGCGGAGGATCAATCAGGGGGAGGCAAAGAAGGCCGTGAACCGCCGATGAGTGGAGTCCCCGAGCAACGGGTGAAGGAAATTCCTGCACAATAGACGACTGAAGACCCTTCGAGGCGAGCAATGACGGACCCCGAGCAACCAACGGAGGTGGACCCGAGGCCACAAGCAGAACAGAGGCCGACTGAGGAGGAGCCAAGAATTCCCCTGCAGAGCACGAGAGTCGACCCCGTGGCTGCACCTGGAGGTTCAGGCAGGCATCGGCGGTTCATGAAATTGAACCGTCAAACCAAACCGTGAGCGTCCTTGTGCTGAAGGTACTTTACTGTAGTTTATTTGCTTCTATGATCACTAACAAACTAGTTTGACGCGGTGCCAGGCAAATGATGGATCTAGCCCCGCCCACCCAGACTGAGCAGCAGCCTGGAGCTGGCCTCGGGGCGGTGGAGATGCCAATGGACCCAAACCTAGAGTCCCTGAGTGCTCGGCAGCACACGGGAGAACCAAACGCTGCCCCTGGCGGCAGCGAACGGTTGTCAACGACGGTGAACGAGTCGGCGGCAGCCCCTTCGGCGACGTCGGAGCCTGGGGCGGAGAATCTTAAGGCACCGAGGGAGCAGACGGTGCTCCCTGATGCTTCGGAGGGCATGGTCGGACCTACCATCCGGCCACCAAGACCCCGGGTGGTGTCTCCAGCTGCAGCAGAGGAGGACGAGGTGGAGGATATCAAGCGTGACGAACCTCGAACCCAATCAGTCCGGATCCTCCGAAAGCGCGGCAACAACATAGTAATTGTCAAAGAGGAGGACACCCCCAAGGAATTCAGGAGGCTAGAGACCTCCATTTCTAGGGTGATGAAACAGATCAAGGTTAGTACTGCTTCTGAAGGGGTCCTGGTTGATGTTTGGAATTGGATGACGACATTGTCTTTGTGCATTTGCAGGAAATAACTCTGGTTGCCGAGTAGCGCCGCCAGCTGATAAAGCGAATGGAGCCCCTTGCTGAGGAGAATGAAAAACTCAAAGAGGCGAAAAACCTCTCGGAGAAAATATCCAGAGGGCCCGACGCGAAAGAGACCTTGCAGAGTCCAACGCGCGGGACCTAGAATACCAGAAGGGGGTCCTGACCGAAAAGCTGGCCGCTGTGTCAGAGCAGGTGCAGACCCAGTCTGAGCAACTGGCCGTTGTCTCCAGCCAACTGAAGAGTGCTTCCGAGCAGCTGGAGAAGAAAAACAAGCAACTGAACAGTGTATCCAAGCAGAAAGCAGGTACGGTGTATCGGCGAATGTACTTTTGTATTGCTGAACAACCACATTTTCGGTGATAACTGTTGCTTTTGCAGAGCAAGACGCAGAGCTCGTCCAACTACGCCAAGCCATCGAACAACTTCACCAAGAGAAGTCGAAGGAGTCAGAACGAGCGGACAAGATGGCCGAAGAGCTGAAAGGTGAATGCCTCCTTGTCGGAATCACTGTTGAAATAGCTTCCTTGTATGATGGAACATTGTAACGCTTCCAGGCTATCGTCATAAAGCCAAGGCACAGTGGGACGTGCTGGTGCAAGAGGCCAAGGTCCAAAAGGAGAACTTCGACGCTGTGGTCGCCGCAATTAAGCCGGTGCTTGACTGCGTCGACCTGGAAACGGCCACTCAGCCTGACGACAGGCGGCAACGTCCAGACACCATCATCCAGAAGTGCAAGGCGGCATGGGAAAACTTCAAGACCATCAATCGCGACGCCATTATGTCCGTTGCTACTCATGTCCTCGTGGTTGTTCGGTCCCATTACCCAACTATCGATCTTCAGTCGATAGGGGGTGGGTTCGCCGAAGGACTGAGCGATACGGAGACCCAACGACTGGAGGATGAGGTGGAGGACGCAGCGAAGACGTTAGCTGGTGATATAGACCTGTTTGGTGAGACAGATGGCAATGGCAGAGCTTAGTGATCTGCTCATATATTATCATCTGTAAAATCTTGACAGTTTAGTTAGAACACACGAAAGCGCAAGAAACAATTATTTATCGAATGAATGTTACAAGGTGCATGTATATGCAGTTTGCTTGTATTTTAGCGAAAAAATCTTTGAAGTTTCAACCCCGACACGATCATTTGTAGTTCAAGTATTGTCCGAGCAGTTGGTTTGCTACTGACCCCTATGGTCTCGGCTAGCCCATAGTCCATAACGTCGAGCGCAGAGCCTGTGCACGTGTAGGAGTAACAGGCCTTACCCAGGAACCATAGCCGACCACCCATGACGCAGAGCGCAGAGCCCATGGCACGTGTAGGGAGAGGTCGGAGACTAGGTCTTTTCCATAAAAAACAGCGTGGGACGTGTGCTGCTCGGCGCTTGTTGAAGTAATTTGGAGAAAAAGGTAGTATAAGCGGCGACCGAGCAATTAGTTCTGCTCTGAGCTCTCAGCCTTGGATAGCCCATAATCCGTAACGTCGAGCGCGGAGCCCGTGCACGTGTAGGAGAAACAAGCGTGACCAAGGAACCACAGCCGACCATCCATAATGCAAAGTGCGGAGCCCATGGCACGTGTAGGGAGAGATCAGAGACTGGGTCTTCTCCGAAGAAAACAGAAAAGAAAGTAAGCTGCTCGCTGATCGGCGAAATATCTTGGAGGTTTACCTCAAATTGTTCGGCGCTTTGGAGAAAACATGTGGTGAGACACGTTGGCGATTTGGAGGAGACGTGTTTGGTGATTTGGAGAAAGCTTATTCGGTGATTTTTGGCAAAAAATGTGTCGGTGTTTAGGAGAAAACTTATTCGGCAAAATCGTGGTAGGTGATTTGGAGAAATCATTCGGCGATTTTGGAGAAAACCGTTTGGAGATTTGGAGAAACTTATTCAGTGAAACCGTGGTCGGTGATTTGGAGAAATCGTTCGGCGATTTTGGAGAAAACCGTTTGAAGATTTTGTATTGGAGCTCACTATGGAGTATCGTAATGCTCGGTGACCGTATGTGGAGATTGAGAAGTAATGGAGAAAAAATGAAGACAAATTATGGAGACCAAAACTTTATTTATCATAAAGTGGAGAGTACATATCTAGAGCGTTTCAAGGATAGAAACGTATAAGGTGCTCGATGTGCCATGAGTTGGGAACATCGATCCCATCTAAGTCACATAGGCGATAAGAGCCTAGTCGGGTGACCTCCTTGACAACATAAGGCCCTTCCCAAGGGGAGGAGAGCTTGTGCAACCCTTCGGTCTTCTGTTTCCTACGGAGAACGAGATTGCCGACGGTGAATGAGTGACCTTTTATGTTGCGGTTGTAGTATCCCCACAAGCCTTCTAGATATTTGGCTGTGCGGACGAAGGTGATCAGGCGTTCCTCCTCGGCCCTATCGATCCGAACAGCTACGGTTTGCTCTTCATCATAGTTTTCCACCCTAGGCGCTCGGAAGGCAACATCCGCTGGTAGTACGGCCTCTGAGCCGTAAACCAAAAAATATGGAGACACACCGGTGCTGCGACTAGCTTGAGTGCATAGTCCCTAGACCACAGCTGGTAGTTCCTTGAGCCATCTGCCCAGATGCTTTTCTTCTTTCTGATATAGCCTCTTTTAAGGGCATCAAGAATCAAGCCGTTCGCCCGTTCGACCTGGCCATTAGCTCTAGGATGGGCAACGGAGACGTATTTAACAGAGATGCACCGGTCTTCGCAGAAGTCCCAAAAATGATGGCCGGTAAACGTGGTTCCGAGGTCGGTGATGATGCTGTTCGGGAGACCGTATCTATGGATAATGTCTTCAAAGAGCTCGACTGCTTTCTTCGCGGTAGCCGAGACAAGCGGTTTGTACTCGATCCACTTGGAGAATTTGTCGATGGCGACGTAGACGTATCGGAATCCACCTGGCGCTGGCTTGAAAGGCTCGATCATATCCAGTCCCTAGCATGCGAAAGGCTAGGAAGCTAGGATGGTCTGCAGTTCTTGTGCCAGTACATGTATTTGCTTGGCGAAAAACTAGCATCCCTCGCATCGTCGAACGACATCTTCTGCATCGAAGATTGCCGTGGGCTAGTAAAATCCTGCTCGAAAAGCTTTGCCGACCAGGGTTCTTGAAGCCGCGTGATTGCCATTGGAACCCGAGTGAATTTCGAAAAGTAGCTTCACTCCCTCATCTTGGATGATGCATTTCTACAGTATCCCTTCCTTGGCGCTTTTCCTCATCAGATTACCGTCTACCAGTACGTAATGCTTACTTCGGCCAATTAGGTGTTCAGTTTCGGTCTTGTCGGCGGGTACTTCGGCGCTGGTGAGGCATTTGATGAACTGCTCCCTCCAATCGGCGACCGGCAAAGGTACCGCAAGTACCAACTGCTCGGCAGGAGGAACCTCTTCAACTTCCTTCTCTTCTTTAATGGATGGCCCCAGGAGATCTTGAACGAAGACCCCCGGTGGAACCACGGCGCGAGAAGAACCTATCTTTGAGAGCTAGTCGGCTGATTGGTTTTGATCTCGTACCACGTGGTGGTACTCGATACCGTATAATTTCCCTTCAAGCTTCCTGATTTTGGTGCAGTATGCGTCCATCTTCTCACTGGAACAAGACCAATCTTTGTTGAGTTGGTTGATAACCAGCGCGGAGTCCCCGTACACCATGAGGCGTTTGATGCCAAGCTCGATTGCTATACGGAGACCATGGAGACATGCTTCATATTCCGCGGCCTTGTTGGAGGTCGGAAAATGTATGCGGAGAACATATCGGAGTTTATCCTTGGTCGGCGTAATGAACAGAATGCCTGCACCAGCACCATTGATGTTAAGGGCGCCGTCAAAGTACATCACCTAGTGCTCAGGGCAAGTGGTGGCAATGGGTTCTTGGATCTCGGTCCACTCAGCGATGAAGTCAGCAAGCGCCTGTGACTTAATGGTAGGTCTGCTTCTGAATTCGATGGAGTAAGTGCCGAGCTCAACAACCCACTTAATGATGCGTCTGTTGGCCTCTTTGTTGCGGAGAATGTCCCCCAAAGGGAACTCGGTGACCACGGCAACCTTGTAATACTCGAAGTAGTGTCGGAGCTTGCGTGATGTAATCAGAATCGCATATAACAGCTTTTGTACCTGAGGATAATGAGTTTTGGGCTCATTAAGTACCTCGCTGATGAAGTAGACAGGACGTTGCACCTTGTAGGCGTGCCTGGATTCCTCACGTTCGACGACAATAGCTGTACTGACTACGCAAGAAGTGGCGGCGATGTAGATCAGTAGAGTTTCATCTGGTTGTGGCACCGTCATGATCGAAGGTTTTGTTAAGAACAGCTTGAGCTGCTCAAAAGCTATGTCTGCCTCCTCCGACCAGGAAAAACACTCGGAGGCCTTGAGGAGCTTGAAGAAAGGCAGCCCTTTTTCGCCAAGGCGCGAGATGAAGTGGCTTAAAGCAGCCATGCAGCCTGTGAGCTTCTGTATATCCTTGATGCATGTCGGCCATTTTATGTTGGTGATGGCGGAGACCTTGTCAGGGTTAGGTTTGATGCCTCGAGTGCTGACGATGTAGCCCAGCAGTATACCGGACGGAACTCCAAAGATGCACTTTGAAGGGTTCAGCTTCCATCGGTACTTGTTCAGGTTGGAGAAAGTTTCTTCAAGGTTGGCAATAAGGTTGTCGACGGTCTTGGTCTTGATGACCACGTCATCTATGTAGGCTTCGACATTGCGGCCGATCTGTTGGTCGAGGCACATCTGGATGGCCCTTTGATAGGTCGCCCCGGCATTCTTTAGTCTGAAGGACATAGTGGTGTAGTAGTATGCACCGAAAGGCGTGATGAACGATGTCTTGATCTGGTCTTCTTCCTTGAGGGAGATCTGATGATAACCGGAGCAACAGTCAAGGAAGGAGGGCAGTTCGTAGCCGGTGGTGGAGTCTACAACCTCGTCTATCCGAGGCAAGCCGAAGGGGTCTTTAGGGCAGTGTTTGTTAAGATCAGTATAATCAACACACATTCTCCATTCTTTATTCTTTTTTCGAACGAGAACAGGGTTTGCTAACCAATCTGGATGATACACTTCTTTTATAAATCCAACAGCTAAGAGCCGTTTTATTTCTACCCTAATGGCCTCCTTCTTGTCTGGCGTGAATCGGTGGAGTTTCTGCTTGATCGGTTTGGCGGTCGGCGAGACATTCAAGGAGTGCTCGATCTTCTCCCATGGTACCCTTGGCATGTCTATAGGTTTCCAAGCAAACATGTCGGCGTGGGCATGTAGGAAGGAGACAAGCGCGCCTTCCTATTTGGGGTCAAGGTGAGCCCCGATCTTCACGGTCTTGGAGGGGTCGTCGAGGCTGAGGCCGACCTCTTTGACTTCCTTGGACTTGGCGGAGGCGCGAGGAAGCTCCAACTCTAGGATTTCCATGTCGTCGGTGGGTGCTATCTTGGCTTCGGTGACCACGCTGGCCATCTGGATGGAGAGATCAGTGGCTTCAGCGAGAGCGAGACTCTCTGTCTCGTAGGCGTAGGCAACGGAGAGGTTGGCCGCAGAGTCAGGACTCCTGCAGGCGAAGACATCTTCATCACCAGATATGCATAGTGCGGTATGGCCATGAACTTGGCCAGAGCTGGCCGACCAAGTATGGCGTGGTAGGCGGTGTCAAAATCGGCGACGTAGAAATTGATATGTTCGACGCGATAGTTGCTTGCCGTGCCGAACTGTACTAGTAGGGTGATCTCTCCAAGCGGTCTAGATGCCCTGCCAGGTACCACACCCTAGAAGGAAGAATCCGAAGGTGTGAGATCTGTTGTCCCGAGACCCAACTCCTTTAGAGCCTCGGCGAAGAACAGATTCAGAGCGCTCCCACCATCCACGAGGACCTTGCTAAAAAGCACATTCTGGACAGTTGCGTCGAGGACGAGGGGAAAACGCCTTGTGTAGGGTATGTCCGCCCACTGGTCGGCCCTGCTGAAGGTGATGGGGACCTCAGACCATGGGCGATAGTTTGGATTGGCGGTGGTGTCTTCTGAAGTGACGGCGAGCACTCATCGGGCGGCGAGCTTCCGTTCTCTTCTACTTTCGGTGGAGGCGAGGCCCCCAAAGATGGTGGTGACCACCTTGTCATGATCCTGGAAGGCATTGCCATTTCCCCCGGGTGGTCGGCGGCCTCCGTTCCCGCCGTTGGCATCGTCGTCGAGCTTTTTGTCTTGGAATTCCTTGGCCAAACCAAGGCAATCTTTCATCTTGTGTTTGGCGTTCTTGTGGAGGGGGCACGGGCCATCGAGGATCTTCTTGTACTGCTCGTCGTAGTTGCGCTTGGCACGAGGCTCATTGACGGCAACGATGAAGTGGTCTGGCCGGCGGCGGCGATTCTGACCGGGCTTGGATCCTTCTGGCCGATCACGGCCGCTGTCCCGGTAAAAGTTGCAGTCGTCGTAGCGGCGGTCGTTGTGGCGTCTATTGTCGGTGCGGTCATCGTAGCGGTGAGGCAGGCGATTTGCGCCCGTATCTTCATTGAAACGCACCTCCGCTTCCTCGGCGTCGACGTACTGGTTGGCGGTCATGATCATCTCGCCGATGCCTGTAGGCGGCTTGCAGTTGAACTTGGACCGGAGCTCACGGTGGTGAAGTCCTCGAACAAAGGCGGTGATGACCTCAGCTTCCATGATATTGGTGATAGAATTCCTCATCTCGGAGAAGCATCGGATGTAGCTGCGGAGGAGCTCGGACTGCTTTTGGGTGATGCGGTTGAGATCGTGCTTGGTGCCCGGCCACGTACACGTAGCCATGTAGTTGTCGGTGAAGACTTTCTTCAGCTCTTCCCAAGATCCGATGGAGTCTGGGGCAAGGCTTGTGAACCAACTCATGGCGGCCGGCGTGAGCATGATGGAGAGGTAGTTTGCCATGACGTTGGTGTCACCTCCGGCGGTGCAGACAACAGTGGCGTAAGCCTACAGCCACTGGGTTGGGTTCATCCTTCCTTCATAGGGCTCAACTCCAGTGATTTTAAAGCCACGTGGCCACTGGAGTGTTTGGAGTGCCCTGGTGAATGCCGGAGGTCCTTCGGGGTTGCCGGCCCCATCAGCAGCAATGTTGCCATCGGCGATCGGCTCCAAAGCTGAGTCCGGGTTATCATACTCTTGCTCAACTCCTAGCGGTGGCGTACTTCGTCTTCATGGCGACCAAAGCGACGTTGCTCTATAGGCCGTCGTGCATCCCAGAGATTACTGAGTTTCACTCGAGCGTCCTGTTCGACCTCCTGGTCGTGCTGGTGATGGTGCTCGGCGCGGTGGCCCCCAACTCCACCCTGGAGAGGCAGTGACTGGTCGGTGAAACGGCTTTGGCTAGGGCGGCGATTGGATCTTGGCGCGGCTGACCGATGGATCATGCTTGTCGAGCAAAAAGGTCTTTGATCCTAGCGGATCTCGTTGACCTAGCAGTGCGCCGCTTTGAGCATGGCGGTGGCCTTGGCAACCTCGGGAGTTTCCGGGAGCCGGGCGAGCTCGTTGGCAGCCACGGCTAAGTTAGCGCTCGGAGTTTTGTAGATGTCGTGGCCGTCGACACGGAGAAACTCTTCGTCAAGGTTGTGATGGAGCGGCCTCCCTTGCGAGTCGAATTGGTTGTCACGAGCGACCTTAGCCATTGCAAGGGCGCGCTTGTTTTCATGGTGCTGTGCGCGATTGACATTCCTGTTTTCCCGAGCGGCGCGTTCCTTGTCGGTTTCGCCATTCCGAGGGGGGCTGTCGATGCTGATGTTGAAGATCGTGCCACCCCGAAAAGGCAGGAGAGGGGGTTGCTCGGGGAAGGTTTCGGCGAGGGTCTCTGTGGTGCCCTGAGATTTGGAGTCTGGACTTTCCTCCAAGATGGTTTGGAGGGATGCTCCGGGACATTGGCTGGCGTGCAGCATGTTGACCGTCGGCGGGAGCTGGTCGGCGATCTGGTCGGCGAGAGGATGGATATCCTCCACCTGGTCGGCGAATTTGCCCCTCAGGGCATCTTGGTATGTAGTGGTGGTGATGGCGAGCCTGAAAGGTAGGGCCGTAGATCCCGGAGTTTGCCGAGCAGCTTCCGATAGATCTAGATCGGAGAGTGGTTGGCCTTGAACGAAGGTGTGCAGAGCTGACTTGGCGACGGAGAGGCAATCGACGAGCTTTAGACCGACCCGATCGATCGATTCGATCAGATTGTCGTTGTTGATGTGCCTCCTCTGGTAACGAGGAAGCAAGCTGCGAGTTTTGACGAAGGCGACCTCAGAAGTAGATCCGAGATAGGGTCTGCAGTTGCAGGTGCGGGGGTGGTCGGCACAGAACGGATCTGCACCGACTCAAGAAGCTCTCCGACTCCGTCAGCGTTGATGACCCACGAGATGGATCCGACCGTGAAGATCTGGCCGAGCTGCGGGAGGGACAAAGAGCCTGCGAAAAAAGCCATCTTGTTCGACAAGGAAACAGCATGCACACCCCTACCTGGCGCGCCAACTATCGACAGAATATCGTCGGCAGTCCTCCGAGGGGTTCCCCACGAAGGTAGATTGATCGGCAGAGGAGCGCGTGATCAAGAACAAGAAGGCAACATAGACACATGAGTTATACAGGTTCAGGCCGTCAGTATAACGTAATACCTTACTCCTATGGTCTGTTGGTTTGTATTAGCTATCGTATGATATGCCGTGATTTTGGAGGGGGTCCCTGCCCGCCTTATATAGTCCGGGGGGCAGGGTTACAAGTCGGTTAGATCTGAGAGATAACCGGAAAGTAATAACATATTACAAGAATCATAGGATCATACGTATCCTAACAGATCTCGTAGTATCTTCAGAATATCTTCCTTATGTCTTGCGATAGGCGCCGAGCAGAATCGTGTCCCGCAAGGCTTCATCTTGTGGGCTGGGCCGCCCCTAGGGGCGTAGCCCATGTTGTCTACCATGGGTATCCAGGGTCATAACCCCATAGCTCCATTCAATAGGATTAACAAGGCTAGATGATGCGGACATCGTGAGGAAGATCATCTCTGTGCTACCACAAAAGAAATATGCAAGCATCATCACCATCCTTCACAACATGGAGAACTTGAGCACCATGACCCCAGGAATAGTCATTAGCAAGTTAGTGGCATTTGAAATGTCATGTAAGATGGGTCAAGATGAAGCCTCTTCATCGAGCAAAGGCAAAGCTCTCGCATGTAGTGAGAAAAAGAAGATGAATGGCAAACAAGTTGAAACAAGCTCAAGCTGAAGCTCCTCAAGTGAAGATGAAGAAGAAGATGAGGACAATGATGATGATGAAGATTCAAGTGAAGATGATCAATCTTCCTCCTCCACCTCTGACCTTGATGAAGAATCAATCAAACTAATCAACAAGGTGGAGAAGATGATCCAAAGGCTCAATGTCAAGGGTGTGCCCATCCAAATCCAAGATCTCATTTTTACCAATCAAAGAAATGAGCAAAGAAAGAGAGGATGATATGGATACGGCGAGTTGGGGCACTTTGTGGAAGTTTGTCCAAATAAGCCCACACCCAAGACAAAGAAGAAGGCATGCAAGAACCAAGCCCTCATCAATAAGGTCATGGGATGATTCTTCAAGTGAAGAAGAACACCATCACAAGAGGCGAGGGCGCAAGCACTCATCGTCAAGATCTTCTCGTATGTGCCTTATGGCACGAGGTAACGAAAGCTCATCCTCTAGTGAGAGTGATAGTGATGATGAAATGCCTTCTTATGATGAAATTGTGCAACAAAATCTTAATTATGCTAAAGTTTGCACTAGTCAACAAAAGAAGCTCGAAAAATTAAAAGAAAAACTAAATAGTTCACAAGAAGCATACAAAACTTTGCTTGAACCAATATGAGAACTTTGCTAATCTTAATGTTGAACTATCTACTAAAATTGAGCAACTTAAAGCTAGTGCAACAATAAATGCATGCACAATCAATGATGAGCAACTTGTAAAGAAAAATAAAAGATTAAAAGAAAAGTTAGCTAGCTCACAAGATGCTTATATAAGTTTGCTTGCTAAAATGGAAACCATGTGCAAACATTGTGATGAGCTAACTAATAAAGTTGCTAATCTTGAAGCCGTTAGTACAACCCTCACCAAGGCATCTAAAAAGAAAAGTTCTATCTTTAACATGCCTAAAAAGGATGTTTCTACTTCTTGTAATGATTTATGTTTAGACTCACCCTTGTGCAACCAAGTCTGTGTTGAGAAAGTTGTTGTAGATACATGCACACAAGAGGTTGCAAAGGAAAATGAGCAACTTAAGCAAGAAGTGGCTCGCCTCACCAAGGACTTGACTCAAATGAAAGGCAAGACGAAGCAAACCCAACTTCATCAAGGTAACACCATCAAGGGAGTGAAGAAGCTTGATGAAGGACAAACCGTGGTTTGCTACGTGTGCCACAAGGAAGGCCACAAGTCCTATGAGTGCAAGGTGAAGAATGGGGGTGGAGCAAAGAAGAAAGATAAAAAGCAAGCAAGCAAGATCTCCAACACCTATACCAACAAGGTGGACAAGAAGGCCTCCACACCATACTTGTTAAAGAAGAAGAAAAATGACAAGGTGGTGGCCATAAAGGTGAACAAGCAAGCCATCAATGGGGTCAAACGCTTTTGGGTGCCAAAGGAAATCATTTCCAACATGAAGAGTACCAAGAAGGTTTAGATCCTGAAAGGGAAGTGAGAGGTCCAATGGACTTATGGGAATTTGGAGACTTGGCAAAGTATGGGTGCATTTCATGGGGTGTATCATGATGGACAAAATCATTGCCAAGTGGGTTAGTGAATACTATGGACCCAAATTCCCCTTCCCATGATAGGTAACTAGATTCAATTTCCTTCAAGTAGTATCAATTTGCATTTCCTAAAAGTGGTATTTCTTATAAATTGGTATCTTTAAGCATCTAGTTACTTTTCATGCCTATGTTTGCATTTGCATGCTTATATCTTTTGTCATGCATACACTAGGTATATCTTATGGTAGGCTTGCTCGGTTTCATACTTAACCCTTGGAGCAAACCTACATGGTTTAAAATTGTTTAGGAGCACGTCACATAGCTTGTCTTTTGATTGTTCATCTAATATGTGCCAAAGTCCAAATTGTAGATAATTTCTCCCGAATATCATCTTCGAAAATGATTCTCACATTCATGAGATGTCATCTTTCAAGTAATATAATTGATTCTAAAATCAATGTGCTTGACTTCTACAAGTATCCCACGCTTGTGTGCACAAATTTAGGGGGAGGTTACTCTACAAGTTGGATGCTTTGAGACTAACACCTTTTCAAGCTTATCATGTGTGTAGTAGTCTCATTGCATGGAAAATGGAGTCCCTGGAGTTAAGCATCATACTTCAAATATACACCACCTATTGCAAGTGGTAGAAATCAATGTGGTTTCCACATGTGGTATTTCTAAACCGATATCATCATGTTGATTTCATTTTGATATTTATATGCTTTCTCCATATATTATATAGATTAAATTTCCTTGAGCAACTTATTGCCAATTATGCATATGATTTGCCCTCTACCATATGTATGCATATATTTAGGGGGATCTTAATCTATATAATGTGAGAGTCAAATTTTGTGACCTATTCCACTCTACACACAAAGGATCACAAAGTTTGACCCTCCCTTGTGCTACTAATGTCTTCCTTTTTGATATTTTGATTCCAAAGAGGAGAATTTAGAGGACCAAAAACAAGCATTAATAATTTACAAGTGGTAATGGTCCGAGAAATGAAGGATGGTGGATTATGGATTGTCTATGGAATGAGGACAATTTGTAGGAAGCAAGGTTTAAATCCATATTGCCACATGGGGACATTTGCAAGGGCAAGAAAAGTTTTTATGTAGTATCTTTCAGTCTTACAAGTAGTATCTTTTAGCATCATATAACCTTGCCCCTTACATTGCATCCTAGCAAGTAGATAGATTTTAAATTGTAAATTTTTATTATTTGCTTGCTTTGGTCGTGTTGTCATCAATCACCAAAAAGGGGGGGATTGTAAGGAAAATGGACCCTAGGCCTATTTACTTTGGATTTTGGTGTTTGATGACCAACACAACCAAATTGGACTAATGAATTTGCAAGTGATTGTTTTGTAGTTCAATAGGATGCAAGACGTGACTTGGACGAAGGTGACGTGATGATCCAAGCACAAGAGAAGACCCAAGATATCAAGCAAAGTCCAAGCACGAAGATAGGAACCAAGCCGTATGCAAAATCGCAAAGAAATGAGCTCACAGAGGTGACCGGACGCTGGAGGAAAGTGACCGGATGCTCCGATCAAGAGGCTCGGAAACAGGCGTGACCGGACGCTGGACCGGACGCTGGCGGCAGATCGACCAAACGCAGGACAGCAGAGTCCGGTCGAGTACAGAGAGGTTCCAAAGCTACGAAAATGCGATCGGACGCGTCCGGTGGCATGTGACCGGACGCTGGCAGCGTTCGATCAGTTGACTGCGGCTCCAACGGTCGGGACGACCGAACGCGTCTAGTCAGGACGTGATCAACGTCCGGTCAGTAGCAGAAAAGCAGGATTTCGTCCCCAACGGCTACTTTCTCAGTGAGGCTTATAAATGCAACCCCCAACCGGCCAAATGAGTAGAGAGGAGCTAAGGAAACATATCAAGGATGTTGATACACCATTTTAGTGATCTCCACTTGCATAGTGCTTAATGATTCATTAGGTGATTAGCGTAGGTGCTTTGCAAAGTGTTTAGGTTGATTAGACCACCGCTTATGCGCTTGCTCTAGGTTTAGGCCTAGTGTTTAGTGAGGTTTGCATACCTCTTACCACTCGGTGCTTGCGCGCACCATTATTGTACATCGGAGAGGCTTGTAGTCTTGCGAGATCACACCAACCGCGTTTGTGGTGTGGCCGCCACCATGTAACGGAGGGAACAAGGCCTGCGGCGTTTTGGCCGGAAGCTTGATAGTGAAGATGGCGCGGAGCATCCGGGAGAGGCTTGCCGGAAGGCATGTCGGAGACCCACTTGCGCGTGGGGAAGGCCCGAGGCTATCCACGGAGTTATCCGACCCAGAGCTTGGCCCTTGCGAGGGATTCCTTGCGAGGGGCTCCAATGAGGACTAGGGGGGAGCTTGTGCGCTTTTTGATACCTCGGTAAAAATACCGGAGTCGTCGATGGGAGTTTACATATCTCTACCTTGCTCTTTAGTTTCCTCATTTACATTGATTGTATTACTCCTTTTGCGGTAGAGATAGCAACACATTAGCAAAACCGTAGTTACACATTTATATAGTTTATCTTTTGCATAGGTTTTGCTAAGGTTAGAAAAAGAGGCCATAATTTAGAGTTAGAATTTTAAGTTACCTAATTCACCCCCCTCTTAGGCATCATGGTCCACTTCATCTAGCACATATAGTCACCCCTTGTATTATTCCTCTTGCCTTAGCAACATTGATCAAACCAGAAAATCCTTCAGCACATAACAAGAATAAATATGGAGATAAAGGATCTCTTTGTCTTAGTCCCCGGGATGGGCTAATTTGCTCCGTAAGACCACCATTCACCTTAATGCGATATGTAACAGTTGAGATACACTTCATAATTAGGTTGATCCATCTATCGTGGAAGCCCATTCTTTTCATAATTTTCTCCAAAAACGACCATTCCACATGGTCATATGCTTTACTCATATAGAGTTTAAGCGCTGCATATCCCTCACTTCCGCTCCTTCTATTGTGCATAAAATGATTCATCTCATAGGCAATCAACACATTGTCTGTAATTAGGCGTCCAGGGACAAAAGCACTCTGATTTCGGGATATAATCTCTAGCAGAATAATCTTCAGACAATTTGATAAAACCTTCGAAGCAATTTTATATACAACATTGCAAAGGCTTATTGGTTGAAGATCTTTAAGTTTCTTCGGATTCTGCACCTTAGAGATCAACACAACCACTGTATCGTTCCATGACTCTAGCATCGGACCCCTTCTAAGAAATTCCTCACCTCCTTGGTTACATCATCACCTATTATCTCCCAGAAAGCTTTGTAAAAAATAGCAGGCATACCATCATCACCAGGCGCTTTCAGATTGCCAATACTGTCTAGCCCCTGCTTGATTTCTTCATCAGAGAACTCCTTTAACAAAATGTCATTCATCACAGGCGTGACTCGAGCATCAATACACTGGAGCAACTCTTCAGTGCCACCACCTGCATGAGAAGTGAACAGGTCACGATAAAAACTAGTCACTGCCGACAACATATCTCTCCTCCTCCATCACCTATCCATCCTCCAAAACAATCCTCCGAATTCTATTTCTTCGCTTCCTCTCAGATGCATACTGGTGGAAAAATTTTGTAAAGAATGGGCGCTAGTACAAATAGAATTGTCAGCCCATGGTGGTACCAGTGGAGATATATTTCTATTGGCGGCTTTTCTAAGATTACCCCAAATACAAGTCCTATACTTACACTGACGATAGACTTAAGACAACCGCCATTGTAAATTGGATGAAGTGTCAATTGACTTAAGGAACCGCCAGTGTCAATCTTGGATTTATGCTGGTGGTTGGCTTAACAAACCAATAGTGTTAGTCTTGGATTTATATTGACGATTGGCTTAAGGAATCATTACTGTCAATCTTAAATGACCTAAACCAAAGTTGTAGTACTCAAAGAGATTTAAAACTTTTTAGTTTAGACTTTTTTTTTGTTTAAACTCGTTTAGGGCCTCAAATATGTATTATGGTATTCACAAAGTGAATACAAAAGAATGTGTCAACCATCTTCTCTATAGGAATCCTGCTTCCAAAAGTGGGCTAATGGATAGGGCCACGTCGCCCATTAACGCTCTGGCCGTCTGATCTGGCGAAGAAGCAATACTGTCCGTCCGATTGTGGATCGGTTCGAGCGTCGCCCGCTTCGTCCATCCGGTAACTCACGAAGATTCTCGGCCCGTCGTGCTCTGGCCTCCGAGAATGGAAGAGGGGGCGGCAACGCAGGCGAGGCGACGCGGATACGACCCATCGGCAAGGCGACGGGGCGCGGGGCGGCCGCCGGCCCCCAATGCCTGCGCACGCAACGCCGGGCAGGGTGCTCGGTCCTCCTCCTCCGCCACGGTTGCTGCTCCGTGAGTCCCGCTCCACCCCCTCCCTCCTCTTCCTGATCCCTTCCCTCCTTGCTCTGCTCTTACAGCCCGTTGCCATTCCGGGCAGATGGAGTTCTGGATCAGCGTGCTGCTCACCAGCCTCGGCTACCTCCGCGGTGTCCTCTACACCGCGACGACGACGACTATGTCTACGTCGCCTGACCAATGGACGGATGCCCGTGGTGCTCTGGTCCGTGCCTCTGCTACCTCCATCCGCTGTACCGTGTGCATCTTTGTGTTGGGTTAGTGGAATCCGTCCTGTGTCCATCTGTAAACTTTAAATTTGTGTACCCAATCTGACAATCTGGACTAATTCGTTCGATAAAAATCTGGTGTTGTGGGATATGTGCAGTTAATTGGGGTTACTTTGCTACCATGTTCAGTTTTGCTTGTGGATGAAACTGCAGATAGTTATTAATCCCCTGCATTTTGCCTCATTGCCAGTTGAAATCAATTCGAGACAGCTTATTTCTTTGTATGTCAATCCATCCTGGCGGTGACTAGCTTGTAGTGAGCAATCAAGTACCATGCCACTAGAATTGAAAATAGCTACCTCGTACCAACACAAAACAGCCATGAGCTAAAAAGCAATCAATAAAGTAATTCAGATTCGAATAGAGCGTCAGAGCCTCTGTTAGCCATATCAGCTAGTGGTGTCAATTTGGAGCTGTTCTTACAAGCTCATTGGTCGGTGGTAAATATTGTCTAGTAATGTCTATGAAGTAAGTTCTAACTCTAAAAAAGAGCAGAGCTTGCGCAACGTGATCAGGACAGCGTACAGCTTCTTCTAGACCTGAGGATAACGAGTCTTGGGTTCGTTGAGAACCTCACTGATGAAGTATATCGGACGTTGCACCTTATAGGCATGCCCGGCCTCCTCGCGTTCGACCACAATGGCTGTGCTGACGACGCGAGAAGTAGCGGCGATATAGATTAGGAGAGTTTTGTCTGGCCATGGCGCCGTCATGATTGGAGGCTTTGTTAGGAACAACTTGAGCTACTCGAAAGCTGTGTCTACCTCCTCCGACCAGGAAAAGCGCTCAGAGGCCTTGAGGAGTGTTTACACCAAAATTTGGGAGAAGAGCGAGAGAACTCGCAAGCTTCCAAGGTTGTGCTAATCAAGGAATCGATTGAGTAGGGATTGATATCTGCCGGGTCGAATGCGACGCTGGGATCAGTTCTCTCCGAATGACGTCAGCAGATAACGGTGATGAGATTTGATTGGCATCGAGGAGATACATATCGGACTCTACAAAATGGGAAAGATTAGAGTCCAAGTTACCTTAAAATAGGAATGGTCTCTTCGTACCAAAAATTATACTGAGTCGTACTCGAGTAGGATTTGTTTTTAGGCTCCGGGTATAAATACCAAACCCCGGCTATTGTAAGACACACAATCAATCCAGTATACAAGTTATTTACTATTTCGGCTCCGGCCACCCCTTAAGAGTACGAGTAGAGTAGATCTCAGCGAGTTCTTCAGCAAGTACGGCTGCATCGATCCGGTCGACCTCCACTGCTTGTTGTAAGTACCATCATGGCTCATACCTCTGTTCGTACGGCTGCATTGATCTGGTCGACCTCCACTGCGACTCTGGTATAAGTTAGTTATCGATTCTTGCCTAGTTCAAGTATGGCTGCATCGATCCGATCGACCCCCACTGCATGAACTAGATCAAGGTCAAGTTATCGGCTCTACCTTAGAATGGCAGTCTTTGGTAGATTCATTAAGTTACCGATATTGCTTATTGCTTTCATTATTTATCTAAATTACAGCAATATCACTCTGTCCGATTGGGATTGATCTAGATCGACCTTATATCTTGTTTAGCCCACCGTTTATTAATCTGAAACTGATCTAATCTACATATTAAACGATGAGTTACGTTCTATCGACTGTTTTACATCAATCTTGATCGTGCATAGCGTGCGGTTAAAGCATGTTGCGTCTTGAGTAGATTTATTGGCTAGCGAAAACCGTTCCATGGCCCGTTATCACGGCCTGTGTGATTCTGCCTCACACCCCACTGTTAGCACCATGTAGTGGAGATCGTTATTTGGTAGATCTATTCCTAATAAGGCATGACTTTAACTGTGCACTATGCCTAAATCTGCTGTTTTAGCCGATATCGAGTGCTTTCATGAACAGTTCGCATCACAAGACCATTGAAGTAAAGATAGGTTGAAAGATGTGTTAGCCCCATGATCTTTTTATTGTATTACGGCATACATGATTCTGCCTCATGCCTCACTACTATTAGTAATGAGTTAGGGTCATTGAGTCTATTGTTATTTCTACGGCCTGCATGATTCTGCCTCATGCCCCACTAGTCATAGCGATAGATGAGATCTAACATGTTCATTAGATTTACCTTTATTAAACGGTTAAATGGTGTTGAATTGTTTCTTTATATAAAAAAGGGGTTCGCTTACTTGTAATCATTGGCTTAGCATAAACCAATCATTGTTGACATCTTATTGCCATTGATTAATATTTGTTCAAATAACGACATTTATCTTGAATGATAACCGATTCTTCTTACACAACCCAATGAGCTTTAACCGATTTATTCTCACAAATATGCTGGAATCGACTGTTTAGTCGATCTCCTTTCATATCGGCTCTCAGAGCCGCACATTCGGGACTGTCTGGCAACACCGGCACGTTCCGCCCTTAATTACTGATAAACTTTCTCTCCTTGTCAATTACAGGGTCAAATTGACTGGCACGTCTCGGGAGGAGTGCATAGGATCGACCATCCCTACACTAAAGCTAGGCGGATCTATAGCTCCATCGAGTAGACCCTTCTGGCTTGCTACGTGTGTCCTCGGTACGGGATGAAAATTCTATGTCGACACACGTTTCTAGCACGCCCGGTGGGACCCCACAATCGTCATGGTGGTTCACAACAACAATGACATCCTTATGCTGCATTATGAAGATCTACCTGATTGGGATAAGGGTATCATCAGCAAAGCTATAGAAGAGTTTCAGAACAAGTGTTTGTTGTCCTACCCCAAAACACGTGACAACACAATTGTTTAGAAATTTTTACTACCAAGAGTTCTATTACACGGACAGACAGATACAACTGAAGCTGAAGACAGGCGTTTCTTTACGGAAGTTGTAGACAAATCTGTTTGTGATGCCATATCAAGCCAAAATGAAGCTTTCTTGGACATATTCCACAACGCCATGAAAGAGGCTATTCATGGGTATCCAGTTGGTCAAGGTGGGCCGGCTTATTACAACATTCTAGATCCATCGACCCAAGGGAATAATCAAGTCGGTACCATCCATCAAGAAGCAGCACCAACTGGTAATGGTGATGTCCAAACAGTTCAGGGTTCATCTGAACAAGCTCAAAGTACTACTACGAATTAGATACAGTATAATCCTGGACCATTAGTACAGCATGTGCAACAGCCGACGGGACAAGGCCAGAACCTGGTGATCAATTTTGGCATATCAGGCCACATACCGTCGTCAGCTCAAAAAATAGCACCCTCAATTCAAAGGATCCGTAGAGATATGGATCCTTATGTTTATAATCAGAGACTTCAAGCAGCAAGCCAGCAAAGGACCCAGCAGATAGAAATTCCACAGGGTTATCATTATGGCACAGATTATAACACCCTTCACATGATTCTAAATCCAGGGTATCAAGGCACACGGGGATTTCAATCCACAGATGGGTCAGCAGGTGCATAGAAATCCAAATTCAAATGCTGATGAGTTGCTGCTGAAAGTGACTGAGATGATGAAGAATCAGTTCAGTCTGAAGCCAAAAGGGCTGACCTTCTCGTACAAACGCCCATATCTAGAATGGTATGATTTGGTCGCTCTTCCCACAAATTACAGGCTCCCAGAGTTCGCTAAGTTCACTGGCTAAGACAGTACGAGCACAATAGAACATGTCAGTCGATATCTTACACAATTGGGCGAAGCATCAGTTGAGGATGCCCATCGAGTTCGTTTCTTCTCCTTGTCCCTATCGGGGCATGCCTTCACTTGGTTTTCATCATTGCCAGTTAATTCCATTACCAATTGGGCTGACCTAGAGAAGAAGTTTTATACATATTTTTACACTAGGACTGGGGAAAAGAAGATAACCGATTTGACAACTATAAGACAGAAGACTAATGAATCGGGCACTGTGTTTCTTTAGAGGTTCCAAGAAACTAGGAACTTATGCTTCTCCTTAAACTTGGTTGATGATCAACTAGCTGCTTTAGCCGTTCAGAGAATGTTGCCAATGTGGAAAGAAAAGCTGCTAGGACAAGAATTTGATAACTTGGGTCAATTGGCTCAACGAGTGGTAGTGTTCAATAGCCAATTCTAGAGTATGCATAGAGATACCTGATTTCAGAAAAGTACCACAGTGGCCGAGGCTTACAATCCATACTCAATCGATGATGGCTATAAAGATGAAGAAGAAGAGGTTGCTATGACTGAATGGAATTGAAGCAAGAAAACAGTAATGGTGTCAAATCCTTGGGGAAGAGGAGTTGAGAAGAGCTATGACTTTGATGTCATCAAATCAGACAAATTCTTCGATTTCTTGCTTGAGAAGGGGCAGATCAAGCTGCCCGATGGTCATGTTATGTTGCCCCCTGATCAGTTAAAGAATAAGAAGTTCTGCAAGTTCTATAATGCTACTTCTCATTCCACTAATGAATGAAGAATTTTCCGACAGCATATACAGAGGGCTATTCAGCAAGGGAGTCTCAAATTTGATACGCCTCGGAAAATGAAAGTTGATGATAATCCGTTCCCAGGAGATCAAAACATGGTTGATGCTAGGCTGATCAAAGGAAAGACTAAGGTCCTAACATCAACCAAATCAAAAGAAGCTGGAATAGTCTATCCCAAGATGCAAATATCTGCCGACGAATACAGAGAAATTAGAAGACGTCATGCCGAGCAAAAGAGCCGATATGAGCAGGGGAAGACGTCAAAAGCAGAGACGACAAAGCCACGAGTTACATCTTGGATTCTGTTAAATAAATGGCAGCGGTAGAAGGAAAAGGATTATCAGTGTTGGTTAAAGGATCAAGCGTACCAGCATCAACTGAAAGAAGAGAGGTATGAAAGGAAACAAGCCGAATTACACTAGAATTGTCCTTTCTTTAGACATTGCAGGAATGAAGGTTTGAAGTTGCCTACTAGACATGACTGTCCAGAATGCAACAATCAATATCGGGAGTTTAGGTAATCTCAAACCAGCCACCGATCTATCCATGCTCAAAATACATATCATCATAATAACATAGATCGGCCCTTAAGAAATGGAAGTATTCATAATCGGCTAAAAAAAGAGTTGTTGACCAAAACTAGGCTGATTATGAAGAAGAAGGCGACAAGAGAAAATATGTTTGGCAGGAAGGCCAATGATGTCTAGGAGGTTTGACAAGAAGCCAGAAGAGAAGGATGCAATGCCTAAGGAATAAAGAGATGGAACAGGCTTAGGCACCCTGTAAACCTCAAGTATGGCGTAACAAGCAAATGGCCGATAGAAAGCAACCATCGGCTAATATCCAAATGGCTTTTCTGTTGCCATCGGAATTCAGAGCTCCGGCAAATCAAGAAGTTTATTCGGATTTCGATGAATAGGAGTACGAGGAGATAGTTGCCAAGTTAACGGTTGTACAACAAGCAATATTTGACAAACCAGTCAAGCATCGGCACTTAAAAGTTTTATATATGAAAGGTCTTGTTGATGGAAAGCAGATGAACAAGATGTTGGTAGACGGAGGTGCTTCTGTCAATCTTATGCCCTACACCACTTTTCGTAAGCTTGGCAAAGGACTAGGAGATCTGATGGAGATTGACATGATGCTTAAGGACTTTGGAGGTAATATGTCTAAGACCCGAGGGGCAATAAATGTCAAACTAACAATCGGAAGCAAGACTCTGCTCACCACATTCTTTGTCATCGATGGAAAAGGGTTGTATAGTTTGCTCCTTGGTCGTGATTGGATTCATGCGAACTGTTGTATACCATCGACCATGCATCAGTGTTTGATTCAACGGCATGGAGATGATGTCGAACTGGTTCGTGCTGATGAGTCCGTGAGCATCGCAACAGCCGATCCAGTCTTTGGGAACTAGGAGACTTTGAATGTTTTTCTGGCAAGTCATGGGAAGGAGGCTTCATTAAGATCAGCAATGAAAGCCAACAGCCGATACAAGCGATCGGCTCTGAGAGTTTGTTTTAGTAGAAAAATCATGGCTTCACATCGGCTATTGGAATAAAGGAAAATAAGCATTAGTTCTGAGTGTGGGTTTAGGCCGACGTATGAATGCTAAATGGTATTGTAAGTGCGATTCAGAGGTAATGGATTTCTTAAAGAAGTTCTGTTTTGCTTAATAGGATGCGTGACCTGGGTTGATTACTCGTCTGACCTTTGATATGAAAAGTTCTGCGGGATGTTATCCTAACATCTGGTCAACATTTGATAACCGATTCGTTCTCGGCTCTAATAGCCGGTGCCAGGAGGGTATCATCTCTAGTTCATAAAATGAAAATCTTCAAAGAGAATAAAAACCGATACGATATGTATCTCCTATAGAACAAAAACAAAAAGATAAAAAATAGTTATACACAAGGGCATTGCACTGAGACAATCATGGAAAAGCAGAAGATTTCATTCATCAGTTCGCCCTAAATACAACCTAATCGAAGACCTTGTTCACCACATCCTAGGCAGATGTGGTATCTACTATGGCCTCCGCTGCCATGATGAATTCTTCGAGCAGGTCTTCATGTTCCTCTGGGCCGTCGCCCATTGGGAAGCCAGTCTCCATGGTATGGAGCTCGTACCCAGTCTGGACTTGCGCCGCGGTCAGCGCCACCACCGCACCATGACAAACACTGTGAAGGGCGATCTCCTGAACGCGGGCCAGAACGTCATGGAGGCGAGCATCAATAAGGGGACCCCGAGCATTGACGGCGTCTACGGTCGTGTTCACCACCAGTTGGAGAGACTCCAACTACACTGCCAGGGCTGATGATCACGGAAGACGGAAGGAATGTCAACATGGAAAACAATGGAAGTCGGAGTATAAGCATTCATGGAGTTCATCTTACCCGCCACCATGGCGTTGGATTCGGACAGCCATGCCCAAACGGCATAGGCCTCCTCCTCGGCAGCATGAAGGGCCACTTGAGAGATCCCGAGACAGATCTCAAGCTGGCCATTCTCCCGGGTTGCTTTGGAATAGCGGTTTTGGGCCGTCCTCCACTCTCGAAGGAAGCAGTCGGGCGTCGTCGCCATTGTACAAATCAGAGGAGTCCGACGACGAAGCCAGCATGGAAGATGCAGCGTTAGAGGGCCCACCGGCCCTGGGAAGAGGACAGAGACTGTCGTTCACAACAAACCTGTAGTCGAGTCAGAACTGTTCATCATCATAAACAAGAAATGTCAATCTCACCTCATGCGTCGGAGACGCTGGTTCATCGGCATGTTCTCCTCCGGGATTACCTTCGCCGTGCGCTTGCCTTGGTTGTATTCGTCGGCCATGAAGGATGATTGGATCTACGAAAGGGAGAAGGAAAACCGCTACAGGGTTTCGATAGGCGGAGAAGAGCAAAGGAATAGTTGTGAGTGGAGATGTGTTCGAGGCCAAGGCCATCGGCTGGTATTTGAAGACCTAAAGTGAAGAGGCGGACGCCTCGGGACACGCAAAAGGCAACCACAATTAATAGGAGGCGAAACGTCGCTTCACTAACACCAATGAGAATACGGCGTTGGGCGACCGAGGGTAGAAAAATCGAAGGGCTTTCTTGGTAAAGCCGGGTTTTCAGACTTAATTGGATCGAGATTGGAAATATGAAGTCGGCTATTTTCAAATCGGTTCTTTAGCCGAAACGAGAAATACAACAAGGCAATAAAGATATAGTTATCATTGATCCTACATGAGGCACGTATTAACATACAGATTACAGGTTTAGGACATCCTAGATGATTTTTAGTACTTCTAGCCGGATAGCATCAGCTTCTACAATCTTTTGCTCGTATTCTTCAGTTGTTCCAGGAGTGCTCTCAAGGCTGCTTTGGATGGCTCTGCTTTCTTTCACCTTGGCCAATAGTGTCTATTCCTTCTGTTTGATGGCGTCAGGTATTTGGGCTAGAGTGGACTTGCGATGATCAATGGCAGCCTTCACATTTTCCAGCTCCTTCTCAGGCTCTACACGCTTGATTTCCAATTGGGACAACTCTAGATCGGTCCTGAGGGAGGAGTTCTTCAAGTCTTTAATCAACTGCGCCAGCTCTTTGGCCTCTTGCCTGTTGGAGTTCCTCCTGGCCAGCAGGGCTTCACGGTTGGACAAATTTCTCTGAGACTTTTTCACCTTCAAAGCCTGATCTTCAAAGATAGACAAAGATGACAAGACTCTAGAGAGAGCTGGGGATGGATCACCCTTAATAGCCAAGAAAGCTCTCTGCATTGAATCATTATCTTGGACCAAATTGGCTATATTCCTCTTGAATATTGACAGAATATTTCTTAGCTGATTTCTGGTCTCCTCCGGCAGAGCTTCGCTAGGGGAAGTGATTAACGATCTGATCTCATCTTCATCAAAGTATTCCTCAAGTTTGAAAGAGTAGCTACGGGCCGGAGGATCGAGTGCCTATGTAGGGAAAACTTGGTTAGGAGGATTGGATCACTTTATAATAAAATGAACAAAGCAAGAAGATGTACATCACGTTTTCTGTAGTAGCCTCTATTTGAAGGGAAGGAACAACTGATGATACACCAGTAATGTCTGGTTGAGTCGGCTTAGAAATCTCAACATCGGCATCTACAAAGATTGGAAGATTTTTAGTTCGTGTTTACTGCAGAAAGATAAATTGAACAAATAACTCCCTCACCATCAGTTGTTTGCCGGTCTAGGGAATCAACAGTCTCAGTTGTTTGCCGGTCTAGGGAATCAACAGTCTGAGTGTTGGCGGCGACAAAACCACCTTCAACGTCGACATGATCATTGAGCGGACTGTCGGGCTCCCGATCCTACATAGGTGTTTTGTCAGGAAGTATCTGGTGCAGCAGGAAGTCAGATGAAGGATAAAAGACTGAATGAAAAGAAAATACCCCGGTAAGCATCGAAGTTAAAACTCACATTTTCTGCTGTTGTGGAAGTATCGGTTATTTCAACCGAGATCGGCTCCCTTCGTGGAACAGCCGATGGGATTTCAATTGGTGCTGAGTCAAATGCCTGGGATGGCAGTTCCGCACCTAGAACAGGTTGGGATGCAATGCTCGATAGCTGTGAAAGGACAAGGTCAGCAAGTAAATACCATTTTGAGAAGAAGATAAACCGTTTACCTGAGCAGCGGATGGTCTCGTTCTATGGAGTCTCTTCCTAGTAGTGGTTTTCTGGGTTGCCCCTTGGACCACCTTGCGCTTTGAAGATTGATATGTCACAATTATGGGGGCAGCAGGAGTTTTCATCAATTTCTTCAGTGAAGGTGCAGCTGATCGCATTCTCGAAACCGGGAACGGTGGCTGGTAAGCTATAGGACGCCCCTTCCTATCCAAGTTTGGAGGATCAAATTCAACATCCTGAAAGGGTTGATTAGGACGGTTAATAGAGGAATTCATGAAGCAATTTTCTTGAAGAGAAATAGCAGATTACCTCTCCATCAGAAGTAAATTTTCCATCTAGGGATATACATAAAGGATGGACTGATCCACAGAAAAGATGGGAGCACCATTCTTGTCACCAAGAGTTGAAGGGAGTAGAAGAAAGGCTGACTCTAATCCAATCATGCAAACAGAGGGAAGGGAGATCTGATCCCAATTGAAAAACTCTACTGGCTTCCAGCACCTCACTGATATCTTCTCGAGGCTTCAGTATGTCCTTGAAGAATAGCTGAGGAGGCAATTAACCAAAACCAAACTGACGAGGCACAAAGGATGGGTTGTAAAACTCGTACGTTGGGAGATTGCCTAGAATAAAAGAGCATGTGGCCATTTTGCCACGGCCATGATGAAACTCGGCTGGAAGAACACAGGTCTTGACAAAAGAATTGAACATTGTAGCTGCTACATCATCCGAACAACCCGACTCAAATCAAAACTTGAATGGGAAGGCCAGTTCATCATTCTCATCATCATATGGTAGCCAAGCCAGGAAGTCTACACCAAATCCTCTGTAAAACTTCTTGAAGAGATGGCCAATATCGAAATCAATTGTTATGGCCGATGCAGCCTCACCATAGCTCATGCACTACCGAGTTCTTCCTTCTTCACCTCTATATTTTTCATCAAAATTGGAAGAAGGGAAACTCAGGATTTTGAGATCAGGCCTCACAAACTTATGCATATACAAGTTAACACAGTTGTATTAGCCACCAGGGGCCACTATCAGTATGCACTGGTTCATTCTTCAGTAATTGAGCAGCCACCTAGTACATTAGATGATAAGCAGCCCCTAGCAGATATTTTCCAAGAGGGACATCCTTGCCTAATGCTAGGTGCTCTGCCATGAGTTTGTGATTATAGGTTGGACCACAAGATGGCCCATAGAAAATAAAATTTTCCAACCACATGTTCAGAAAAGCCACGTATTCCCTTTCGCTGACAGCTGACCCATCTCAACGTGGTTCTGAATGTAACTGGCCCATCTTGTGCAGTCTACTATTTTGGCTAATTTCTTGGAGCCAGCACTCAAATACTCGTAAGGCTGCATTGGTCCAGTTATTCTGAGGCCGGTCAACATGTAAACATCGGCCTAGGTAATGGTCATTGGGCCGTGACAAAAGATGAAAGTATTCAGGGCATTGGACCAGAAATAAGATGCAGTAATCAGAGGTGAGTCATTCCTCTCCATCCCGGACAATGAAAGAGTCAAGCATTGATTTAGATCATAAAGTTCCCAATCTGCACCCTTTTTCTCGGACATCCTGTGGAACCAATTTCTCCATCCCTTAGGCATCTTTGGCCAATTCCTAAAGAGGGCTTTGGTATTCCAAGAGGACAAATCCACTGCAGAGTGTTTGAAGGGGATTTGGTTGGTTTCTTGGCGAATGAAATCGGATGGATCAGGATCACCCATAGGCCCAAGAAAATAGATGTTGGGGGAAACGGCTGATGGAATCAAGATTTCGTTCCTCATTTCCTAAGAAATCGGACGAAATAAGTTCGAGAAGAAAAGAAATACAAGGTAGCGGCCGATAATTGGAGAACGAAAACTTGGAGACATACCCTAGGGATGTGGTTGATGGTCGCCATCACGGTCGAAAATTGGTTTAAATCTAGCGAGGATCGCTTGGATGATGGCTTGTTAGAACAGGTGGTTTGCTAGGGTATGGGACCTTGGCGATGACGGCGTCGGCTATTAAAGTTGGCTTGAGGAAGAAGGAGAAAGCGAACAGGCCGAGTAGGTTACAAAAGATACTATTGGGATGTTATATAAAACTCGGGCCGGAAGGTCAGGAATCGTGCGTATATCTCGGGATAGTACAGTTGTGGCATGGTAAACCAATGAATTGGAATTTTTGGATAAAATCATTTTATCCCAAAATTGGGGGGCATGTGTTTACACCAAAATTTCGTTGAAGAGCACAGGAACTCACAGGCTTCCAAGGTTGTGCTAATCAAGGAATCGATTGAGTAGGGATTGATATCTGTGGGGTCAAATGCGACGCTGGGATTGGTTCTCTCCGAATGACGTCAGCAGATAACGATGACGAGATATGGTTGGTATCGAGAAGATACATATCGGACTCTACAAAAGGGGAAAGATTAGAGTCCAAGTTAACTTACGATAGGAATGGTCTCTTCATACTAAAAATTGTACTGAGTCGTACTCGAGTAGGATTCGTTTTTAGGCTCTGGGTATAAATACCAAACCCCGGCTATTGTAAGACACACAATCAATCTAATATACAAGTTATTTACTTTTTCGGCTCCGGCCACCCCTCAGGAGTAGGAGTAGAGTAGATCTCGGTGAGTTCTTCAGCAAGTATGGCTGCATCAATCCGGTCGACCTCCACTGCTTGTTGTAAGTACCGTCATGTCTTATACCTCTGTTCGTACGGCTACATCGATCCGGTCGACCTCCACTGCGACTCTGGTATAAGTTAGTTATCGATTCTTACCTAGTTCAAGTATGGCTGCATCGATCTGGTCGACCCCCACTGCATGAAATAGATCAAGGTCAAGTTATCGGCTCTACCTTAGAATGGCAGTCTTTGGTAGATTCATTAAGTTACCGATATTGCTTATTGCTTTCATTATTTTTCTAAATTACAGCAATATCACTCTGCCCAATTGGGATTGATCTAGATCGGCGTTATATCTTGCTTAGCTCATCGTTTGTTAATCTGAAACTGATCTAATCTACACATTAAATGATGAGTTACGTTTTATCGGCTGTTTTACATCAATCTTGATCATGCATAGCGTGCGGTTAAAGCATGTTGCGTCTTGAGTAGATGTATTGGCTAGCGAAAACCGTTCCATGGCCCGTTATCATGGCCTGTGTGATTCTGCCTCACACCCCACTGTTAGCACAGTGGAGTGGGGATCATTATTTGGTAGATCTATTCCTGATAAGGCATGACTTTAACTGTGCGCTATGCCTGAATTGGCTATTTTAGCCGATATCGAGTGCTTTCACGAATAGTTCGCATCACGAGACCGTTGAAGTAAAGATAGGTTGAAAGATGTGTTAGACCCATGATCTTATTATTGTATTACGGCCTATATGATTCTGCCTTATGCCCCACTGATATTAGTAATGAGTTAGGGTCGTCGAGTCTATTGTTATTTCTACGGTCTACATGATTCTGCCTCATGCCCCACTGGTAATAGCGATAGATGAGATCTAACATGTTCATTAGATTTACCTTTATTAAACGGTTAAATGGTGTTGAATTGTTTCTTTATATAAAAAAGGGGTTTGGTTACTTGTAATCATTGGCTTAACATAAACCAATCATTGTTGACATCTTATTGCCATTGATTAATATTTGTTCAAATAATGACATTTATCTTGAATGATAACCGATTTTTCTTATACAACCCAATGAGCTTTAACCGATTTATTCTCATGAATATGCTGGAATCGACTGTTTAGTCGATCTCCTTTCATATCGGCTCTTAGAGCCGCACATTCGGGACTGTCTGGCAACACCGGCATGTTCCGCCCTTAATTACTGATAAACTTTCTCTCCTTGTCAATTATAGGGTCAAATTAACTGGCATGTCTTGGGAGGAGTGCGCAGGATCGACCATCCCTACGCTGAAGCTAGGTGGATCTACAGCTCCATCGAGCAGATCCTTCTGGCTTGCTACGTGTGTCCTCGACACGGGACAAAAATTCTGTGTCGACAAGGAGTTTGAAGAACAGTTGCCCTTTTTCACCGAGGCGTGATATGAAGCGACTTAAAGCAGCCATGTAGCCTGTAAACTTCTGTATATCCTTGACGCATGTTGGCCGTTTCATGTTGGTGATGGCAGAAAGCTTGTCAGGGTTGGGCTCAATGCCTCGTGCGCTGATGATGTAGCTCAGAAGTATACCGGATGGAACTCCAAAGATACACTTTGAAGGGTTCAGCTTCCATCGGTACCTTTTAAGGTTGGCGAATGTTTCTTCAAGGTCGGTGATAAGATCATCGGTGGTCTTGGACTTGATGACCACGTCGTCGTTGTAAGCTTTGACATTGCGGCCGATCTGTTGATCAAGGCACATCTAGATAGCCCTTTGCTAAGTCGCCCCGGCGTTCTTGAGTCCGAAGGACATGGTGGTGTTGCAGTACGCACCGAAGGGTGTGATGAATGATGTCTTGATCTGGTCTTCTTCCTTGAGGGAGATCTAGTGATAGCTGGAGTAACAATCAAGGAAGGAGAGCAGTTCACAGCCGACGGTGGAGTCTACAACCTCATCTATCCGAGGCAGACTGAAGGGGTCTTAGGGCATTGTTTGTTAAGATTAGTGTAATCAACGCACATTCTTCATTCTTTATTCTTTTTATGAACGAGAATAGGGTTTGCTAACCAGTTAGGATGATACACTTCTTTTATGAATCCGACATCTAAGAGCCGATTTATTTCTACCCAAATAGCCTCCTTCTTGTCTGGCGTGAATCGGCGGAGTTTCTGCTTGATCGGTTTGGCCGTCGACGAGACATTCAAGGAGTGCTCGATCTTCTCCCGTGGTACCCCCGGCATGTCTATAGGTTTCCAAGCAAACACGTCGGCATTGGCACGGAGGAAGGAGATGAGCGCACTTTCCTATTTGGGGTCAAGGTGAGCCCCAATCTTCATGGTCTTGGAGGGGTCATCAAGACCGAGGCCGACCTCCTTTATTTACTTAGACTTGGCGGAGGTGTGAGGTGGCTCCAGCTCTGGGATCTCCATGTCATCGGCGGGCACCATCTTAGCTTCGGTGACCACACTGGCCATTTAGATGGAGAGGTCGGTGGCTTCGGCGAGGGCAAGATTCTCTATCTCGTAGGCGTAGGCGATGGAGAGGTTGGCCCATAGGGCCAGGACTCCTATAGGTGAAGGCATCTTCAGCACCAGATACGCGTAGTGCGGTACAGCCATGAACTTGGCCAGTGCTGGCCGACCAAGTATGGCATGGTAGGCGGTGTTGAAGTCGGCGACGTAGAAGTTGATGTGCTCGACGTGGTAGTTGCTTGCCGTGCCAAACTATACTGGTAGGGTGATCTCTCCAAGTGGTTTGGATGCCCTGCCAGGTACCACACCCCAGAAGGAGGAGTCTGAGGGTGTGAGATCTGTCATCCTGAGGCCCAACTCCTTTAGGGCTCCAGCGAAGAGGAGATTCAGAGCGCTCCCACCGTCGATGAGCACTTTTCTGAAAAGCACCTTCTAGACGGTTGCATCGAGGACGAGGGGGAAATGCCCTATGTATGGGATGTCCACCCACTGGTCGGCCCTGCTAAAGGTGATTGGGACCTTGGACCAAGGGCGATAGCTGGGGTTGACGGCGGCGTCTTCTGTAGTGACGACGAGCACCCGCCGGGCAGCGAGCTTCCATTCTCTTCTACTCTCGGTGGAGGTGAGGCCCCCGAAGATGGTGGCGACCACCTTGTCATGGTCCTAAAAGGCATTGTTATTGCCCATAGGTGGTCGACGGCCTCCGGCTCCATCGTTGCTGTCGTCGTCTAGCTTTTTGTCCTAGAACTCCTTAGCCAAGCCGAGGTAGTTCTTCATCTTATGTTTGGCGTTCTTATGGAGAGGGCACGGGCCGTCGAGGATATTCTTGTATTACTCATCGTAGTTGCACTTGGCGCGAGGTTCATTGACAGCGGCGATGATGTGGTCTGGCCAGCGGCGGTGATTTTGGCCAGACTTGGGTCCTTCAGGCCGATCACGACCGCTGTCACGATGGTAACTGCGGTCGTCATAGCGGTAGTCATTGTGGCATCGGTCGTCGGGGCGGTCATCATAGAGGCGTGTTGGGCGATGAGTGCCCGCATCCTCGTTGAAGCACACCTTGGCTTCCTCGATGTCAGCGTACTGGTTGGCGGTCGTGATCATCTCGCCAATCCCTGTGGGTGGCTTGCGGTTAAACTTGGAGTGAAGCTCGCGCTGGTGGAGTCCTCGGATGAAGGCGGTGATGACCTCAGCTTCCATGATATTGGGAAAAGAATTCCTCATCTCAGAAAAGCATCGGATGTAGCTACGGAGGAGCTCGGACGGCTTCTAGTTGATGCAGTTCAGATCATGCTTGGTGCCCGGCCGAGTAAACGTAGTCATGTAATTGTCGGTGAAGACTTTTTCAGCTCTTCCCAGGATTTGATGGAGTCCAGAGCAAGGCTTGTAAACCAGCTCATGGCGGTTGGCATGAGCATGATAGGAAGATAGTTCACCATGACACTGGTATCTCCTCCAGTGGTGCAGACAGCAGTGGCGTAAGCCTATAGCCACTGTGTCGGGTTCATCCTTCCTTCATAGGGCTCAACCCTAGTGATTTTGAAACCACGGGGCCACTAAAGTGCTCGGAGCACCCTTGTGAATGCTGGGGTCCCCTCGAGGTTGTCGGCACTATCGTCTGCAGCGTTGTCATCGGCGAGTGGCTCGAGAGCTGAGTCCAAGTTACCATACTCTTGCTCGTACTTTTGGCGGCGGCGTACTTCTTCATGGCGACCGAAGCGGCGTTTGTCGATACGTCGTCGTGCATCTCAGAGATTGTTGAGGTGCACTCGGATGTCCTAGTCAATCTCCTGGTCGGGTTGGCGGTGATGTTCAATGTGGTTGCCCCTAGCTCCGCCCTAGAGGGGTTGCCTGTCGTAGCAGTGCTGGTTGGTGAAGTGACTTGGGCGGCGATCGGATCTTGTGGCGACTGATTGGCGAATCGAGGTTGTGGAGTAAGAAGGTCTCTAATCCTAGTGGATCTCATTAACCTAGCAATGCGCCGCTTTAAGTATTGCGGCGACCTTGGCGACCTCCGGTGTCTGTGGGAGCCGGGCAAGCTCGTTGGCAAACATGGCCAAGTTGGCACTTGGGGTCTTGTAGACGTTGTGGCCGTCAACACGGACAAACTCGTCGTTGAGGTTGTGTTCGAGTGGTCTTCCTTGCGAGTCAAGCTACTGCTCGGCCCTCGCAAGGACAATCTCGTTTGCTCGGCGCTGCGCGTGGTTGACGTTCTGGTTCTCACGAGCGGCGCATTCCTCCTTGGTTTCGCCGTTCCGAGGGGGGTTGTCGACGCTGACATTGAAGATTGCACCGCCATGGAATGGAGGGGGAAGAAGTAGTTCGGTAGTTGTTTCGGCGATGGTCTCCGTAGAGCCCTGGGACTAAGAGTCTGGATTCTCCTCTAGGATGGTCTGGAGGGACGCTCTGGAGCGTCGACCGACGTGGAGCATGTTGACGGTCGACGAAGGCTGGTCGGCGATCTGGTCGGCGAGAGGATGGATGTCTCCCACCTGGTCGGCGAATTTGCCCCTTAGGACATCTTGGAAGGTGGCGGCGACGTTGGTGAGCCCGAAGGGCAGAGCCGCAACTCCTAGAGTTTTCCGAGCAGCCTCCAGCAGATCTGGACCGGAGGGTGGTCGGCGCTGGACGAGAGTGTCCAGAGCCGATTCGGCAATAGAGAGGCAATTGGCGAGCTTCTAACCAACCTGATCGATTGATGCGATCAGATCGTCGTTGTTGATCTGCCTCCTCTGGTAGCGAGGAAGCGGGCAGCGAGTTGTTGACGAAGGCGACCTCGGGGGTGGTTCCGAGATCGGATCTGCAATCGCAGGTGCGGGGGTGATCGGTGCAGAATCGATCTGCACTGGCTCGAGGAGCTCTTCGACTCCATCAGCGTTGATGATCCATGAGATCGATCCAACCATGAAGATCTGGCCGGGCTGCGGGGGGGGACGAAGAGCCTACAAAAAAAGCCATCTTGTTCGACAAGGAAACAACACAATCCCCTACCTGGTGGGCCAAATGTCGATAGAATATCGTCGACAGTCCTCCGAGGGGTATCCCACGAAGGTAGATTGATCGACAGAGAAGCGTGTGATCAAGAACAAGAAGGCAATAGAGACACACGAGTAATACCCTACTCCTGTGGTCTGTTGGTTTGTATTAGCTATCGTTTGATATTGCGTGAATTTGGAGGGGGTCCCTGCCCGCCTTATATAGTCCGGGGGCAGAGTTACAAGTCGGTTAGATCTGAGAGATAACTAGAAAGTAATAACAGATTACAGGAATCTTGGGATCATACGTATCCTAATAGATCTCGTAGTATCTTCAGGATATCTTCCCTGTGTCTTGCGAGAGGCGCCGAGCAGTGTCGTGCCCCGCAAGACTTCGTCTTGTGGGCTAGGCCGCCCTTGGGGGCGCAGCCCATGTGGTCTGCCGTGGGTATCCGGGGTCGTACCCCCACAGTTCTGCAATGCCTTTGGTTTTGCCAAGGCTATACCTTCCCCTCTGACCTTAAGGTAATTAATCCTTAAGAAGAAAAGCTACTGTTTAAAGGATCCAAATACATTTTTCTACATTTTCATCTAACTATGGATGCCTACAATGTTTTCTCCAACATTAATCCTCATGATATGTGCTACAAAAGGCATAACTATTAGAAATTGTAATAAAAATAAGAAAGATTTGGTCACCAATACGGTACACTCTAATCATCACCGATGCAATAGCCACTAGGTCTTTTATAGTTTAGAAAATCTCTCACCTTTATGAAAAACAACATAAGTTACCCTATGTAAATTGCCTCAAAATTACGCATTTGTGCCATGCATTATGATAGATCCTTCAATTTTACCTAAAATACCACTTCTACATAAGTAAGAATAAATTAAAATATCCCCTCCAATATCCACATCTAAACTACCAAGATTTACTATTATGAAAAAGGTTTAAATAACCAAAAATTAGGTCTATATATGTTTCTAATTATCCACTATATCATTATTAATATATAAAAATAACTTAAAATAAGTATAAATCTATGCATGTGATAATATATATTATGTGTTCAACAATCATAAAAAATACTTCTTTAAGGATTCATATACCAATAATACTAACAACTCCAGTAGAATTATATTAATATCTAATAATTTATATAAATTACTAATTTGCGAAAAACTATACATTTTTTACTCAAATATCATTCCATATATATTGATGGACGTTTATAAAAAAAATACTACCACACATGTAATTTAGTGATAGTGGAAACTCGATACCTCAAGCCGTGAGGAGGTTAGTGAACGCTAGAGGTTTTTGAAATTCTTTTCATGTAGATAGTGATCGTTAGACTTAAATATAAATACTCCCTTCATATTAGCACTATTGTACCACTGCTACAAAAATAATTTGTGGCAACGTCTCTTTTTCTTTGTAGCGACGGCTCTATATTGAGTCGCCCCTACAAATGGTTGCCAAATGAGTCGCCCTTACAAATAGATTTGTAGGGGTAGCCGGTGTTATCAGCCGCCCCTACAAGGCCCCGTTCGCTGGTCTAAAACTTGGCTGAAACTGGCTAAAAACACTGTTCCAGCTGAATTGTTGTGAGAGAAAAACACTGTTCCGGCTGAAAAAAGAAGCCGAACAAGCCGTTTTTAAGACAAGCGAACGGGGCGCAAATGGCCCGATTTGTAGGGGCGACTCTATATCCAGCCGCTCCTACAAATCAGATTTGCAGCGACGGCTCAATATTGAACAGCCCCTGCAAATAGACACCGAGTATTAAAAATTAAGCACTAAAATTTAAATTTTGTAAATGATCTCGGATGGAGAAACAATCAAAATAAAAGTTGTAGATCTCAAAAAGTTATAAAACTTTGTAGTTGACAACTTTTTTATTTGAAATCATCTTGTCACAGAAAAATACGTTTGAATTTCTAAAAATTTGAAAATTTAATTTTTTAAACGACCTCGGATGGACAAACAGTAAAAATGAAAGTTGTAGATCTTAAAAAGTTATGAAACTTTGTAGTTGATAACTTTCTCATTTGAAATCATCTTGTCATGAAAAAATACGTTCGAATTCTCAAATTTGAAATTCAAATTTTGTAAGTGATCTCGGATGTAGAAACTACCAAAATAAAAGTTATAGATCTCGAAAAATTATAAAACTTTGTAGTTGACAACTTTTTCATTTGAATTAGTTCAGGGCCTCAAACAATCAATTTATACTAAGTTTTGTATAATATGTGGGGAATCAAAATAGATTGTAGACACAAGTGATCGTGAGGTGCAGTGGTAGAGGGGTTTGCGCACGAGCGAGAGGTTGCGGGTTCGAATCCTGGCCGACGCTAAGTGTGCAAAAATCGTGAACAAATGCTTCAACCATAGAGTGGGTGTGTGGCTGCCGGTGGGGACCTCCTCGAATTAAAAAAAATTGCTATTTTTTTGCCCCTTTTTTCGTGATTTCTGAAAATTGATTTGTAGGGGCGGCTCAATATACAGCCGCCCCTACAAATCGATTTATAGGAACGGCTGATAACACCAGCCGTCTCTACAAATCGATTTGTAGGGATGGTCTGGGAACCGCGCCCTACAAATACATGATTTGTAGAGGCGCTTAAGTAGGGGCGGCTGGGCAAACCGCTATTACAAAGCCTCTCGAGCCGCCCAAACAAATACTATATGACGTAGTGTACCCTCCTTGATCTCATTTCAAGATTTACCTCAGATCTTGAGCGGCTTGATGCAAGCTTAAGTGGCCATTTATACGAAGAGAGTTGTCTAGACATAAAGCTAAGGTTTCTTTTTAGTGAAAAAGTTCACATAAAGGTAGAATAAAGCACATGAGTGTCAACTTATTAACATGATAAAAAAATTGTATAGTAACAACTGAGACCAAAATGTGAATGTCAAAATCTATATTCATAAAATTACAAGGCATGGGTTGCAATAGGGATCGACCATAACCTAAGCTAAGGTTATTGAAGACATATATGAAGTGTCATGCAAATGGGAAAAAAAACTATGGATAAAAAATTTGTTTTATGAGGGCTTACTAATAAATTCATAAAACCTGATAGAAGTTATAGAGTACTTATATATTCGCATATTGTGTTAGGAAATAAATAAATAAATATGACAAAAATACTTTTTATTTGTCATAGGCCGATACCACACACAAACTTCTGAAAATAATTAGTTTCTTAAATCACTCTGGCCCGTGGAGGAGCACAGTGCTAGTGTATAAGAAACATGAAAAATGTAGAATAGATTCTTATTATTCCAATGCACTTTTATGATTTCAGTACAAAGTAAAACAATTTTGAAGTTTATTTGGGAAAATTCATTAAGGTTCATATAAATTATGTCACCGGAATCAAAGATCAAAAGTACTCCGATTACTTCATTAACATGTCATTCATGTGCTAGAAATAATAATCATAAGTACTTATTAATGTTTATTGAATCTATCAAGTTTGTGTTAAAATTCATGTATTAAATAGTAATTGTTGGTCAAAGTCTTGTCCTAGTAGAACTTATCCATGCAATTTTCAGAGTACGTGCCTCTAGTACAGGATATTATTACTGTTGTGATCACTGAAGCGTCAAGAACTGAAACACTCACAAGCTTGCTAAGAAGAAGAGATATATATCAGTCTCTCTCCCTACTACTGCATGCTTCCCTAACTTCTGAGAGCAAGACCATAAAAGTTTATAAGCTTCTTGTTCAAACGAAAGCCATGCATGTCCCAAACCAGAGCCAAGACGAAAGAGCTGAGGTCACATAAGAACCATACAAAATTACAGCAGTCCAGGCCGAGAATGAAAGGGGAACTGATGCATCGCTACTGGTGCTGTCTTCTCCTTTACTACCATGGCCCTATCAACCGCCATCTTCGGCTCACTCAGCTTCGCCCCTATCTGCTTCCTGATCTCTGGCTGCCTGCTGCTTCTGAGGTTCTTCTGATGCAGGTGGCGGCTTCTTTCCCTCTACCGCAGGAGCCGCTCCAAAGCATCTGCACAGTCCCAGAACCATCTCGCGAGCTTTTTTTTTTCTGATGACAACAATCTACTCTTGGGTTGGTGTTTTGCTAGCTTTTCTGTGTGTGAAGTGTTACTGATTCAGGGAACCTATTTATAAGGGAGCTGGAAACATTTCTTTGTGTTGAAGCATGGGGTTCACAAGCTCCCAGCTGCTGAAGGGAGGAGTCGTGCTGACTCGAAGTTGTGTACCTTCACCCTCAAGGTTGGCCATCACCTGTTGGGCAGTGCTAACTAACCAAGACAAACTGACACGTCACTTATTTGGTGATTTTGCAAGCTAGGAGAGGGGAACTTCCTCGTGAAGGAAGGTGAAAATGAGGCGTGGAAATGTCAAAATGAACTCGAAGCAAGTTGCTTACATAATCAGGGTTAAATTCAGTCACTCTTGACTTGTCTGTCACCATGAAAAGGACTTCGAGTACACGCATGTTCTTTCATCGCAATTTGCCACTGCAAGATTTTTTGGTTCATGCAAAACCGACCAACTCATGCAGCGGATTCACTACCGGAGACCGGCTCTTTGCCGAGTGCCAGGTGGTTTGCCGAGTGTTGTTTTTCGGGCACACGGCAAAGCCGCCTTTGCCGAGTGTTTTTTTTACACTCGGCAAAGAGGCTCTTTGCCGAGTGTTTTTTTTACACTCGGCAAAGAAAATTTCAAAGCATATTTTGAAGCAGTAAATTAATTCAAATGAAAAAGTTTTCAACTACAAAGTTGTATAACTCATTAAGATGTACAATGTCTGTTTTGGTCTTTTCTTCATATGACAAAGTGAAAGTAATTTTGTTCACAAATCTAACATATCTCTCTTGTAGTTTATGAAACTACAAGAGAGATATATAAGATTTGTGAACAATGTTAGAACGACCATGTCCGATGAACAGATGATCAAACAACCAAAATAAACTTTGTAGATCTCGAAAAGTTATGAAACTTTGTAATTGACAACTTTTTGATTTGAAATCATCTTGTCATGCAAAACTGCGTTTGAATTTTAAAATTTTAAAATTCGAATTTTGTAAACGACCTCGGATGGGAAAACTTCCTAAACTAAAAGTGTAGATCTCGAAAAGTTATGAAACTTTATAGTTTACAACTTTTTTATTTGAATTCGTTTAGGGCCTCAAACATGGAATTTATACTTGGCAAAAAAAAGTTCTTTGCCGAGTGTTTTTTTTGACACTCGGCAAAGAAGTTTCTTTGCCGAGTGTTTTTTTTACACTCGGCAAAGAGCTTCTTTGCCGAGTGTTTTTTTTACACTCGGCAAAGAAAATTTCAAAGCACATTTTGAAACAGTAAATTAATTCAAATGAAACAGTTTTCAACTACAAAGTTGTATACTCATCAAGATGTACAATGTTTGTTTTGGTATTTTCTTCATACGACAAAGTGAAAATAAATTTGTTCATAAATCTAACATATCTCTCTTGTAGTTTATGAAACTACAAGAGAGATATATAAGATTTGTGAATAATGTTAGAACAACCATGTCGGATGAACAGATGACCAAACAACCAAAATAAACTTTGTAGATCTCGAAAAGTTATGAAACTTTGTAATTGGCAATTTTTTGATTTGAAAACATCTTGTCATTCAAAACTGTATTTGAATTTCAAAATTTTAAAATTCGAACTTTTCAAACGACCTTGGATGAAAAAACAACCAAAATAAACTCTGTATATCTCGAAAAGTTATGAAACAGTGTAGTTGACAACTTTTTGATTTGAAAACATCTTGTCATGCAAAACTGCGTTTGAATTTTAAAATTTTAAAATTCAAATTTTGTAAACGACCTTGGGTGGAAAAACTTTTTAAACTAAAAGTGTAGATCTCGAAAAGTTATGAAACTTTGTAGTTTACAACTTTTTTATTTGAATTCGTTTAGGGTCTCAAACATGCAATTTACACTCAGTTTAGTATAATATATTGGGAACTAAAACGGAATGCAGACAAGTGAGAGTGTGGTGTAGTGGTAGAGGAGGTACGTGCATAGCGGGAGGTCTCGGGTTCGAATCGCGTCGGCCACGTAGCCATGAAATTCACGCGAAAAATGTCGGAGATGGGTGGGCGCTGACCGGTGGGGGCCTCCATCGATAAAAAAAATTCCATTTTTTTGGGGTAAAAATTCTCATTTTTTTGGATTTTTTTTCGGTTTCAACTTTGCCAAGTGTCGGCACTCGGCAAAGGTTTTGCCGAATGTCGGCACTCGACAAAGGTTTTGCCGAGTGCCCGACAAAAGACACTCGGCAAAGACGTCTTTGCCGACGGTTTATTTGCCAAGTGTTCTTTGCCGAGTGCAGCACTCGGCAAAGCCTTTGCCGAATGTAAATTGGGCTTTGCCGAGTGCCTGGCACTTGGCAAAGCCACTGATTCCCGTAGTGATTGACGGTCATGGAATGATGAGTTGATGACGGATTATCTCTTTTATGGTGACTTCATTTTTTTATCGATAATATAAGCTACCTTCTCTGTATATTGGATCAACATCTAATCAAACAACTCGCTGATCCAATAGAACCCCAAATGCTACGAATGGTTTTATATATAAGAAAATGAAATATAACATGTGTTTTTGTTGGGAAAAGGTCACGCAAATACATGAGTTTTATACACGAAAAAATAAAACACATCTTCGAAAAAAACCACATATGAGTTTTTGCTATTTTTTAAATGCAATGGCAGTCCTCATCAGAAATAAAAAATGTAATGAGCAGAAAATACATATGGTAGTTATTTCTAATATTATTTGAATTTGCTATTTTTTAAACTTTGACCACCATGGTATCTTACCATTACTAACTAGAGGCCCCAACGGAGGCAACACGTTAATTCTCCCGAGACGCGTTAGGAAAAAAGATAAATTCTAGAAATTCTCATAATAATCAGAAACATCTAGCCTTTAATTTGATAGACTCTAATCATCATAACCAATAATAGCCATTAGATCTATTATAATTTACTAAAAATTTACCCACCACTGTCATTATGAAAAATACATAAAGTAACCCCCTAATTTTGCATGTAAATTACCCACCTCCGCCATTATAAAAGATAATTCAAAATAACTCCATATATTTGTGTATAAATTATCTACATCTGTCATTATGAAAAATAATTCAAAATAACCTCCTAAATTTGCATCTAATTACCCACCATGGCCTATTTCAACATAATTGCGCCTAAATTACTCAGTTTTGTCACTACGAAAGATAATTTAAAATAATCCTCTAACTTTATATCTAAATTATTAGTTTGCATCAACCATTATGAAAGATAGTTTAAAATACCTCCTGATGATTTTATAAATTATCCACCTTTATCATTATGAAAGATAATGCAAAGTAATATTCTAAGTTTGCATTTAACCTATCCGTATATGTCGTTGTGAAAGATAATATAAGGAATTATATTTATATTTGTATGTACCTTAGCCATTATAAAAAATAAACAAAAAAATCTTGAAATCTACAGTAAATAGTAATATAAATTATTACAAATAAATAAGTCAATATCCATGAAGTACGATACATATATATTTCTAAACTACAAACTTCTGTAATTGTGAAATAAAATAACTATAATGTTATGTTCCACCGTGTATATATGATAATTATTTATTTTAACAACTTATAAAATATGGAAAAATGTTCACTTAAGAAACCACGTAGCAATAACACTTTTTATTAATACTCTATAGTAATAAATTTTATAAGCTATTATTTTAAATAAGTTTATACATTTTATTGAAACATTATGTCATCAATATTATTAATTTAGTTGTATACACTCTATGATATATAAAATAATACAACACACATATAATCAGGTATAACAAATTCAACATGTTTAGTGTCAGGATGCAAGTCGAGTTTCAACTTTATGTGGAAAACAATGCTACTAGGACCTAGACTCTTTTTAATAAAAAAATTCGAATAAAAGATAAAGAATACTAGAATTTCAAATTAAAACAAGAAAAGTCACAAAAAAGGTTGTATCAAGAGTTTATATATCTTAAGACTAGATTTCAACTAAATACATATCACACTAGAAAAAAAAAGATCAATACTAGAAATTCTAATTAGAGGTCCCCACTAGAGCTCGCATGTTAATCCTCTCTAGAGTTGATTGGAAAACAAAAGATAGATCCTATAAATTCTCATAAAAATCAGAAAAATCTTACCATCAAATAGGTATACCCAATCACCATTGATAATAATAATAGCTATTGGATCTGTTCTATTTTCTAAATAATTACCCACTTCTGATATTGTGTGAAACAACATAACCTAACTCATGACTCTAATTTATATTACCCACATATGTGGTTAACAAACATGATCTAAAAGTACACCTAACTTTGCATTTAATAAACAACGCCCTCATATTATGATCCATAAATTGCATAACTCAAATTTCATCTCATTATTAGAGAAATTAAATACACCCTCAAATCTACACCTAAATTATCAACATCTCCTACAACATAAAATTTGTTTAGATAAAGAATAGAGCATATATATGTTTCTACATTACCCCACCTCTATCAATATTAATAAAAAATTAATTAAAGTTAATATATGAGTCGTTGTTGGAAAACTGGGTTTCTGACAGGAGAGACACGATAGAGCCTTCGCTTAGGCGAAGGCCTAGCGGAGTTCCTAGGCAAAGGTAAGGGGAAAGGTAAGTGGGCTCGGACTCAATTAGGGTTTTTGCCATTCTCATTTACATTTCTACCCGTGACAGTTACAGTACATTCCAGGAATATTCCTGCGTACGTACAAGCTGCCGAGGGCAACCCAGGTGTTCTCCATTTCCACCGTCTTAGCTTCCTAGGCCTTAGTTGCAGGCCCGCTGGAGGCCCATCTCTAGCACATGCCCTAGGCGCCGTGAGAACTCCGCCGTCAGGGGCGGAGGTCCCTTGGGACTCCCAGGACCTCCGCTTGGGGAAGCCTCTGCCTTTGCCTTGTCGCCCGGGCCATCATGGCCTTCGCCCCTATCTGATGGCCTCCATTCCATGCCCTGCCATGGACTTATCCTTGTTAGTTAGCCGAGGATAAAGATGGGTGTAACCTCCGCTACTCATATATCCATGTTACAACAGTTCCCCCTTGAGGGCGTGGTCTAACGCGAGTGGACCATGTCCCTCAAATTTTTCATTGATATTGAGTTGCGGAGGCTTTAGCGGAGGCCTCCCCTCTTCCTCCTGGGACGCTCTATGTCAAACTATTCTTGCTGTGACATGTCCTTTTTTGATTTGATGTGGTGGCTCTTGGATCGATGCATTGCTAAACGGACGTGAATGTTGGGCGCGAAAGATGAAGTGCCCGCCCGAGGGCTATATAAGGGCGTGGTGGGTGGAGTCTCCCCCTATGCCACCTGAGCCATTGCTTTCGTTGCTTTCTCTTTCTAGGCCCTCTTTCGTCTTAGGCCTTCACTTTGTTTTAGCTTTCCTTCGCTCTCCCCTTTGTCGTCCAATTGCTTTAGAAGTGGCTTCTTCTGTTAGCCCTCCTCCCCACCGGGCTACCTTCTTTGGTCCCTACTCTCAACTTCTCGGTGTTAGGGCTAGTAGGTGGTCTGCGCGTTTTGAGGAGTGCATGATTGCTGGCGTGGAGGCTTAGGATCTTGAGGAGGATCTTGCAAGTGTTTAGGCTTTGCTTGGTGATTTGGTTGGAGCTAAAGAAGTGGAGGTCATGGCCGGCAAGACCTAGGATTTTGGGCCCTTTCTCATGACAAAGACGATGATTCTTGAGCTCGAGAAGGAGGGCTACATTGCTCAGGGCAGGGCCAAGCTTCCATAGGGTGAGACAGTCCCTTCGCTTGGTAAGGATTGCATAGTAGTCTTCAGGGATTACTTTGCCTATGGCCCTCACCTTCCTGCTGTTCGGTTTCTTCGTGATGTACTGGAGGAGTTCAATGTACAAATTCATTAGCTTACTCCTAATGGCTTTCTTACTTTGAGCAAGTTTTGCTGGGCTTGTGAGTCCTACGGCGCTGAGCTGGATCTAGACACTTTCTACGAATACTACGAACTTCAGCACCAGCCTAAGAAAGTGGGCAAAGATGAGCTTATAGCTCAATATGGCAGTTGCGCATTCATGGGGAAGACGTAGCGGAAAGAGCCTATGTTGGAGATCTCGTACTGCCAGAAGAATAAGTGGGATAAGGACTAGATGTGCTACTAGTTCTATGTGTAGACCTTCAGCATGACTTCTAAAGATGAGGAGGGGAAGAAGGTCACTCGCTATCCCGTTGCTTCTGTTATGACTGAAATGAAGCCTTTGACGAAGGTGACTCCCAGCAGTGAGGTTAGCCCTCACCGAGAGGCTTATGAGAAGGCCTTCATCTTGGCTTGCCGGTACTCCGAAGGCCATGATCTTGTTGAGGAGATGGTGGCTTCTAAGTTCTGACCTCTTGGTAAGTCATGGCCGTCATTTATAATTGAAATGGTGAAGGTCCCCATTTACAATGAAGCTGCTGGGGTTCCTTTTCCCCATTTTGGGATAGGAAGGGCGGAGGATGAGACTCCTGAGGAGTTTGCTGCTATCGTTGAACAAGAAGCGCAGGAGATTGTTGGTGATATTACTGATAAGGAATTTCTTGTGTGAAGGGCCATTGTGGGCACAATGCCCCAGCTTAACCATGTCTTTGAAGAGCTGGGGATAGTTCACAAGGAACACAAGGTTCCTGCGAAGGTGCTAGAGTCCCTCAAGGACAAGGCCAAGAAGGCCACTACAAAGAATGCGACTGCGGCAGCTGAGTCAAAGAAGAGGTAGGGGCGTGGCACGACGAAGGTTGTCAGCAAGAAGTAGAACACAGGGCCTTCTTCTGTAGCTGCTATAGTTATCATGATGCCTAAGAGGGGGGTGAATTAAGCAGCTTAAAAATCTACTCTAAACTATGGCCTCTTTTTATATCCTTAGCAAAAACCTATGCAAAAGATAAACTATCTAAATGTGCAACTACGGTTTTGCTAGTGTGTTGCTATCTCTACCGCAAAAAGGAGTTATGCAACCTAGGTTTCAAACCTATCAACTAGCCTATCACTAAGCTAGGAAAGTAAAGCACAAACCAAGATTGCAATGTAAATGCGGAAGCTAAAGAGTAAGGTAGAGATATGCAAACTCCCGTCGATGACTCCGATATTTTTACCGAGGTATCGAGAAGCGCGCAAGCTTCCCCCTAGTCCTCGTTGGAGACCCTCACAAGGAAACTCTCGCAAGGGCCAAGCTCCCGATCGGGTAACTCTATGGATAGCCCCGAGCCTTCCCCACGTGCAAGTGGGTCTCTGGTGTGCCTTCCGACAAGCCTCTCCCGGACCGCTCCCCACCGTCTTCACTATCAAGCTTCCGACCAAACCACCGTGGGCCTTGTTCCCTTTGGTACACGGTGGCGGCCACACCACAAATGCGGTTGGTGTGTTCTTGCAAGACTACAAGCCCCTCCGATATACAACAATAGTGCGCGCAAGCACCGAGTGGTAAGAGGTGTGCAAACCTCACTAAACACTAGGCCTAAACCCAGAGCAAGCGCATAAGTGGTGGTCTAATCAACCTAAGCAATTTGCAAAGCACCTATGCTAATCACCTAATGAATCACTAAGCACTATGTAAGTGGAGATCACTAAAATGGTGTATCAACAACCTTGGTATGTTTCTTCAGCTCTCCCCTCCTCAAATGGCCAGTTGGAGGGGTCTATTTATAAGCCCTAAGGAGAAAGTAGCCGTTGGGGATGAAACCTAGCTTTCTGCTACTGACCGAACGCTGTTGTCGTCCCGACCGCTAAGCACACGCGTAGTGATTGGATGCACTGCCGAGTCTGGTCATCATCGACCGGACGCGTCTGATCACATTTGCACCGCTCTGGAACCTCTGTAGACATGATCAGACGCTGCACTTTGTGCGTCCCATCATCCAGTGCCGCAGTGTTCGGTCACTGCCTCGCTCGGCGTCCGGTCACTGCTGCTGACGCCTACTGTTGCTGAGCAACTGATCAGACGCGTCTGGTCCTCATAGGGCCACGTCCGATCACCTCTGTGGAGCTTGTTTCTTCGTGATCTTGTGTCTGGCTTGGTTCCTATCTTTGTGCTTGGACTTTGCTTGATATCTTGTGTCTTCTCTTGTGCTTCTTGGGTCTTGCTTATGGTGTTGATCATGGGATCATCATGTCGCCTTCGTCCAAGTCACGTCTTGCACCCTATTGAACTACAAAACAATTACTTGCAAATTCATTAGTCCAATTTGGTTGTGTTGGTCATCAAACACCAAAATCCAAAGTAAATGGGCCTAGGGTCCATTTTTCTTACAATCTCCTCCTTTTTGGTGATACACGACCAAAGCAAGCAAATAATAAGAATTTTGGAATTTAAAAACTATCTACTTGCTAGGATGCAATGCAAAGGGCAAGGTTATATGATGCTAAGAGATACCACATGTAAACATCTTTAGAAACTTATCTTGCCCTTGCAAATGTCCCCATGTGGCAATATGGATTTAAGCCTCCCCCTAACTCCATAATCAACTATCCTCCCTTTCTTGGACCATTACCACTTGTAAATTATTATGATCGGGCTTGCTTTTGGTCCTACAAATTCTCCCCCTTTGGAATCAAACACCGAAAAGGAAGACATTAGTAGCACAAGGGAGGGTCAAACTTTGTGATCCTTTGTATGTGGAGTGGAATATGTTACAAAATTTGACTCTCACATTACATTGACTAAGCTCCCCCTAAATATATGCATATATATGATGGAGAATGTAGTTTATGCATAATTGGCAAATTAATGTTCAAGGGAGTTTAATCTATATAATGCATGGAGAAAGCATATAAATACCAAAGTGAAATCAACATGATGATATCGGTTTAGAAATACCATATGTGGAAACCAATTTGATTTATACCACTTGCAATAGGTGGTGGATATTTGAAGTATGATGCTTAACTCCGGGGACTCCATTTTCCTTGCAATGAGACTACTACACACATGATAAGCTTGAAAAGGTGTTAGTCTCAAAGCATCCAACTTGTAGAGTAACCTCCCCCTAAATTTGTGCACACAAGTATGGAATACTTGTAGGAGACATGCACATTGATTTTAGAATAAAAAATACCACTCAAAAGATGATATCATATGAATGTGAGAATCATTTTTGAAAGTGATATTCAGGAGAAATTATTTACAATTTGGACTTTGGCACATATTAGATGAATAATTGTAAAACAAGCTATGTGTCATGCTCCTAAACAATTTAAACCGTGTAAGTTTGCTTCAAGGGTTAAGAGTGAAACTGAGCAAGCCCACCATAAGATATACCTAGTGTATGCAAGACAAAAGATTAAACATGAAAATGCAAACCTAGGCATGAAAAGGAACTAGATGCTAATTGAAATCATAAGAAATTAAATCTAGTTACATAACATGGGAAGGGGAATTTGGGTCCATATTATTCACTAACCCACTTGGCAATTACCTTGTCCATAATGATGCACCCCATGAAATGCACCCATACTTTGCCAAGTCTCCAAATTCCCCAAAGTCCATCGGACTTCTCACTTCCCTTTCGGGATCCAAACCTTCTTGGTGCTCTTCAAGTTCGAAATGATCTCCTTTGGCACCCAAATGCGTTTGGCCCTATTGTTGGCTTTCTTGTTCACCTTGATGGCCATCATCTTGTCATTTTTCTTCTTCTTCAAGAGATAAGGTGTGGAGGCCTTTTTGTCCACCTTGTTGGTGTAGGTGTTCGAGAGCTTGCTTGTTTCCTTTTTGTTTTTCTCTTTCTTCTTAGCTCCTCCCCATTCTTTACCTTGCACTCATAGGACATGTGGCCTTCCTTGTGGCACACTATCGAAACAAAAATTTCATCCCATGCCGGGGCACACGAGCAAGCTAGAAGGGTCTGCTCGATGGAGCTATAGATCCGCCTAGCTTCAACGCAGGGGTGGTCGATCCTACGTACTCCTCCCAAGACGTGCCAGTCAATTTGACCCTGCAATTGATAAGGAGAGAAAGCTAATCAGTAATTTAAGGCGGAACATGTCGGTGTTGCCAGACAGTCCCGAATGTACGGCTCTGAGAGCCGATGTAGAAGGAGATTGACTAAATAGCCGATTCTAGTATACTCATAAGAATAAATCAGTTAAAGCTCATGGAATTATGGAAGAAAAATCGGTTATCATTCAGGATGAGTATCGTTATTTAGACAAATATTAGTCAATGGCAATTGAATGTCAACACTAATCAGTTTATGCCAAGCCAATGACTGCAAGTAATCGAATCCCTTTTTATATGAAAATTCAGCCCATCATCGTTTAATCATTTCATAGGGATAAATCTATGAATATATTAGATCTCATCTATCGCTATGACCAGTGGGGCATGAGGCAGAATCATGCAGGCCATAGAAACAGCAATAAATTCGACGACCCTAACTTATTACTAATATCAGTGGGGCATGAGGCAGAATCATGTAGGTCATAATACAATAATAAGATCATGGGGCTAACACATCTTTCAACCTATCTTTACTTCAACGGTCTTGTAACATGAACTGCATATGTGAAACACTCGATATCGGCTAAAACAACGGATTCAGGCATAGCGCACAATTAAGGTCATGCCCTATCAGGAACAGATCTACCAAATAATGATCCCCACTGCACGGTGCTAATAGTGGGGTGTGAGGCAGAATCACACAGGCCATGATAACGGGCCATGGAACGGTTTTCGTTAACCAATAGATCTATTCAAGACCAGACATGCCTTAATAGCACACTATGCATGATCAAGATTGACATAAAACAACCAATAAAACATAACTCATCATTTAAGGTGTAGATTAGATCAGTTTAGATTAATAAACGATGGGTTAAATAGGATATAAGGCCGATCTAGATCAATCCCAATCGAGCGAAGTGATATTGCTATAATTAAATAAATAATGAAAGCAATAAGCAATATCGGTAACTTAATGAATCTATCCGAAGGACGCCACCCTTAGATAGAGCCTGATGAGGACATCACTACTTCATCACATACAAGCCAAGGAGAGGAGGAGGTCCAGCATGGGTGTCCAATTCATCTTTCTCATGGTGGAGACCCAGTCCAACTGAAGTTGGAGCCCATCTCGGGTTCCAGGACGAGTCTATCATAAAATTGGTCACACGGGTGCGTCTAGGATCTGTTTTCGACGATCCACATATGGATGGAAAGATAATTAGATAAGGAAGAAAATGCAAGTGGTCTCACATCAAAAGCCCTTCGGAATCAACGAGAGTCATCGAAACAAGTTAGCGTCCAGAATCTGCCAGGGTGCCACGACACCGTCTTTTGGTCTGTTGGACCGTGTATCATGTTTGGGCCCATTAGGGGGCGCGTCTAGGGGGGTGACACCCAAGACTCTATAATTAGCAGCTTTCGCTCTCCTTAGGGTTCCGGTTTTATTTAGTTCTTGATTTTCTCGTGAAACAAACGTCGTTTTGCTGTAACTGTGCCGCCAAGGCCGCTTGCTGTGAACCAGGGCCCTTGTTCTTGATCTTGTTCACCTATGGCGATTAGTCCTTTTGAATAAAGACTTGAACTCCTTCTTGATTTCATAAGCCTCATATTTTTTTGCAATTTTAGATTGCGTTCATCCCGATCTTACTTGTGTTCTCGATTCACTTGCAGGAAAGCCTTCTCGGTGAGGTCAATCATGTTCGTGTGGTTGATAACCAACGGAGCAGTGGTGTAACGGTTGCGGGGGTCCAAATCAGTCTTGGTTCAAAGCCTAGATCATGAACGTCGAGTCTCCACCAATCGACGTTATCATACCTTTCGGAAGATCGGGCCTTGTCTACATAAGAGCCGATAACTTGACCTTAATCTAGTTCGAGCAGTGGAGGTCGACCGGATCGATGCAACCTTACTTGAACTAAACAACAATCGATAACTAGCTTATACCAGAGTCACAGTGGAGGTCGACCGGATCGATGCAGCCATACGAATAGAAGTATAAGCCATGACGGAACTTACAGACAAGCTGGAGGTCAGCCGGACCGATGCAGCCCTGCTCGCTAAAGAACTCACCGAGATCTACTCTACTCCTACTCCTAAGGGGTAGCCAGAGCCAAAAAAAGTAACTAACTTGTATTTGATTGATTGTGTTGTTCTCTTACAATAGCTGGGGTAAAATATTTATACCCTGAGCCTAAACATGAATCCTATTTGAGCATGACTCATTACAATCTTCGGTATAGAAGAAAACATTCCTAATTAAAGATAACTTGGACCCTAATCTTTCCCTTTTTATAGAGTCCAATATGTAGTTTCCTGGCGCCAACCGTAGCTCATTATCGTTATCTGCTGACGTCATCCAAAGAGATCCAATTCCAGAGTCGTATCTGAATCAGTTGATATCGATTCTTATGCAATCGATTCCTTGATTGGCATAATCTTGGAAGCCTTCAAATTCCCACGTTCTTCTCCCAAATTTTGGTGTAAACACATGCCCCCAATTTTGGGATAAAAGTGATTTTATTCCAAAATTCCTATTTATCCGTTTACCACACCGCAACCGTTCTATTCCGAGATATATGCATGATTCCTGACTTCCCGGCCCGAGTCTTATATAATATCCCAACAATACCTCTTCCAACTCACTTGGCCTATTTGATTTTCCCCTTTTCCTTGGGCAAATCTTAATATTCGACGCCGTCATTGCCAAGGCCTCAAACCCTAGCAAATCCTCTGTCTTATCATGCCGTTATTCAAGCGTTCTTCGTCAAATTCAAATCTACTTTGGCTTTAATGGCGACCAGTGACAACATCCCTGAGGTATGCCTTCCAAGTTTCCCATTCTCCAAGTACAGGTCGCTACCCTGTATTTCTTTTTTCCTTAAATTTATTTCATCCGATTTCTAGGAAATGAGGAACGAAATCTTGATTCCATCAGCTGTTGCTTCTAATGTTTATTTTCACGGGCCTATGGGTGATCCTGATCTGTTTGATTTCATCCATCAAGAAACCAACCAAATCCCCTTCAAATAGTCTGTAGTGATTTGTCCTCTTGGAATACCAAAACTCCCTTCAGAAATTGGCCCCAAAAGCCTAAGGGATGGAGAAATTGGTTCCGTAGGGTGTCTGAGAAAAATGGTGGAGATTGGGAGCTTTATGATTTGAATCAATGCTTGACACTCTCGTTGTCCAGGATGGAGAGGAATGATTCACTCTTGATTTCCGCATCTTATTTCTGGTCCAATGCCCTTAATGCCTTTGTATTTGGTCACGGTCCAATGACCATCACTCTGGCCGATGTTTACATATTGACCAGCCTTAAAATTACTGGATCAATGCAGCCTTATGAGTACTTGAGTGTCAGATCCAAGAAATTAGCTAAGATATCAGACTGCACAGGATGGGATAGTTACATTCTTAACCATATTGGAGATGAATCAAATGTTAGTGAAAGTGAATATGTAGCCTTTTTGAACATGTGGCTTAAGAGATTCATCTTCTGTGGGTCATCTTGTGGTCCAACTTACAATCATAAGCTTATGGCAGAGCATTTGGTAGTAGGCAAGGATATCCCTCTCGGAAAGTATCTGCTAGGGGCTACTTATCACCTGATGCACTAGGTAGCTACCCAATTACTGAAGAACGAACCATTGCATACTATCAGTTGCCCTTGGTGGTTGATACAATAGTGGCTCAACCTGTACATGCACAAGATTGTAAGGCCTGATCTCAGAAGTCTGAGTTTCCTCTCTTCCAACTTTGATGAGGAATATAGAGGCGAGGAAGGAAGAACCCATTAGTGCATGAGTTATGGGAGGCTGCATCGGCCATAACAATTGATATCGATATTGGCCATCTCTTCAAAAAAGTTTTACAGAGGGTTCGATGCAAGCATCCTGACTTGGCTACCATACAATGAGGATGAGAACGATGAGCTGATCTTCCCATTCAAATTCCGATTTGGATCAGGCTGCTCAGACGAGACAGCGGCTGTAATCTTTAATTCCTTCATCAAGCCCTGCATTATTCCAGCCGAATTTCGCCATGGTTGTGGAAAAATGGCCACAGGCTCCTTCCTCCTAGGCAATCTTCTAACTTATGAGTTCTATCATCCATCCTTCGTAGCTCGTCAGTTTGGTTTTGGTCAACTTCCCTCTCAATTGTTCTTCAAAAACATACTGAAGCTAAGAGAAGATATCAGTGAGGTAATGGAAGCTTCCAGAGTCTTCCAATTGGGATCAGATCTTCCTTCCCTTTGCTTGCATGACTAGATCAAGGTCATCTTCTCCTCCACTCTTTTTGACTCCTGGTGGCAAGAATGGCGCTCCCATCTTTTCTATGGGTTAGTCCACCCTTTGTGCATAGCTCTAGACGGGGAATTCGCTTTTGACAATGATGTAACTTTTCATCCCCCTTTTAGAGAAATTACTCGACAGATTCCTCTACCAACTGTTCTAACCGACCCTTTTAGGATACTAAATTCAATCCTCCAAGCTTGGATAGGAAAGGGCATCCTATAGATTATCAGCCACCATGCCAAGTTTCAAGAATGGGATCAACCACATCTTCATTGAAGAAATTGATGAAAACTCATGTTGCCCCCACCATCGTAACATATCAATCTTCAAAGCGCAAGGTGGCTCAAGGGATGACCTAGAAAACCACTACTAGAAAAAGACTCTATAGGACGAGACCATCAGCTGCTTAGGTAAACAATCCATGTTCTTCTCGGACAGATATTCAACTTCTAATCTCATTCCTTCACAGTTATCGAGTATTGCGTCCCAATCTGCTCTTGGTGCGGTACTACTATCCCAAGCGTTTGATTCAGCACTAGTTGAACCCCTATCGGCTGATCCTCAAAACAAGCCAAATTTGGTTGAAATAACCGATGCCTCCACAATAGCAGAGAATGTGAGTTTTATCCTTGATGCTCGTCGGAGTATCTTTCTTCAACTTCTTGATTTACTAAGATTTTTTATCCTTCATCTGACTTCTTACCATGCCAGATACTTTTTGAGGAAACATCCATGCAAGAGCAGGACCCTGACAGCCTACTTAATGATCCTATCGGTGCTGAGGGTGGTCCTGTTTCTGTCGACACTTAGATTGCCGATTCCCCAGTTCGGCACATAACTGATGGCAAGGAAGTTATATGTTCAATTTATTTTCTCTGCAAAAACATGAGCTAAAAATCTTTCCTGATGTTTGCAGATGCTAATGTTGAGAGTCCAGAACCGATTCAACTAGACATCACCGGTGCATCATCAGCTGTCCCTTCTCCTCAGATAGAGGCTACTACAGAGAAGGTACTGTAGTCCTTTTCACCATCTATTCTGCTATAAACTGATTCAAACTTCCTAACCAAGATTTTCTTATATACAGGCACTCAACCTTCTAGCCCTAAGCTACTCTTTTAATCTTGAGGAGTATCTTGATGAAGATGAAATCTGCTCATCAGCTGCCTCCTCCAAGGAAGTTTTGTCAGATGAGACCAGAAATCAACTAAGAGACATATTGTCAATGTTTGAGAAGAATATAGCCAATTTCGTCCAAGACACTGATTCAATGCAGAGAGTCTCCTTGGCTATTAAGGGTAATCTGTCCCCAATTCTCTCCAGAGTCATGTCACCTTTATCTATTTTTGAAGATCAGGCCCTGAAGGTGAAAAAAGCTCAGAGGAATCTGTCCGACCGTGCAACTTTATTGGCCAAGGGGAACAACAGGCAAGAGGCCAAACAACTGACATAGTTGATTGATCATTTGAAGAATTCCTCCCTCAGCATCGACCTAGAGTTGTCTCAACTGGAAGTCAGGCGTACAGAACTTGAGAAGGAGCTAGAAAACGTGAAGGTTGCCATTGATCATCATAAATCCACCCTAGCTCAAATACCCGATGCCATCAAACAAAAGAAATAGGAACTGTTGGCCAAAGTTAGAGAAGGTAAAGCCATCCAGAGTAGCCTCGAGAACATTCTTGGAACAGCAGAAGAAGATAAGCAACAAATCACAAAAGTTGATGCTATCCGGCTAGAAGTGTTGAAAGCAATCCAGGATGTTCTAGACTTGTAATTTGTGTATCAACATATGTCTCGTGTAGAATCAATGACAATCATACTTTCCGTTGCCTCGCTGTACTCCATGTTTCGGCTAAAGAGCCGATTTGAAAATAGCCGATTCCAGACTTCCAACCTTAATCCAATTAAGTCTAAAAACACGGCCTTTATTATTACGAAAACCCCTTGATCTTTCGTCCTTAGTCACCCGATGCCGTATTCTCTTCGATATTAGTGGGGTGGCACTTCGCCTTCTATTAATTGCGGTTGCCTTTTGCACGTCCCGAGGCATCCACCTCTTTGCTCTGTGGCTTCAAATACCAGCTGAGGGCTCCAACCTCGAACACATCTACACTTGCAACCACTCCTTTTCCTTTGCACTCCTCCGCCCCTCGCAAACTCTGTAGCATCCTTTTCCCCTTCTTGTAGATCTAATGGTCGGTGAGGACGGCCAAGGCAAGCGTGCAGCAGAAGAGATTCTGGAGGACAACATGCCAGCGAGCCAATGCCTCTGACGCATGAGGTGAGATCGACATCTTCTTTGTTTGTGACGATGAACTGTTCTGATTTGCCTATAGATTCATTTTGAACGACAGTCTTTGTCCTCTTCCTAGAGCCGACGAGCCATCTGACGCTGCATCTTCTACGCCGGTCTCATCGTCGGATTCTTCCAACTCCTACAACGGCGACAACGCCCGGTGTTTTCTCTGAGAGTGGAGGGCGGCTCAGAACCGCTATTCCGAGGCAACTCGGGAAAATGGCCAGCTCGAGATCTGCCTCGGGGCCTCTCGGGCTGCTCTTCATGCGGCCAAGGAGGAGGCTAGCACCGTTCGAGCATGGCTGGCCGAGTCTGACATCGCGGTGGTAGGTAAGACAAACTTTAGGAACACCTCTATTCTAATTTTCACTGTCTTTATCTTGATAGCTCTTTTGTTTTCTATGATCGTCAGCCCTGACAGTGCAGTTTGAGTCCCTCCAACTGGCGGTGAATGTGGCCATAGACGCTGTCAATGCTCGGGGTCCTCTCATCAACGCTCACCTCCAAGACATTTTGGCCCGCGTTCAGGAAATCGCCCTCCACGACGTTCATCATGGCGCATTGGTGGCGCTGACCATGGCGCAAGTCCAGACCGGGTATGAGCTCCTTGCCATGGAGACTGGCTTCCCGATGGGCGACGGCCTCGAGGAGCATAAGGATCTGCTCGAAGAGTTTGTCGTCGTGGCTGAGGCCATCATGGACATCACACTTCCCAGGATGTGGTGAACAAGGTCTTTGATTAGTCTATACTTAGGGCAAAATAAAGAACAAAGTCTCTTGCTCTTCTATGAATGTGTCTTAGTGCAATGCCCTTGTGTATGTCATGACTGTCTTTGTTTTTGTTTTTGCTCTATAGGTGATACATATCATATCTGTTTTTTTCACATCTTCAGGCTTATTTTTTGAACTAGAGGCGATACCCTTCTGGTACCGGCTATTAGAGCTGATGACTAAATGAATCGGCGATCAAGTGTTGATCAAATGTTAGGATAATGTCCCTTCAAATATTTCTCATCGATCGCTATTGATAGGTTGCATCAGCACTTTTTAGACCAAAGGTTAAACGATCAAATGGTCTAGACCAAGCATCTCATTAAGCAAAACAAAACTTCCTTTAATAGATTTATCAACTCTGGATTGCACTTATGATTTGACTTAGCATTCACATACGTCGGCCTAAGCCTATCTCTAGGACCAATGCTTACTCCCCTTAATCCAATGGCCGATGCGAAGCCATGATTATTTATCAAAACAAACTCTCAGAGCCGATTGCTTGGATCGGCTGTTGGCCTTCATTACTGATCTTAATGAAGTCTCCTTCCCATAACTTGCTAGAAAAGCATTCGAAGTCTCCTAGTTCCCAAAAGACTGGATTGGCTGTTGCGATACTCACAGACTCATCAGCGTGAACCAGCTCGACATCATCTCCATGCTATTGAATCAAACACTAATGCATGGTCGATGGTACACAATAGTTCGCATGAATCCAATCATGACCAAGGAGTAAACTGTATGACCCTTTTCCATCGATGACGAAGAACGTGGTAAGCAGAGTCTTACTCCTGATTGTTAGTTCGACGTTCATTGCCCCCCGGGTCTTAGACGTATTACCCCCAAAGTCCTTAAGCATCATGTCAGTCTCAATCAAATCTTCTAGTCCCTTGCCAAATTTCTGAAAAGTGGTGTAAGGCATGAGATTGATAGAAACACCTTAGTCCACCAACATTTTGTTCATCGGCTTCCCATCAACAAAACCTTTCACATATAAAGTCTTTAAGTGCCGATGCTTGACTGGTTTATCAAATATAGCCTGCTGTATAACTATTAGCTTGGCAACTAACTCCTTATACTCCGATTCATCAAAATCTAAGTAAACTTCTTGATCTGCTGGAGCTCTAAACTCTGATGGCAACAGAAAAGTCATTTGAATATTAGCCAATGGTTGCCTTCTATTGGTTGTTTGCTTAGCGTGCCATACTTGGGGTTTACCAGATGCCTAAGCCTTTTCCAACTCTCTGTTCCTTAGGCGTTGCACCCTTCTCTTCTGGCTTCTTGTCAAACCTCCTGGACACCATTGGCCTTCCTGCCAAACATATTCTTCTTCATTACTTTCTTCTTCATAATCAGCCCAGTATTGATCAACAACTCTTTTTCCAAGCCGATTATGAACACTTCCATTTTTTAAGTGCCGATCCATGTTATTATGATGATATGCATCTTGAGCATGGATAGACCGACGGTTGGCTTGAGATTGCCTAAACTTCCAATATTGATCACTGCACTCTAGATAGTTGTTCCTGGTAGGCAGCTTCAAACCTTCGTTCCAGCAATGTCTGAAGAAAGGACAATTACAATGTGATTCAGCTTTCTTTCTTTCATACCTCTCTTTTTCCTATTGACGCTGGTATTCTTGCTCTTCTAACCAACGCTGATAATCCTTTTCCTTCTGCCGCTGCCATTTATTCAACAGAATTCGAGTTGTAACCCGTGGCTTTGTCGCCCCATCTTTTGACGTTTCTCCCTGCTCATATCGGCTCTTTTGCTTGTCGCGATGTCTTCTAATTTCTCTGTATTCGTCAGCCGATATTTGCATCTCGAGATCGACTATTCCAGCTTCTCTTGATTTGGTTGATGTTAGGACCTTAGTCTTTCCTTTGAGCAGCCTAGCATCGACCATGTTTTAATCTCCTAGGAAAGGATTATCATCAACTTTCATTTTCTGAGGCGTATCAAATTTGAGTCTTTCTTGCTGAATTGCCCTCTGTATACGCTGCTAGAAAATTCTGCAATCATTAGTGGAATGAGAAGTAGCGTTATGGAACTTGTAGAACTTCTTATTCTTCAACTGATCGGGGGGCAACATAACATGATTATCGGGCAATTTGATATATCCCTTCTCAAGCAAGAAATCGAAGAGCTTGTCTGATTTTGTGACGTCAAAGTCATAGCTCTCCTCGACTCCTCTTCCCCAAGGATTTGGCACCATTACTGTCTTTTTGCCCCAATTCCATTCATCCATGGCAACCTCTTCCTCTTCATCTTCATAGCCATCATCGACTGAATATGGATTATAAGCTTCGGCCACTATGATACTCTTCTGGAATCGGGTATCTCTGCGCATACTCTGGAATTGGCTATTGAGCACCGCCACTCGTTGAGCCAATTGACCCAAGTTGTCAAATTCTTGTCCCAGCTGTTTTTCTTTCCATGTTGGCAGCATCCCTTGAATGGCCAAAGCAGCTAGCTGATCATCAGCCAAATTTAATGAGAAGCACAAATTCCTAGTCTCTCAGAACCTCTGAAGAAACTCAGTGCCCGATTTGTTAGTTTTCTGCCTTACGGTTGTCAAATCGGTAATCTTCTTTTCTCTAGTCCTAGTATAGAAATATGTATGAAATTTTTTCTCTAGGTCAGCCCAATTGGCAATGGAGTTGACTGGTAGTGATGAAAACCAAGTGAAGGCTGGCCCTGACAGGGACAGGGAGAAGAAACAAACTCGATGGGCCTCTTCAATGGATGCCTCTCCCAATTGTGTAAGATACCGACTGACATGTTCTATTGTGCTTGTGCTGTCTTGGCCAGCGAACTTGGCAAACTCTGGGAGCCTGTAATTTGTAGGAAGAGCGGCCAAATCGTACCATTCTAGATATGGGAGTTTGTATGAGAAGGTTAGTCCTTTTGGCTTCAGACCGAACTGATTCTTCATCATCTCAGTCACCTTTAGCAACAACTCATCAGCATGTGAATTTGGATTTCTCTGCACTTGCTGACCCATTTGTGGATTGAAATCCCGTGTGCCTTGATACCCTGGATTCGAAATCCTGTGAAGGGTGTTATAATTTGTGCCATAATGATACCCCTGTGGAATCTCTATCTGCTGGGTCCTTTGCTGGTTTGCTGCTTGAAGTCTCTGATTGTAGACATGAGGATCTATATCTCTACGGATCCTTTGAATTGATGGTGTTATTTTTTTGAGCCGATGATGGTATGTGGCCTGATGTGCCAAAATTAATCATCTGGTTCTAACCTTGCCCCGCCGGCTGTTGCACAAGCTGCACTGACGATCTAGGATTATACTGAATCTAATTCGTAGTAGTACCTTGAGCTTGCTCAGATAAACTCTGAACTACCTAGACATCATCATTACTAGCTGGTGCTGCTTCTTGATGGCTGATAACGACTTGATTAATCCCCTGGGTCGACGGATGTGGAATGTTGTAATAAGTCGGCCCAACCTAATCAACTAGAAACCCATGAAACACCTCCTTCATGGTGTTGTGGAATGTGTTCAAGAAAACTTCATTATGGTTTGATATGGCATCATGAACAGATTTGTTTATAGCTTCCATGAAGAAATGCATGTCTTCAGTTTCATCTGCATCTCTCTGTCCATGCAATAGAACTTTTGGTTGTGGATATTTCTGAACAATTGTATTGTCACGTGTTTTGGTGTAGAACAACAAACACTTGTTCTGAAATTCTTCTATAGCTTTGGTGATGACATCTTTATCTCCATTAGGTAGGTCTTCATAAGATACCATAAGGATGTCATTGTTATTGTAAGCCACCATGATGATTGTGGGGTCCCACCGGGCGTGTCAGAACATGTGTCGGCACGAAAATTTCATCCCGTGCCGAGGCACACGAGCAAGCCGGAAGGGTCTACTCGATGGAGCTATAGATCCGCCTGGCTTCAATGCAGGGGTGGTCGATCCTACGCACTCCTCCCGAGACGTGCCAATAAATTTGACCCTGCAATTGACAAGGAGAAAAAACTAATTAGTAATTTAAGGCGGAACATGCCGGTGTTGCCAGACAGTCCCGAATGTGCGGCTCTGAGAGCCGATGTAGAAGGAGATTGACTAAATAGCCAATTCTAGCATACTCATAAAAATAAATCAGTTAAAGCTCATAGAATTATAGAAGAAAAATTGGTTATCATTCAGGATGAGTATCATTATTTATACAAATATTAGTCAATGGCAATAGGATGTAAACACTAATCAGTTTATGTTAAACCAATGACTGCAAGTAACTGAATCCCTTTTTTATATGAAAATTTAGCCCATCATCATTTAACCATTTAATAGAGATAAATCTATGAACATATTAGATCTCATCTATCGCTATGACTAGTGGGGCATGAGGCAGAATTATGCAGGCCATAGAAGCAGCAATAGATTTGATGACCCTAACTTATTACTAATATCAGTGGGTCATGAGGCAGAATCATGCAGGCCGTAATACAATAATAAGATCATGGGGCTAACACATCTTTCAACCTATCTTTATTTCAACGATCTCATGACGTGAACTGCATATGTGAAACACTCGATATCGGCTAAAACAGTCGATTCGGGCATAGCGCACAATTAAGGTCATGCCCTATCAGGAACAGATCCACCAAATAATGATCCCCACTCCATGGTGCTAACAGTGGGGTGTGAGGCAGAATCACACAGGCCATGATAACGGGCCATGGAATGGTTTTCGTTAACCAATAGATCTATTCAAGACCAGACATGCCTTAACCGCACACTATGCATGATCAAGATTGACATAAAACAACCGATAAAACATAACTCATCATTTAAGGTGTTGATTAGATCAGTTTAGATTAATAAACGATGGGTTAATTAGGATATAAGGCCGATCTAGATCAATCCCAATTGGGCGAAGTGATATTGTTGTAATTAAATAAATAATGAAAGCAATAAGCAATATTGATAACTTAATGAATCTATCCGAAGGATGCCACCCTTTGGTAGAGCCGATAACTTGACCTTAATCTAGTTCGAGCAGTGGAGGTCGACCGGATCGATGCAGCCTTACTTGAACCAAATAAGAATCGATAACTAGCTCATACCAGAGTCGCAGTGGAGGTCGACCAGATCGATGTAGCCGTACGAACAGAAGTATAAGCCATGACGGTACTTACAGACAAGCCGGAGGTTGGCCAGACCGATGCAGCCCTGCTCGCTGAAGAACTCACCGAGATCTACTCTACTCCTACTCCTAAGGGGTGGCCGGAGCCGAAAAAAGTAACTTATATTTGATTGATTGTGTTGTTCTCTTACAATAGCCGGGGTCCAATATTTATACCCGGAGCCTAAACATGAATCCTACTCGAGCACGACTCATTACAATCTTCGGTATAGAAGAAAACATTCCTAATTAAAGATAACTTGGACCCTAATCTTTTCCTTTTTGTAGAGTCTGATATGTAGTTTCCAGGCGCCAACCGTAGCTCATCATCGTTATCTGTTGACGTCATCCAAAGAAATCCGATTCCAGAGTCGTATCTGAATCAGCTGATATCGATCCTTATGCAATCGATTCCTTGATTGACATAATCTTAGAAGCCTTCGAATTCCCGTGTTCTTCTCCCAAATTTTGGTGTAAACACACACGTAGCAAACCACGGTTTATCCTTTATCAAGCTTCTTCACTCCCTTGACGGTGTTATATTGATGATGTTGGGCTTGCTCCGTTTTGCCTTTTACTTGAGTCAAGTCCTTGGTAAGGCGAGCCACTTCTTGCTTGAGTTGCTCATTCTCCATTGCGACATCTTGTGTGCATGTATCTACAACAACTTTCTCAATACAAACTTGGTTGCACAAGGGTGAGTCTAAACATAAATAATTGCAAGAAGTAGAAGCATCCTTTTTAGGCATGTCAAAGATAGAACTTTTCTTTTTAGGTGCCTTGGTGAGGGTTGTACCGATGGCTTAAAGATTAGCAACTTTATTAGTTAGCTCATCACAATGTTTGCACATGGTTTCCATTTTAGCAAGCAAACTTTTATAAGCATCTTGTGAGCTAGCTAACTTTTCTTTTAATTTTTCATTTTTCTTTACAAGTTGCTCATCATTGATTGGCAAGCATTTGTTGTTGCACTAGCCTCAAGTTGCTCAATTTTAGTAGATAGTTCAATATTGAGATTAGCAAATGTCTCATATTGTTCAAGCAAGATTTTATATGCTTCTTGTGAACTATCTAGCTTTTCTTGCAACATTTTTAGCTTCTTTTCTTGGCTAGGGCAAGCCTTAGCATATTTAAGATTTTCTTGCACGAGTTCATTAAGAGAAGGCATTTCATCATCACTCTCACTCTCACTAGAGGATGAGCTTTCGTTACCTCATGCCATAAGGCACACACGAGAAGAGCTTGATGATGAATGCTTGTGGCCTCGCCTCTTATGATGGGCTTCTTCTTCACTTGAAGAATCATCCCATGACCATATTGATGTGAGAGCTTTGTCCTTGCACGCCTTCTTCTTTGTCTTAGGTGTGGGCTTGTTTGGACAAACTTCCACAAAGTGCCCCAACTCACCGCATCCATAGCATCCTTTCTTTCTTTGCTCATTTCTTTGATTGGTGAAGATGAAATCTTGAATTTGGATGGACACACCCTTGACAATAAGCCTTTGGATCATCTTCTCCACCTTGTTGATATGTTTGTTTGATTCTTCATCAAGGTCGGAGGTGGAGGAGGAAGATTGATCATCTTCACTTGAATCTTCATCATCATCATCTTCTTCTTCTTCTTCTTCTTCCTCTTCTTCTTCTTCATCTTCACATGAGGAGCTTGAGCTTGTCTCAACTTGCTTGCCCTTCATCTTCTTTTTGTCACTACATGTGAGAGCTTTGCCTTTGCTTGATGACAAGGCTTCTTCTTGACCCATCTTCCGTGACATTTCAAATGCCACTATTTTGCCAATGACTATGGCCAGGGTCATGGTGCTCAAGTCCTCCATGTTGTGAAGGATGGTGATGATGCTTGCATATTTCTTTTGTGGTAGCATGGAGATGATCTTCCTCACGATGTCCGCACTATCTAGCTTCATTAATCCTATTGAATGGAGCTCATTGATAATTAGATTCAAACGAGAATACATATCACGAACAAGCTCATCATCATTCATTTTAAAGAAATCATAATTTTGTTTAGCTAGACAATGTTTTTGCTCACGGACATTAGTTGTGCCGTCATGGAGCCCTTGGAGTTTTAACCAAATTTCATGTGCCGTATTAAAGTGAACACTTGGTTAAACACATCCATGCTAAAAGATTCAACCAAGCAATTTTTAGCTCCAGCATTGAAATGAATTTCTTTTTCTTCACTATTTTGTGGGTTTATCGGGATTCTTAATGGGCTTCATCCCATCATGAGTGACTCTCCAAACACCCAAATCTACCGCCTCAAGGTAACAAGCCATTCTAGCTTTATAGTAGGGGAAGTTAGTGCCATCAAAGTGCGGAGGCCTAGAGGTATCCATCCCAACCACTCTAAATGGCGTCGGATCAACGGCGGTAAAGCCAAAGGTCCAAATTGAGCCAACTGGCTTTGATACCACTTGTAAGTTACCACGACGCCTAAGAGGGGAGGTGAATTAGGCAACTTAAAAATCTACTCTAAACTATGGCCTGTTTTTCTATCCTTCGCAAAAACATATGCAAAAGATAAACTATCTAAATGTGCAACTATGGTTTTGCTAGTGTGATGTTATCTCTATCGTAAAAAGGAGTTATGCAACCAAGGTTTCAAACCTATCAACTAGCCTATCACTAAGCTAGGAAAGTAAAGCACAAACCAAGATTGCAATGTAAATGCGGAAGCTAAAGAGTAAGGTAGAGATATGCAAACTCCCATCGACGACTCTGGTATTTTTACCGAGGTATCAAGAAGCACGCAAGCTTCCCCCTAGTCCTCATTGGAGCCCCTAGCAAGGAATCCCTCACAAGGGCCAAGCTCTTGGTCAGGTAACTTTGTGGATAGCCCCGGGCCTTCCCCATGCGCAAGTGGGTCTCCGGTGCCTTCTGGCAAGCCTCTCCCAGACTGCTCCCCGCCGTCTTCACTATCAATCTTCTGGCCAAACCGCTGCGGGCCTTGTTCCCTTTGGTACACGGTGGCGGCCACACCACAAATGCGGTTGGTGTGATCTTGCAAGACTACAAGCCCCTCCGATGTACAACAATGGTGCGCGCAAGCACCGAGTGGTAAGAGGTGTGCAAACCTAACTAAACACTAGGCCTAAACCTAGAGCAAGCGTATAAGCGGTGGTTAATCAACCTAAGCATTTCACAAAGCACCTACGCTAATCACCTAATGAATCACTAAGCACTATGCAAGTGGAGATCACTAAAATGGTGTCACTAAGCACTATGCAAGTGGAGATCACTAAAATGGTGTATCAACACCCTTGGTATGTTTCCTCAGCTCTCCCCTCCTCAAATGGCTGGTTGGTGTCTATTTATAAGCCCCATGGAGAAAGTAGTTGTTGGGGACGAAACAAAGCTTTCTGCTACTGACCGGACGCTGCTGTCGTCCTGACCGGACACGTCCAGTCATCCTAACCATTGAGCGCGCGCATAGTGATCGGACGCACTACCGAGTCCGGTCATCATCGACCGGACACATCTGGTCACATTTGTGCCGCTCTTGAACCTCTCAGGACATGATCGAACGCTGCACTTTGTGCATCCGATCATCTAGTGCCGCAGCGTCCGGTCACTACCTCGCTCAGTGTTCAGTCACTGCTGCTGATGCCTGCTATTGCCAAGCAACTGATCGGACGCGTTCGGTACTCATAGGGCCATGTCCGATCACCTCTGTGGAGCTTGTTTCTTTGTGATCTTGCGTCCGGCTTGGTTCCTATCTTCATGCTTGGACTTTGCTTGATATCTTGGGTCTTCTCTTGTGCTTCTAGGGTCTTGCTTGTGGTGTTGATCATGGGATCAATCTGCTACCTCTGCTGAACTTGGGGTGATGACTTTGTCAAGACTGCCCTCCAAGGGATGGGTGGTGGTCCAATTGCTAAGGCCTCTATTGTGGCGCTGATGCCTGGTATCCTGGGTGATGAATCATCTAGTTCTAAGGGTGAGGACTTTGGCGGTAGTGGTGCCTTCCCATCCGGAGACGTGGAAGTTAGGAGTGCGGGTCACCGCCATTCTACGAAGGCTCCTCTGGTTGAGGAGTCTGAAGATGAATCTAAACATGAGCTCCCTCCGGTCCGGCCTCGGAATGCAACGCCTCTGATTTGTTCATGCCAGAAGAAGGACATTGAGATGGATGCCGCGAAAGGTATTTTATTTTTAAGTAAGTGTTTTCTCGCTTTCATTTTTCCTTGTGTTTTCACTTTAAGCTTGCTATTAAACTTTGCTTGCCTTTGCTTTTTTAGGTGACCTGGCTAAGGCTATGCAGACTTCGTTGCCCAGGGAATTGCCTTCGAAGGCAGATTTGGATCTTGCCCATGTTGGTTTGGGTGCTACGCCGATGGCGCTGCTATTGATGGGAGGAGTTGGGCCTTCGAATCCCGGCCACGCTAGTAGCGAAGGTTTGGTCATTTCATTCTTTCTCAGTTTTTCTTTATTTTTGTTTTTGTGTTACTGACATATGTTGGTCGGCTTTTCTTTTCAAGAAGCTCTGCGGATACACTAAGTGGGTGGGCGGAGTACCTCCAAGCTCTTTACATGGAGATAGGAGGTTGATTGCGGCCTCCACTCTTTGATTTACATTTTTGTCTTACGTCACTTATGTTTGCTTTCTTGGTGGACCGTGCTCGCCACCACTTCAAGAAGGTGAACTTCTACTAGCTATTGTGATACAACTTGGAGCAGCAATGTTTGGTGAGTGCTATTATTTTTTGGTTTGGGTACTCTTTCATTTTGTGGTACTGATGTTTGCCTCTACAGAGTCACCATATGACTGAGGCTTTGGAGGAGCGAGCGACATAGGAAGTTGTCGACTGTGACATCGCCATTGACGCCTTGAAGAAGGAGGTGGAGACAATTGAGGCCGAGAGGAAACGTCTTGCGGAAGAAGTTGTGAGCCTCCACGTGGCTCAAAGTGATCTTGAGGGTTTGAGGGGAGAGGTGGCTTCCTTGAGCAGGGCTTTGGAGGGCTCAAAGGCTATTGAGTAGCTAGCAGTTGAGCGGGCTAAGAAGGCCAGTGACACCACTGATAGTCTTAGCAAGGAGGCGGAGGTAGAGAGGCAACACAGCGCTGCCCTAGGCGCCCAACTGAACCTGCTGACCAAGCGTTTTGAAGATGCAAGTGTGGTTGGTCTTGCTGTGGCTGAGCTGTATGTTAATGCACTTGGTCAGTTTGGGGGCATTACTTCTTCTTTGCCTCTGGAACCTTCGGCCCATAGCATCTTCTCTTGGCTGAAGTCCAATTTTGCCAAGCTCTTGGATTTTGTTGGTGGGGCTATTGATTTTGGAGTGCTTTCTGCCACTGCATTTTTTTCTAAGATGCTAATGAAGTCTAGCTGCTCGCACTTCGAAGGCCTTAAGGAAAAGAAGGCTATTAAGAGTGTGGCTGAGCTTGGCGAAACTTCCCAGGACATCTCAAGATTGGTCCGGCATTTTATGAAATCTTTCTGGGTTATGTTTGGTCGGGCGGACGCTTGGTTGATGGCGGAGGCCCGGCATGTAGCGGTTAGCTTCTTTTTTCTTTCCTTAGCTAGATTTGGTTTGTAACCTTTTTCTAAGTTGTATCTTCTTTGTCTTATGCTTGTGGCTTCTATGTTATATGTAGGAGTTGCAAAAGGCTGAGGCTGAATGTGTCGCTGCAAAGGCGCGGACCTCCAAGACTGGGGAAGTGGCGGCCCGAAGGCTCCATCCACCATTGTTGTTGCCCAGAAGCTCGAGGATGCTACCTCTACCCCCGCTAATCGGGAGGTGTAGTTTTTAGGCTTTAGGTTGTCGATTTTATGTGTAATCAAAGGCGATGTACTATAGAAATTCGTCCTTCGTGTAGTTTTTGCTCTTTTTTTTGTTGGCGTCTTTGCCAGCTAGTCCTTACATGTAAATTTGTCCTGCGTAGGTTTCCTCCTTTGGGCCTGTGTAGGATGTGCTACCTTTAACAATGTTTCAAGATGGTGTTTATGTTAGCGGTGAGCTATGGGGGTATTGGCGTGAAGCTTTTCCAAGACCTTCTATTTGTGAAATGTGGGCATTTGTAATGAATGATATAGATGATGAACACGCTGAGTTTACTAGGTCACTAGCCTGGCGAGGGCCTCGCTCGCCTGTTTAAGTCTTTAGTTACGTTCCCTGCGTGGCCTTCATGCCTTTGTAATGCCTGTGCATATTTCCTAAGTTAAAACTCCTTTTGAGATTTGTTTTAGTTGCCTTCAAGCTGTGTAATCTTGCTTGATTTCCTTGCCATTCGAGCATTTGTTGTAATCTGCAAGTTGGTTTTGAATAAAGTTTATTTCTTGTGCTGGGAAACACTTGTTTGATTATAGAACCTAGTTACATTCGTTGTTTAGGCTGAAGAGTTCTAGCTGATGGCGCTTATTTTCTTGCTCTGGCCTCTGCTTCTTTGTTCTCTAATTATCGTTGGGGATGAGCTTGTGCATCGCCATGAAGAAGCTAAGGTGCTCGTGTTTGATCTTGTGCTGATTGCGAAGGCTCTAGCTCAATTTGAGCATTCATTGGAGGTGCTAGTCTTCGACCTTGATGCTTCTCTGGAGGCCACAGTTCAATTTGAGCAAGGAACGAAGGCCATTGAGCTCATGCTTGGACTATGTCTTCGCTTGTGTTTGGATAATAGTTTCTTGGCTTTTGGTCGTGCTGGAGCAACATGGTTGTCACCTCACCCTACCAGTTGGTGTCTTCAGTTGCGGGGGGATATTACGAGTCTTTGTGCGATACCCTTCCGCAACCTATGATACTAACTGGTTCCTGGTGATCTGTGGCTATATAGGATCCACTAGAGGCTATACACCACCCTGTAGCAGATGCGTACAACCTCTTCATGACCTTCGTCGGATGGCTCGAGCTATTGTGCTTATGAGTCTTCGCACGATATCTTGTAGCACTGATTTTTTTAAGGAAACTCCTGCCTCCATGGCTCTCTTGCTTTGCTCTATAGTGTGGCAGGTTTTTTGTGCCTTGGTCTCCCCCTTGAGCTCTCCTAGGCTAGCAGTGTAGTGATGCACTGACTATGACTAGCGCGGGGGGCTCCCCGTTTTATAGTCCTAAACCTATAGATTTCATAAATTATGGTTGTTGGTCATGGTTTAATGTTTGGATATGCTTTAATTTCGTATTGAATTTCACAGATTTCCTTGTACTTGTCATATTTTGCACTTTTGATTCTGTTGTACCTTAGTCCTTGCTTTCTAACTGCCACCTGATGCCTAATACGGATAGGCCTTCGGCAGGTCTTTATCGGGTTTGTGGCCTTTTTTCTAGTTTTGAATAATTCCTTGATGCCTGATAGTGGATAGGGCTTTATCAAGGTTGGAAGCTAGCTTAGCTGTGGAGGTCATTCCATGCTTTGTAGCCTTCGGCTATAGGCAATGGAAGGTCCTCTTTTGTCATGATTTGGTTTGTCGAATGTTGTGGCTCCGTTGCTAGCTACTTTCGACCTTCGCTTTTCATATTTTTCTAGGGGAATTCCTCTTTATATTTTAGAGGGTTTTTACATGGCTCCTGCCTCGTTAAAAACCTCACCAATGTTAGGAGTCCCCCTATTGATGGTAGTTAAGATCCATCACAAAACATCAATATAACTTGAATAAATGCATAAAAATGATCACCAACATAGGTTTAGGGTTTAAACTAACAAATTCCATAAGTGTTGGTGAATTGTGTTTTCAGCAGGGGTTATCTAGAAAATCATCAAGGTGGACCCAAACATCAAAATTAATCACGCTTATCTATGATGAAACCTACACCAGAAGACTCTAGAAGACACCAGAGGACACCACACCACGGTAGAGGGCAGGTGACTGCCAGGCCCCACCTGCAAGACGTCCAGCCCCCTAGGCCCACCAATCAGCCTCCCCTTCGAATGAGGTTCTCCACTGCCTTAAAGATTGCATCTACGCCATTCTTTTAAGTCGGTTTGATTTGAGGGCTCAGGATTGACGCTCCTCCCTATATATATTAGCCCCTACCACACCCCCATCATCATCAGACATTCAATCAAGAGGTCAAACCCTGATCATCCTTAGAGCTCCACAATATTTTAGGGCAAAGCTAGCTAGGTTAGATCTAGAGACAGGCAAGCCATCTGCTTGGATTTCTAATCTTGTCAAGAGCGTGGATTGGTATAGCCCTTGTACCCTCTCTTGTATCTTTCATATTTCATATGTTTGCTACAATTGATATGACATTGTTTTTAATATTATTCATGTTCCTAGTTATCATGTTCATCATCTACATTGATATATATGCTTAGTATAGCTTGATTATCTTTATGTTCAAGCATAAGTTCGTATAGCGCTCGCTCTAAAGTAGACGGGGTGAGTGGTCGACATTGTATAAGCGTGGTGCTTATACATTGTTTACCTGCGGATACACCCTATATTCTGGGCCATGTGGTAGATCGCGAGTGTGATACTCTCGTTGAGTCCTTTGTAGTCCACTCCCCAAATATAGGACAAGTAGGATCTAGTTGCGAAGGAAGATATGTTCTAATCTTGATCTTCCTTAGTAATATCACTTATGTGTAGATATGAAGTTGATCTTAGCCATGATTATTAAGTGTAATTGCACTAATCAATGTATGATTTGACTTGTAATTAAGAATGACTTAGGAATTATCTTTCTATTGTACCTACTTAGTCATGCTAATGCCATACAAAGGAGTACTCTGAGTGTTCAACTATTAATTATTAATTATCAATTATCATATCTTTATCCTATCTCTTGATTAACCCCTGTTGTGAGTAGAAGATTGGTTGTGGTTTACTTCTCCATCATAAGTATAAGTTATCAATATATTTTCTTATGCCCATCCTTCCCTATGGTAAAAATGTAAATAACAATACCTGAAATACTTCCGGGTGAAATGCTACATTGGTATATTATTTGTGCGCTTGTAGATCCCTTTTATTTATATATTTATTCTCCCCAAGTCACAAGTAAATACTAACAAGATTTCTGGCATCATTGCTAGGGATGACAACTTAGTAAAAGTGCTATTAAAAAATATCAACACCCCCTTTTGTGAGGAAAGGTGTACAGACCCTTTTGCATTGAATGTAAAATAAGAAGGGAACAAATATGAAAAGTGAGCTGAGGTGTCCTTCGATTATACTTTTGTGGCGGCCATCCTTTTACAATTATATGTAGAACCTACGTAAGTTATCGATGTTCTAGGTGTGGGTAGTTGTTCTACCTTCGCCATCTGTCAGGTAGAATGAGCCTGGTCTTCTGACGGCCTTCACCGTGTATGGACTTTCCCATTTTGGTTGGAGCTTTCCTATGTTGGTCGCGTTTGGCTTCCTTCTTAGGACCAGGTCTCCATCTTGTATTCGCTTTCTGACCACATGAGTATCTCTCCACTTCCTGGTTTGCTCTTGGTATTTGGTGATGTTTTCCACTGCTTCCATTCTTGTGCCTTCGATTGTTTCCTTAGAATATTCTTCGTCTGCTATCAAAGCATGCTTCATCGCTCGGAGGCTCTGATGTTTGACTTCCTCAGGTAGCATTGCTTCCTCTCCGTATAAGAGCTTGAATGGTGTAAACCCCATTGCCCTGGACACTGTGGTGTTGAGAGACCGCACCACCTTTGGTAATTCTTCTACTCATTTGCCTTTGCAGAGGTTGAACAAGGTCTTCGAGATCGCTAAGAATATTACTCTGTTAGCTCTTTGTACTACTCTATTTGATTCTAGATGATAAACTGATGCGAAGGATATTGTTGTGCCTATGCTCTTGCAGAACTCTTGAACTTTTGTCTGAGTCAAACTGTCAACTGTCAGGGTTCTTGGTACTCTGAATCTACAGATTATGTTCTGCTAGAAGAACTTTTTCACAGATTCTGAAGTGATCGTTGCTAGTGGCTTTGCTTCTATCCATATTGTGAAATACTCAACTACTACCATTACAAACTTGTCCTCCCTTGCAAAGGTGGCAGTGGCCCAACAAGGTCCATGCCCCATCTTTGTAATGGCCAAGTTAGTGGGATGAGCTGCACTGCAGCCGAAGGTTTTGACTGGTGCGGGGAGGTGCTCTAGCACGCTTCATGTCTAGACAATTTCTTCTGCATCTTTGATGTGTGTGGGCCAATAGAATCCCTACCTGATGGCCTTCGCAGATAATGCTCTTGGACCTATGTGGGAGCCGCATGTCCCTAAATGGATCTCTTGGAGGAGCTCTTTGCCTTCGCCTTGAGCTATGCACTTGAGTAGTGGTTGGACTACGCCTTTCTTATACATGATCCTGTCTACTAGCATATAGCTTCTTGCTCTGGCTGCCATTCTCGCTATGCTTGCTTCATCTTTTGAGTGTTGCACATTGTTTAAGTGGTCCATGATCAATTGTCTCTAGTCTTCAAACTCAGTGACTAGAACTGTTTTGAATGCCTTTATAGTTACTTGCGTCATTGGTGCTTGCAATACTTGGTAGAATGTTCCTTCTGGTATGGATAGATTGTTTACTGCTGCCTTTGTCAGTTCATCCGCCTCTAAATTTTTTGCTCTTGGTATGTACTTCAGGGTGAATCCCTGAAACCTTATCTCCAGTGCCCTTAGTATCGCCAAGTATTTGACCAGCTCTAGCTCCCGTGCCATGTATTCTTTTTTGGCTTGTCTAGCCACAACATGAGTCTATTTTTGCTAATACTATTTTTGCTCTGAGTGCCTTTGCCTTGTTGAGTCCCAGTATAAGGCCTTTGTATTCTGCTATGTTATTTGTTGCTTTGAGTTCTAGTCTGGCTGCATACTTTGTGTAGAGGCCTGATGGTGTTATCAGGACAGCAGAGGCTCCTGCTCCCAGATGTCCCCAGGCTCCGTCCGTATAGAGTGTCCAGATCTGAGCATGGGGTTGTAAGCTTTGTTGCACCGAAGGTGTCCAATCTACCATGAAATCTGCTAATGCTTGTGATTTTTTCGTTGTTCTTGACACATAGTTGAGATCAAACTAGGATAATTCTGTTGCCCATTTTCCTATTCTTTCGGAGGCCTCTTTATTGCTGAATATGTCTCCGAGCGACTGTGATGAAGGCACTGTGATCTCGTGCGCTTGAAAGTAATGTTTCAACTTTCTGGATGAGATCAGAACAGCGTATGCTATTTTTTATCTCTGTATAGTTCAGCTTTGCTCCTGATAATGCTTCTGAGATGCAATAGACAGGCTGCTGAATGACCTTTGATTCTTCTTCTTTTTCCTGGATGAGTACTCCACCGACTGTGTGGTCGAAGGCTGCAACATATAGCAGTAGTGGTGCCTCCAGATCTGGCACTATGACCAAGAGTTTGTTGCCCATGTAGCTTTTGAGTTGTTTTAAAGCCTTCGACTGCTCTGGCCCTCATTCCACCTTGTCTCCGCCTCTTAGAGCTTTGAAGAATGGGAGACTGTGCTCTGCTGACTTTGAGATAAAGCTGTTTAGCACTGCTATTCTTCCTGTAAGCTTCTGGACTTCCTTTTTGGTTGATGGTTCTACCATTGAGATTATGGCCTTCACCTTTTCTGGGTTTGCTCTTTTGCCTTCGAGTCCTATAATATACCCAAGCATCTTGCCTCCGCTTACGCCGAAGACACACTTTTCTGGATTTAGCTTGAGCCCTGCTACCGTGAGATTGGCAAAGATCTCTTTGAGATCTACAATGTGATCCTCTTCATTCTTGGTCATCACCACAATGTCATCGACATAGAATATAATGTTTTTCTATAGTTGTGGACCAAGAACTGCCTTGGTCATCCTGGCAAAGGTTGATCCTGCATTTTTTAGCCCTTCTGGTATTCTGACATAACAATATGTTCCAAAGGGAGTAGTGAAACTTGTTTTCTCCTCGTCTTCCTTGTTGAGCCATATATAGTGATATCCTAAAAATAGTTTAGGAGTGAAAACTATTTGTAGCCCATTGTCTTGTCGATGGAGGTATCTATCCTTGGCAGTGGAAATGGGTCTTTCTTGCAAGCCTTGTTTAGATCTGTGAAATCTATGCACATCCTCATTTTGCACATTTTTATTTGACACTAGGACTACATTGGGCAGCCACTCAGAATACTTTACTTCTCTGATGACTTTTGCATCTAGCAGCTTTTGCAACTTGACCTTCACCGCTAGAATTCTGTCTTCTAACATTTTCCTTTGTCTCTGCTTTCTTGGCTTGATTTTGGGGTTGATGTCAAGCGAGTGTTGTATGATGTCTCTACTGACTCCTTTTAGGTCAGAGGCTGACCAGGCAAAGATGCCTTTGTTCTTGACCAAAGTTTCTATGAGCTCTGCTTCTTCTTCCTTCGAGAGATTACCTCCGATGGTAACCTTCCTGTCTGGATTGCATCTTCCAGCGGTACTGACTTTGTTTCTTTCTGATCTTTGAGATCTATTTTGGCCTTTGGCATATCCGAAGGCTCTGAGATGTTGGTCTTGGCTGAGTCAATAGAGTTGATATTGCGCCGTGACTTATAGATAGCTCTTTCTATGTTTCTTGTTTTCTTCTAACTGTCATGAATTGTGATGACGCCATGCAGGGCTAGCATTTTCATACATCGATAACCCATGTGGATGGCTACATTGAACTTGTTTGCAAAGCCTCTGCCAAAGATGACATTGTATGGGTAGTAGAGATCGACTACGTCGAAGGTGATGTACTCCGTTCTTGCGTTTTGTTGAACTCTGAAGGATACTAGTAGTGAAATTTTTTCCTAGGGCATCAACACTTTTTCCTCCAAACCTGATCAGAGGGGAGTCCAGAGGCTGCAACTAGCTTCTGCTCAACTTCATTTGATCGAAGGCATTGACAAAGATGATGTCTACGGAGCTACCTGAGTCTATCAGAACTCTGTTGATTTCCCAGCCTGCTATGTTGACCTTGATCACCATGGCATCGGCATGGGGGTAACTCTCTAGATTAAGGTCTTGTTCTAAAATTGTGATTAGTGTCTTCGACCAGTCTGAGTAGTGTACTGGTCCTTGTACTGCTATATTGTTGACTAGCCTGAAATGGTCTTTTTCTGATTCTTTGTCTGGAACTCCATCGAAGAGCCTCCGGCTATTGGCAATATTATGCCGATGGTGGGCAACGGTGTATGTGGGTTGAGCTAGTTTCTTGGGTTGGGTTCATTTTTGGGAATAGTCAGTTGTGGTGGGGGTGGAGGCGGAGGTAATGCCTCAAGTTGTTTGTTGTGTACTTGAGGTGGCTGTTTGTCTCAATGAATGTTATGTGCGGAGGCCTTGGGTTTATATAGGTGAGGTTGGGTTCTGCACGCTGGTTACTAGCTTGCCTTTGCTGCTAGGTGGTTGGTCGCCATGTAGGTAAGAAGTTTAGATAGTAGGCGGCTGCTTGAGTGGAAGGGTGAATTTGAGTGGAATTTAGGCTTGGGTGCGTTGGGCAGTATTGTTGCTGAGGGGGTGCGGTGAAAGTGTGGTTTACCTCTCTTATGGGTTGTTGTGGCGGAGGCTGCGGATTTCCTCTGTTCTTTATCCTCTCTTGGGTTTCCTTGGCATCTAGGCAGTCCCTGGTGATGTGCCCCTTGTTTTCTCCATGAAAGAAACAGTACTGCTATCGTTGCCTTTGGTTTTGGTTCTTGTTCCAATTCTCCACTTGGTCATATCCCTTGCCTTCATACTGCTTCTAATGCGTGTTGTTTAGACCTGCCTTCGATGCATGCTGCCCTTGCTGGTTGCTACCTTGTTGTTCTATATTGAACACCTATTGATTTGGCCCTTGCTGCTGCTGAGCATTCCTACTGTTTCATTGGTATTGTTTGTTCTGGTTGCTCTTCCAATCTTCTACAAAGGTCCTTATCGGACCTGCAATATTTCTCGAATTCACTATATAATTCCTTGATAGTACTTGACTTTTCCCTGGCCAGGTGGGCTGCTTCAATGGCCACATCTTTCAGGACATAAGGTGCCTTCGCCTTTAGCTGCTCGAATCTTTGGAAATAATCCTTTAGTGCTTCTCCTTGATTTTGTCTGTGTCACGTGCGGGACAGACCACGACAGCTACATGATCCTTTTAAAGGTCAAAGTGACAGGGAACACCCCATGTGGCAAACCAACACACATATAGCATCCAACATCATGCCTAAACAACAAGGGTGTCAAGCTTACATGAAATTATATACTTCACCCAGCATATATAACCATTATTATATTATCCCCCCTAGGTTCAGCTCTCCGATGACTCGCTCGGATTTTTATTGGAGTTACACGATAGTTCATCTTGGACTCACCCAATCTAAGGACTACTTATGCAGCGGTGAATAGAGTGCTACCACACACCCATCAGGCCACAACATCGGTAAAACAACTTAACGGCAGCACCGTGAGTACATTGCATACTCGCAGGACTTAATTCCAACGTATAGTATTTGGTGGATGCATAGGGTGATTATCGGGCATTTGTATAAGTGCGGAAAGCAATGATATTCATTAAGAGTATGGCATGCTATGCTCAACATTAGAAGTAAAGGTATTTATCATCGTTAACCAAAGGGCTCATAATCCATCATTCATACTATCATGGGTGTAGAAAGAAAGAACAACTGAATAGATCCATCCCGAAGGACTCTAGGCTTTTAAGACTCTGTAGAGGTGTACAACTGTACCCACATAGAAGAATGGGACTAACCACAATACCCTATGCACAAGGTAAGGGTTGCCTCACGTCTCCTGACCTTTCCCTAATCTGGCCCAAGTGTCACATGAAAGGTTCGACTGGGTTCCCGGTCAACGTCCTGGACATTCCCGACCGACGCCACCCACCTTGCTAGTTTCACGGATAAACAGGTTGTAATTAGTTACTTGGCTTGTCGACCCCATCCACGACATGTGGTCTATACAGGTGGTTACTCAGACTTATGTATCCCAATACACGGTCCTTACTGCTCCATGAGCTACGTCGTCTGAGATCCCACACTCACGGCGACCTATCCCTCGCATGAGCAAGATATTCCAAGTTATCATCAAGATTATCATATTAGGAACATTAGTCCTTAGCTAGATTAGTTAGGTAAGTCAAGTTGTACCCTTATTAGTTTTAGTAGTTAATTATCCAGGTGTAGCATCCTACACGTGCGAGTATGAGTTCCCTTCTCATGCTTGACTTCTACTGTTGCCCAAGCAACTAAGCAATAAGTATTAAGCATTCCCATTCCCATTGTTTAGGTGAGAGGCTTCTACAGATTATTAAGCTACTCTAGGTGTAGTGTAGAGGTGCTCATTATCCAAGACTATATGTAATGCATAACTCATAATGCAACTTGATAAGTATCCAAAGTAGGGTTCATAATAGTGGGGTGCCTGCTTGGGTTTTGCTGCTCGAACGAAGTCGAAGTTGTAGACGACAACTCTCAAACGTTCCTCACACTACTCGGCTCCTGAAAGAGAACAAGGATCGAGACTGAGGACAATTGAGGAAGACTTAGGAACATAGCTTGACCTAGAGCTTGGGATAGAGGCTTCTTCCTATGGCTCTACTATTGCCCTTGTGGAAGCTATGCTTAACTTAGTGCTAGTGACTCCTTGGGTAAGATGGCTGAACAGTCCCACACTCTTTGTATGTTGTCAGACACTCTATCCTAGCTAACGAACACTTTGTTGTGCTAGGTGCTGAGATGGGTTGTCTCTAGGTTGGTTCTGCTAGGGCTGTCAGATACTCCGTGGGAAACACGGATACTCCGGTAGGTTTTGGGTTCTCTCGGGTTGCCGGGTCGCTGTTCTCTATAATTCACCGGACGCTCCATCATGAGTGATGGACGCTCTGGTGCCGGCTTAGTGCTCTCTAGTTCCCTAGTTGTGCACCTCTATAATTCAGCGGATGCTCCACCGTGGGTGGCGGACGCTCCGCTGTGCCGCTCAGAAATGAATTCAGGCTATTGGTGGCTAGACTCGAGATTGGCGGATACTCCGTCCTAGTGATGGATGTTCTGTCAGTCGGGCGATAGAACCTATGCTCTTGGGTGATCTTGGGATTCAAGCCTAGATATGCTCAGTTGTGATCTATGCATGTGCGAGATATCTCTAGGATAGTTTGGGTGGTTCACTTGGCTCAAGATAGCTAAGGTTAGAGCTTGTTTTGCTAAGTGTGGCTAGGGCTTTAGGATCAAACTTAGAGATACAAGAACTCGAGGATGAACCATGAGATTGGGATAAAACCTTGGCTCTGAGATCTGAGAGCTTCCATAGCAGGGTTGAAAATCCAAGCTTCCTTCACTCATACCTTCTTCATCCAAACTTGGCTTGTCTCCATATGGACTTCCTCTTGCAATATACCAAAAGGGATGGATCAAAGGACTATCCATGAGGTTGTTGGATGAATGAGCTAGGTAAGAACTTCTTGAACTTACTGACACATGATGGGATACTACCAGCAAGAGATCTCCAATCTTGCACACAAATCCATGGATTAGATCATTGGGTGAAGAATCTAAGAAATGAAGATGGTTCTTCTTGAGCTCACCATGAAGGGGTTGAGGGGTGGATGGTGTCCATGGGCTGCTGCTGATGCTTCCGTCCTTCCTCTCCTTCATCTTCATCAGTCCTTTCTCCAATCTCTCCCCTCTCTAACTTCTAGGGTTCTTGCTTGTTCTTGAGTGAATTAGAGAGAGAGATTGTGAGTGTTGCAAATGGGAGGATGAGTGAGAGAGTGAGGCTTCAGCTGATAGATATCCACTCCATTTCATGCTGACATGTGGGTCCCACACACTCAAGTGGTAAACAACTCATTTCCCATTTTCTGTTGCTGCTCTGTGCTCTATCGGATGGTCCGGTAGACTGACGGACTGTCTGGTAGTCTATGTCTTGCTGAATTGACTAAGTCATTGGGTGGTTTGGTTATGGGTGTCCAATGCTTTGCTCTTAGGTAATTCTTGGGGGTTGAATTGCTATTGATGATATCAATAGAATCAACTCTTAACTTGTCGGGTCCTTTCTCTCCATTGCTCCAGGTGTAAGCCTAACCATGATTATCCGGGCTAGTACCGGGTGTTTCCACATCTTATCTGGCATAACTCGTTAAAAAGGCTTCGATTGATTTGGTAGATGACTTTCCTAGATAACCAGATATGACTGTCTAGGGTGTAATGAATTCGGGTTGTTACAGTCTGCATTGGAACAAATCCATTGAAGTCAAAGATTCACTAGTGATCCCTTTGAAATTTGCTATGATTTTACCATGAAGGTCTTCCCATGAATACACTGAACTTGGCCTCAACATGGAATACCGTGCCAATGCTTCGCTTTCGGCTACAATAACAAAGGACTCAGCCAGTACAACATCATTCCCACTGGTGGAGGCTAAACTGTCTCAAAACTCATGATGAACTGACGTGGGTCTGATCTCCCGTTGAATTTGGGTAAGGTGACAGGTTTGTAAGAGGAGGGCTAGGGTGAGTTTTAGATTCCTTCAGACAATGGTGATTTGGAGTCTATTGTTATGTGGATTGGTGGTAAGGTGTAAGGTGTGCCGATGGTTAGCTGAGTGGCTATGCCTGGCGAAGGGTTGGGCTGGCTTTGATTTGTTGAGTAGGGTTGGTTGGATGTATTAGAAAGGGGTTGGCTGGGTTGTATTCTCTGTATCTCCGCCTGCAAGATGGCCAACTGTTGCTTGATCTCCTCTGCCTGTTGTGATGCCTGAACTGATCTCTAGCTTGTGGCGAAAGTTGCTGCCAACCTATCTCTTTCTTGATGCGTACTCTGCAACTGGGCTTGCAGCTGTTGTAGTACTTGCTCTAGGATAAGGTCTGGGGCTGGCTGCTCTTCGGCCGCCAGGGGCTGATCTCCGGAGCAGGCTCTTCTACAATTTGGTCTTCTGTGGCGCTAGCGTAGGTGCTATGGGCATTACGCCTGGGTCTTCCCCTTGTTGCGGGCTCCGTGGGTGCCCTGGAGGAGGCCGCTCTTTTTCTTGCCATTGTGGGTTTTGCTTGGCCAACACGCGATGGGCGCCAATGTTGGAAAACTGTGTTTCTGACATGAGTGACATGGTAGAGCCTTTGCCTAGGCGGAGGCCCCAGGCAAAGGTAAGGGGAAAGGTAAGTGGGCCCGAACTCAATTAGGGTTTCATAAATGTATTCACCAACCTCTTTTACACAGGGTTCTGCTTCCCCTTTTTATCGGGCATCGCTTACTGCCATTTTCATTTACATTTCTACCCCGTGACGGTTACATTTACATTTCTACCCCATGATGGTTATAGTACATTCTAGGAATATTCCTGCGTAGGTACAAGCTACCAAGGGCAACCCAGGTGTTCTCTGTTTCTACCGCCCTAGCTTCCTGTAGGTCCGCTGGAGGCCCATCTTTGGCACATGCCCTAGGTGCCGTGAGAACTCCGCTGTCAGCGGTGGAGGTCCCTTGGGACTCCTAGGACCTCCGCTTGGGGAAGCCTCCGCCTTTGCCTTGTCGCTCGGTCCATCACGGCCTTCGCCCCTATCTGGTGGCCTCCATTCCGCGCCCAGCCATGAACTATTCCCAATGGTCGTCACTGTCTTCACTGGGGCCTCCGCTTGGCCGCTGATCCCAGGCGAAGGCTCCTCATGGGATTCCTGCACATCGCCACATACACAACTTATCCATGTTTGTCAGCTGAGGTCAAAGCGGGGTGTAACCTCCGCTACTCACATATCCATGTTACAACAGTCGTGCCAACATGCATGAGCAATAAAATACATATGTTATGTTTCATCGTATAAAAGATATTTTCTTAAGAACTCATATACTAATCATACTAACAAATTATTTAAAACCATATTAGTAACCATAACATATAATTTATATAGATTTCTACTTTAGATATATTAATGTATTTTAGCTAAAATGTTTGACATGCCTATATTGATAGTATAACCATAATTGCAAATATAGTTTATTGATAGGGAAACTCAATCATCTTGAGAAGTGTGGAAGCCCATTGGTGGCTACATTTTTCTGGCCCTTTAAGAATATTTTAGAGTAAAAAGTCAATCATTATAAGGTAAGTATTAAAATTCTCTTGATGTTAGCACGCTACCCCTATTCAAGATCTCACATCAAGCTCTATGACTTACCTTAAGTGATATGGTGCATGTTTCGAATAATGGCTTATGCTAATATAGCACTTGAGAACGTACTCTATGACCTAAAATCCTTATTCTCAAAAGTGCAAAAAGGAGAGTTAATGAAAAATACAATAAGAACATGAGTTTCAACTTAACCTATGGAGAAAAAATCTATAGCACTTGATAAGAATAAAATTTTAAAAAATCAAAATCTAAATTCATGACTTCATAAGATACATGATGCAATATAAGAGTCACCATGATTAATAGTAAGGTTTTAAAGTATTTGCGTATTGAAAATATATACAGAGGTGCCATGGAAAGAAAAAATATGAATATGAATAAATAAAATAGAGAGTAGTTCCTTGAAAAAATAGTAATTAATAAGTTTATGATGACTAGATATAGCTACAGAGTATCTATTATGTCCATCCTATTAGAAAATAAATAAAGAGAAAACATACGATTTACTATATGTAGTTATTTAGTAGTCAAATGTATTTTCTTCATTCCAAACTACAAGACATTTTGACTTTTCTAAATACATAGCTTATGCTATACACTTAGATGTACTATATAGATACTCCCTCCATGTTCCTAAAAGAAATCATTTTGGACAAGGTTTGAGTCCAACATTGGAAATATAAATCATGAATTTAAGCAGTTGAGTTTGAAAATGTGAAAATCATATAAATAGATTTGTCTTAAAAATACTTTCATAAAAATATACATATATCACTTTTCAATAAATATTTTGATAAAAATAAGAAGTCAATGTTATGCTTTGGAGACCGTGTCGCTGTCAAAATCTCCTAAAATATATATAGAAACCTGAAGGGAGTACATAGTAAAAACAATATATATAGAAAAGTCAAAATCTCTTATAATTTAGAAGGAAGGGATTATTAAATGGTATATAATACTCATATCTCCTAAAATTCTAGCCCGTGCGAGAGCACAGGTTGATGGGCTAGTGAATAATAATATTGATTCAGACCGTAAAGAAATTACTAGCAAAGTCATTAATGAATCACTATAAGTTTATAAAATATGAAAAAATGAATGATATTACTAGGAAATCAGCAATTGAGGATTTCACAATATATAGTTTATGTTTATTTGAAATAACATGTTTCCCATAAATCTCTAGTTCAAGTGTTACATTGGCAATCACGTCACTTAGGTCCTGCTTGGATCTTATGATCTAAAGTTTGGCCACTAAGCTTTTGACCACTGTAACTTTTGAGGGTTCAAACAAATGGTCTAAAGTGTGGCCCTAAATTTAGCTAACCTCATAAAAAAATACATTTGTTCATTAGGCAACACAAGTGAGCTAAAGTGGTGTATAGCTTAACAACTTTAACAAACTAAACTTTAGACCATAGGATCCTAACATGACCCTTAGAGCATCTCCAACAGTGTCTAAAAAAATACTCCCAAAAATATGTTTTCCAGCCTTTGTAAAATATATTGGGAGATGTTAAAAAGCAAAAACTCCAATAGTTTCAAAAATCTCGCGCCTAAAAGATAAAAGGTAATTTTATATCAGGAATCATAAACTATTTCTAAATCACACAAATCACCTTTATACTTTATCTCTCTCTTCTATATTTACATCAGGAACCCTATCATCCTTTTTGTTCTTCCCCACGTCCTTCCACCTCCAGATTGGTGCGATGATACGCACACGTAACTTTACACATAATTTTAATTCGGACCAACCCTTTATGGTCGAAAAGATGAGGGCAAATGGTGACAATGTGGAATAGCTTGGAAACAATTACATACATATTTTCAAGATGAGATATGGTTATATGCATTGGTCAATGTAGAGACAGGGTGAAAGTATCAAGATGCCCCAGAGGGGGGTGAATTGGGCTAATTCAAAAATTCTTTGCAATAATTAAACCCTACGGTTAGCCCACTTCACCCCTTGTGCCTAGAATGTGTTTCTAATGTTCTACCGCACAAAAGTTTTGCACCCTAAGTTCTAATCCTACTCTAGCATGGCAATTCTATGAATGTAAAGACAAGAATTGAATTGCTCAAAGTAAATGCTTAAAGCAAAGAGAGAAGGAGGAACACGGCGATGTTTTGCCGAGGTATCGGAGAGTCGCCACTCCCCACTAGTCTTCGTTGGAGCACCCATGCAAGGGTGTAGCTCCCCCTTGATCCACGCAAGGATCAAGTGCTCTCTACGGGTTGATTCTTTGACACTCCGTCGTAGTGAATCACCCACAACCGCTCACAACTTGAGTTGGGTCATCCACAAGCTCCGCTGAATGATCACCAAACTCCCAATCACCACCAAGCCATCTAGGTGATGGCGATCACCAAGAGTAACAAGCACAAACTCTCACTTGACCACGACAAGCCTAATGAGAAGGGTGGATGCACACTTTGCTACTCTTGCTTTCACTAATGAGGCCTCTCTTTTGGATTCTCAAATCTCAATCACCTCACTAGGACCTTGCTCTTCTTGGCACCCTCAAGAGTGTTTCTCAGCTGTTGAAATAAGCAAAAGTGATCCCTTGAGTGAGTAGAGGAAGTATTTATAACCCACAATTCAAAACGAACCGTTATGTGCCTCTGCGGGGTGATCGGACGCTCCAGTCAAGGTGATCTGATGCTTCGGTCAGTTCACCTGCCACTGAGCCATTTAAGTTGTGACCGGACACTGACCAACGTCCGGTCAGCACTGACCGGACGTGTCCGGTCAGGAAAACTGCTCTCTAGAACCTTACTGATGTTGACCAAACTCTGGCACCCAGCGTCCGGTCACTTTGCTACTCAGCATCCGGTCAGTAGGCGGAACCTGACCAACGTCCGGTCAGCACTGACCGAACATGTTCGATCAGGATTCTCCCTCTCTGGAACCTTACTGGAGTTGACTGGACTCTAGCACCCAGCGTCTGGTCACATTTCACTCAGCGTCTGATCGTAACTAGACGACTTCACCTAGATCAAATGAACTAACTAGACTCTGCGCCAGCGTCTGGTCAACATTTGACCCTCCATTCACTTCAAACTCGTAATCATATGTGAATGAAGTTTGCCCCAATTGATCTTAGGGCTACTTAGGATCTACCTAGTGCTAGATTTAACAAGTGTGCACCACACCTAACCCACTAGACTCACATGGGTCAAGCTATCCGTCCATACCCCCCATAATAGTACGACCAAAGGAAAAACAAAGTCCTAAACTACTCTAAGTGTCTCTTCAACACCAAATGACACTTGGAACTAGTCCATCCTTTACCTTGTCGTCCATCCTTTGAAAACCAAAACAATTTCCATCGTAGGGGCATGACAACCATGATTACCCAATCAATTGCCATTACTATGACCTAACTTAATTGCATCTACAAAACACACGTTAGCCATAGTAATCTCGTATTGTCATTAATCACCGAAACCCAAATAGGGGCCTAGACGCTTTCAATCTCCCCTTTTTGGTGATTGATGACAATACAACCTCGAGTATGTAAAAGAGATGAGGTTTTCAACATGCTTGGTTCATATAAGCTTTTGACAATAAGAACAAAAGAGTTAGGAAAGCTTATATGACCCAAGCCAACATGATGTACTCAATAGATATGAAATAAGCATGAGTACAAGTAATAAAACTCATTTGCATCGGAGTAAAAACGCGGAAGCAAAGCAAATGAGCATAATCAAGTGACATGACATATATAAATAATTCAAAGTAGAGAGCACACATGTCACATATCACATAAATATCACATCATGTAGATATCACGATCACACGTATATAGTTTGATGCATGAAAGTAAACATGAATGCATAATAGTGTATCACACATAAAAAGCCAAATATAACAAGTAAGCTCCCCCTAGATATATCGCTCCCCCTATGTCTATCATACTCGATCCCTCTCCCCCTTTGGCGTCAAACACCAAAACCTAAGGGTCGATCGGCGGGGCTGCAGCGGATGAGTCGAGCGCTGAGGTGCGATGAGCGATTTAGAACTGGGCAGCATCATCATCTGATCCTAAGCTCTAAGTTGTATGACCCTCTGTCGCTGGAAGTGATGCTGAAGCGGTCCGGGTCAGATCAGGGACTGGTGCGGCCTATGACTCTGCAGGTATCACTGAAGTAGGAGGCTCTGATGATGCAACTGAGGAAGGGAGCGTCTTTGTAGTCTCAGTAATAGGAGCAACTGTGGAAGGACCAAGGACATGTAGATCTAGCGGTGTAGGCTGCCCTGTTAACTCACTGAACGTAGCACCAAGGCTCCTAGAGACTGGGGTGTTTGGTACAAGCAACGACGAACTCGGAGCCGGTGTGAAGCCCGTATGTAGCGATGTAAACTGTGGACCCGGGGCTATCACTGGCGAGGCAAACCACTGGGACACCAGCTCTATAGGTGAAGCAAACTGAGTAGCTGTCTGTTCCTGACTCTAAAACCCACTAGGCTGTACAACTAGAGTCATAGAAGTGGTGGCAGGCTGGCCGATCTAGGGTGTAAGCTGTGGCGGTGGAGCCCCAAAGGCAGTAACTACATCCTGCATAAATCCAAGTAACTACTGCTGCATCAGAAGCTGCTGCTGCTGGATGGCCTGCTGCTGTCGCTGGAACTCGTCCTGCCTGGCCTGAACCTATGCTAGAGCAGCTGCTGTCTCCTGGGCCTGGCGAGCCTGATCCTGCCTCATCCGCTCAAGGATAGCAAGTAGAGCGGGGTCTGTCTGTGGTGCAGGTGGAGCTGAACTAGAGCTGCCGGCCTCATGGTCATGTCGTCGAGGAGGCATCTGAGGGAAATCCTGGTAGTCATCATCTAAGCTGTCACTGGGGTCGCTCTCGACCATACCCTCCTGCTAAGCATCTAACCACTCCTCCTCTGTAGCTGCAATGCCCCTGATAGTCTCATCCTGCTGTGCTGCAGTCTCTAGCACCTCTAGACAACAACGCAACTGGCTAGATGTCCTTGCTGCACTGTGGTGGAGCATCTGAGTCATGTTATAAGCTGAAAACTCTGTAGTGGCACAAAAATACTCTGCCAACATCTCAGGAGGCCTCACTGTGACTGCCCTGTGAATCAAAAAAGTAATCCAGTGTGCATACGGCAGCTGTCTATGTCCTCTGAATCCCTCTACAAGTGTATCCTCCATCTCAGAAAGAATGACATCCCATACATCAAACACTGTCTACTGCATCAGGGCGTTCAGTAGCCACAACTAAATGCGAGTCAATCCCTCACGATATCCCATCCTCGGTAGCAGGGTCCTCCTCATGATAGCATATAGCAGTCTCGCTGTAGGAGTAAGATCTCTAGGTGTCCTGCTCGACCCCTCGCCGAATGGCTTGTGAAGCAAGGTCGAATGAGATCTGTGGGAGGCACAAGACCACCGTGAGGACATCTAGGAGGCTCTGTATGTCCACAGCAAACCTTGTGAATGCGTATGGGTGACTCCAGTAACCTGAGAATCTCTCTGACCCTGAATCTCATCAGCCTGTAATCCTGGCCTCTGAATGCAAAGTGAATAAATCTGTGGCTCGGGTCAATATAAAGTGAAGCATAGAACTCACGGACCCATGATAGAACATATCTACTTGTCCGTCCAAGTAGATCTGTCAGCCCTGGCAAGTAAGATAGATGGGGACGGATCTGCTCTCCAGCTGCTGCTACAATGGCCTCAATAGAACAAACTCGCTGAGATCTGAAGGCCGCCCCACTGTTAAGATATGCATTGTAAAAGTTCTCCTGCAGTGGTGTATAGAACCCCTCTGAAGCATGCTCATCCCTCCTCGGTGGGAACCATTCCTCGAATGGCATGAATCTGAGCTGCTGCACCTGCTTGGCCGTGGCGGCCCTCAAATCCAGATGAGTCACTGGAGGCGGACCCTATGATCTATGAGGCGGACTAGAACCCCTCCGCTGTGTCTCTAGCCTCGGTGTCACCTGGGTACGAGTATGACTAGAGCAATGAAGTTGTGGTGCCTGCTTTGTCTCCTCTGTCTGCTCTCCATCCTGAGTCTGCTCAGCACCCTATGTCTACTCTGTCTGCTGTTGTGGCTCCCCCTGAGGCTGAGTCTCCTCCAAAGCAACACGGTGTCCCTCAAGCATTATAGTCCCAGCTGGACTACCATGACAACGCTCAACCTACTCAATAGCTGCCCTCTGTGCTGGTGAAAGCTGATCTACAATCTGGACTCCACTCCTAGCACCTCCTCTCTCTACACGCTCTGCGGTAGCTACCACTGCTGCTGCTCTCGCTGTATCAGCATCTGCATACTTCTGCTTCTTTGACGTGATATTCTTCGTCACCTTGCCTTTCACATCAGCAGGCAAGCGAGGCGGAGGCCTCAGATCCTCATCACCTGGACCACCTCCGACGTTCTTGACATGAGCCATCTAGAACAAACTGCTACCTCAGACAAGAAACAACTGTCACTGACACTTCTGGGGCTTGGCCTCGATCCGTACTCGCGAGCTTGGCCCCGAGTTGACTGACAACTGCCAAAGTGACATCAAACACACCGACTCGCTGCACGATGGAATAGATTGGATATATAAATAATTACAATATTCATCTAGAGATACAAAACCCTAAGAAGCAAGCATTATGTTCGAAATTAGAATCGAGGGCTTGCTACCTAATGAACCGGCGAACCGAAGAACAAGGAATGGATCACGGAGAACCACCAGGAGTCGCTTAGGGTTAGGGTTCCGACGACGCAATGCGGTGCTGGATGGGGCGTGGAGATGCTGGCGCGTCAATGGAGGTGCTATTGCAGGCAGCTAGGGCACCGGCCATGCTGTTGCTGGCATGGCAGCGGTGCTGGCGCTAGGGCACGGTGCGCGGTGAAGGGCGGCGCGCGGCGCTGCTGCAGTGGGCTCGGCGGCTCTGGTGCGAGGCGCGAGGCGGGCACAGGCGAGGTCGGCGCGGCACTATGGCGCTTCAGATGGCGGCTAGAGCTCTGCACGGTGGCATGGAGCAGAGGCGCGGGCATGGCGGCGAGCAGTGGAGGCGCGGCAAGGATCTACGCGGATGCGGGTTAGGTCTGGCGGCCCGTACGGCGGTTGGGTTATATGGTGGCCCTCAACGGATTAAGAAAGGAAACAGAATAGGAGTTCGGTGCCCGCACGACTTCAACTGACCGGACGCTCCGGTGGCCACGACCCGACGTTGCCACCCGGAGTCCGATCGACAACAGAGAGGTCCAAGACCTCCCAAATCACGACCGGACGCATCCGATCGCCACTGACCGAACGCAGCCAGAGTCCGGTCGATCCTTAGATCTTCTTCGCTTGACCAGATGTAGGAACGCCATCTGACCAGATGCAGGGAAAGAACTATTTTAGCATCTGGTCACTCCTTTGCAGCAACGGTTCACCTCCTGTGAACTGACCGAACGTTGGACTTCAGAGTCCGGTGCAGCGTCCGGTCACTCTTTTTTCAGCAGATCTTCAATTTTCCTTCGTACTGCCTGTTCCCAATCAAGTCTCAACTTCAATAAGACCCAAATAAACACCAATTGGGACTGATGTGAGTGACCTCTCTCAAACCCTCAAATTTTTTCAAGTATTTTGCCTTATGCTATAATTCTTTTTAAAAAAATAGGCCATAAAAGGGTGATTGAAGAGAAATGACAAAACAACATTCATGCATATGCAATGCAATACTTGAAAGTAATTCTAGTTGCTTGTCAAGTTTGATCCGAGGTTAAGCTTCTTCACACGCTTTTCGGCGGTTATCTTAACCATGTTAGACAAGCCCTAAATGCATTACCAAGAAGTAAACATGTTGTATACTACAATGCAATGCAAGGGACAACACAAGCTCATTTTCTAGTGAAGTTGCTAAAATCAAGCATATTGAGCTCATTCCTCAACTGACAAAATGTTGCCTCATCTAGCGATTTAGTGAAGATATCCGCCAATTGATCCTCGGTCCTTACACCTTCTAGTGAAATATCATTCTTACCAACATGATCTCTAAGAAAGTGATAGCGGATATCTATGTGCTTGGTGCGAGAGTGTTGAACTGGATTATTAGCAAGTTTTACCGTACTCTCATTATCACATAAAAGTGGTACCTTTTCTAGAACTACACCATAGTCTAACAAAGTTTGCTTCATATAAAGTATTTGTGCACAACAAGCACCCGCGACAATGTATTCCGCTTTGGCGGTGGACAAAGCCACACTATTTTTCTTCTTGGAGGACCAAGACACAAGTGATCTACCAAGCAAATGGCACCCTCCGGATGTGCATTTTCTATCAAGTTTGCAACCGGCATAATCCGAATCGGAATAGCCAACTAATTCAAATCTAGCTCCTTTGGGATACCAAAGGCCAATGCTTGGTGTGTGCTTAAGGTACCTAAGGATTCTTTTAACGGCAATCAAATAAGCTTCCTTAGGATTAGCTTGAAATCTAGCACACATACACACACTAAACATTATGTCGGGCCTAGATGCGGTGAAATATAGCAGGCTACCAATCATAGAGCGGTAGAGAGTTTGATCAACCATTTTACCTCCCTCATCTAGGTCGAGATGTCCATTAAATGGCATTGGTGTCTTGATTGGCTTACATTCATCCATTTTGAAACTCTTGAGAAGATCATTTGTATATTTCACTTGAGAGATGAAAATCCCTTCTCTCATTTGCTTGACTTAAAAACCAAGAAAGAATGTAAGCTCCCCAATCATAGACATCTCAAACTCCTTCGACATCAATTCACCAAACTCTTTGCAAGAATCTTCATTTGATGATCTAAATATGATATTATCAACATATACTTGACAAATGAAGATATATCCATCAAGCTTCTTGGTGAATAGTGTGGTGTCGACCTTTCCAATGGTGAAGCCCTTCTCAATGAGGAAGTCCCGAAGGCGCTCATACCAAGCTCTTGGGGCTTGCTTAAGCCCATATAACACCTTGGACAACCTATAAACATAATTAGGATATCTAGGGTCTTCAAACCCGGGAGGTTGATCAACATAGACTAGTTCATTTATAAAGTCATTTAAAAATGCACTTTTCACATCCATTTGATATAGTTTCATTTCATGATGTGATGCATATGCAAGGAGGATACGAATGGCTTCTAGTCTTGCAACCAGTGCAAAGGTCTCTCCAAAATCCAACCCTTCAACTTGAGAGAACCCCTTTGTAACTAGTCTTGCCTTGTTCCTCACAACAACGCCTTGATCATCTTGTTTGTTGCGGAACACCCACTTTGTTCCAATGACTCTTACAACTTGTGGTCGCTCTTCAAGAGTCCAAACTTCATTGCAGACGAAGTTATTCAACTCTTCATGCATGGCATTTATCCAATCCGAATCTTGAAGAGCTTCTTCTACCTTGGTAGGCTCAAAGCAAGAGACAAAAGAGTGATGTTCAATAAACGAAGCAAGTTTTTGAGATCGAGTCATTACACCCTTTGATGGACTCCCTATGCTGAGATCTTGTGGATGAGCTTGTAGTAGAGGTGAATTTCTTCTATCAACCACTTGAGGGGGAGGTTGTGGAGCATCAACATCTTGTGCTTGTGCCACCATTTGATCATGTGAGACATGAGTGTCTTCATTTTCTACTCTCCCATCTTTATCACCATCTTGTGGCACATTTGATGAAGAAGATGGATTAATCACTTGTACATCATCTTCATCATCTTGAGGCTTGATGTCTCCAACCGAAATATTCTTCATGGCCTCCCTCAATGGTTCATCACCTACATCATCAAAATTCTCATGTGCTCCTTGGGACCCGTTAGATTCATCAAATTCCACATCATATGTTTCTTCAACCAAGCCGGTGGCATGATTAAATACTCTATATGCTTTGGACTTTGATGAGTAACCAACAAGAAAACCAATATCACAATGTGTTGGGGACCTAATACCAGGGTACCCCAGAAGGTGGAACCAATAACCATCGAACATTAAAAAACTTTGAGACGGATGAGGGCGCCGCTGTGTTCCTTGCCCGAATGACGAAAGTTAGGTTCTGTCTCGCTCGACGCCTTTGGGCCAGCCCCGCCTCGCCCAAGGGCAAAGGGCTGGCCTCCGTTCCGCTCGACGCCTTCGGGATAGCTCCGCCTCGCCCGAGGGCTGAAGGCTAGTCTCCGCCTCGCCCGAGGGTTGAGGGATACACTCCGCCTCGCCCGACCCCCGAGGGGTGGGCTCGGTCACGCCGAGGGCAAAGGGCTGGCCTCCGTTCCGCCCGACACCTTCGGGACAGCTCCGCCTCGCTCGAGGGCTGAAGGCTAGTCTCCGCCTTGTCCGAGGGTTGAGGGATACACTCCGCCTCGCCCGACCCCTGAGGGGTGGGCTCGGTCACGCCTAGGGGATAAGGACTGGGCTCTACCTTGCCCAACGACCGAGGACGAACCTTGCCCCATTCGATGTCCAAAGAATGGTTTCATCTTACCTGATAACTTCTCTCTCGTTCCCTCATGATGATGGGTACAGAGCAAGACAAGACATTCGGGTCAACCACGGCTTCAAGGACCATACCCTGTGCCCCGGCAGGAAAGGTACTGCCAGGGAACGACTGGACAGGTGCTTTAAACCCTTCCAAGTGCCACAGAGCCCAAAAGGTATTGCAGGCGCGTACTCCTCTCGCCCTGTAGAGTTGTAGGCGCCGCCTTTAGCTCTGGGATACGGAACCCGACAAAGATACACGACAACCACTACACTCCAGAAAAGGATTTGTGATCTCCACGAATGACAGACATGCCGTCACCATGTTATGGACCCAAGGGAGCGGCGCCCGCTTCCCGACCCCTCGGGTCCACCAAATCAAAGGACCTTGCCCACAGCGCTACTTCGGACCTCGACTCCGCGTCCCTCCGACAGACTCATAGGAGCTAGAAGGCATGCGGAGCAAGGCTGGGCGAGGTTCATAAGTCAAAACCACGGTACTACAGCCCATACCCTACGCAGGGCACTATTCTGTAACCATCCTGACATTCTACAAAGGCATCGACAGTATTGTAGGCGCTTATCATCCTTTCACACCCATCAGAATGGGTAATGAGGCTTGGTAGACGTGAACCACAAGGCTAGGTAGAGCACGCATCCTAAGCCCTGACCCTTGTAAAGCCGTCCCCTTCATCTATAAAAATGGATGCGCTTCCTCCAGCAAAGGAGGGACGAAAAACAACGCAACACGCACACATAGTCAAGCTGCTACCAAGCTCTTGGCTTCCTTTCGACCCTTCCATCAGAGACTTGGGACCTGTCCCTCTCTCGATCGTTTGTATCCCCTACTATGAACCATTCATGGTGCTAATAACACAAGCAGCAACAAACTGGACGTAGGGATATTCTGCCCGAACCAATATAAATCTTGTGTCCTTTGGCGCACCATCCAAGCCTAACACGCATTACTATAAATTTACTTGTCGGTGCTTGTACGAAACACCGATAGTTGGCGCGCCAGGTAGGGGCCTTGCACGTTCCAAATCAGGCCTCGGATGGCCACCCATGCAATCAGCTGGGCCCCGGGCGCACATGTGCGTTTCGGCGACCTAGATTTCATCGTCACGCTAGGAGGAGAACTGGCGCTGACCCACACGGCCGCAGTCTCTCCCTTCCATCAACCTCAGCCGTCTGAGGCTTGAGGGCCCACGGGGTGACTCCCTTGGACCCCAGTTATCCAGGGAGCCCCACGCAGCATAACCCTGTTTCCGGAAGGCCCCGTACGAAGCGCCCCGACAGCGTTTCCAATCGGTCTCCGCAACGCTGCGGCAACCGTCGGCCACCTTCTGGCACTTCGCATGGTTCAGCCACCTACGGACAGCGAGTTCGTGGGGGTAATCGAACACGATCCAGAGACACTCTATGGCCTCCTCGCGGAGGAACCAGAGTCATCCTCCAGCTCTGACTCCAGCAAGGGGAGCCATCACCCTTCCCGGGAATGCTTCATGACGCAAACCCTTGAGGGACATGTCCAAAGCATCTCTGGAGAAGAAACAACCCCAACAGGCAACCCCGACGCCAGGATCAAGGCGGAGACGGTGGCTCCATCTCATGTAAGGATGGAGCAGCTAAGAGCACGAAAGCTAGAGATCGATGACGCCGGGCAACAGCTTGTCCGGGAGTACCGAAACATCAAGGAGGAGATCAAGCGTCGCGGAGACAGTGGGCACGCACGCGCCTCGGCCCGTGATGTGCATCGAAGCATCCTCACCGATGATGGGACTCTCCCTCACTTTGCTCGGGCAAGCCAGAACATCGCCGCAGCGACGGCGTTGCTGCACGGCCTTCCGGAGGCCGCGACGTCCGAGGATCGCCACGCCCATCGAGAAATTCGCACGTTGCTCGAGCGTGCGGCGGCGCAGCAGGCGGAAAGCTCGTTGTCTCAACGACGCGAACCCGGCACCAGCCAGCGCACGCCCTCGGTACGTCCCGCCATGGACGCTTCCGTCCACCAGACGCCGCCAGGCAATAGGCAGTGCTCCACTATCCCGGTACATCAACGTCTCGGCCACAATCGTGACATGCGCAGCACCATCGACGCCCATAGGCGCACCCACGGCGACGAAAGAGAAGGAGCCCGTCGTGGCTATCATCCTCAACGCGGTGGACGCTACGACAGTGGCGAGGATCGGAGCTCGAGTCCCAGCCTGCCAGGCCCTCGGGCCTTCGGCCGACACATCCTCAACGCTGCGTTCCCCCCGAGGTACCGACCGCCCACCAATATCCTAAAATATTCTAGAGAATCGAACCCCGGGCTTTGGTTCGAAGACTATCGGCTTGCCTACCAAGCCGGTGGTGCGAGTGATGACAATTTCATTATTCGCAATCTTTCGCTATTCTTGGCCGATTCGGCACGAGCGTGGTTGGAGCACCTACCGTCCAACGCCATTCAAAGTTGGGCCGATCTCATGGAGATCTTTGTGGGTAGCTTCCAGGGCACGTACAAACGCCCTGGAACCCATGGGACCTCAAGAACTGCCGCCAGAAGGCCGATGAAACCCTCCACGGGTACATCCGGCGCTTCTCCCAGCAGTGCAACGAGCTCCCTAACGTTGCCGACATGATAGGAGCCTTCCTTTCCGGGACAACCTGCGAATCCCTGGTCCACAAGCTGGGACACAGGGGCCCGCGGACCACCAAGGAACTCCTGGACATCGCCACCAGCCATGCCTCAGGAGAGGAGGCGGTCAGAGCCGTCTTCGACCGCATCAATGGCAAGACAAGGCGGGACGAGGCCACCGACGAAGCGCCTCCGACCGTCCCGCCAAGAGAAAGAATAAGAAGCAACGGCGTGACAACTCGCTCGTGGCCGTCGCCGACCGTAAAGGTGGCCGGAAGCCCGCGGAAGGCACTCCGAACCACTTTGAAAAAATGCTCGAGGGGCCATGCCCAAACCACGCTTTCCCGGCCAAGCATCTATACAAGGAATGTGGCCTCATGCGCAAATACTTGTCCGAGTGCCTCAATAAAGGGGAGCAGGGGAAGGAACCTGTCCCCAGCACAGACGACATCGAGGAGAAGGACGACACCTTCCTGACTCCAAACGGCGCCCTCATGATTTTCAGAGGATCGGCGGCCTACGACTCCAAACGCAGCCAAAAGGTCGCACGCCGCGAGGTCTATACGGCCGAACCGGCCATGCCTGCCTTCCTCCGATGGTCAGAATCCGCCATAACCTTTGACCAGGCCGACCACCCGGGCGTCATCCCACACCCGGGAAGGTACCCGCTTGTCATCGACCCGATCGTCGGCCCAAAACGGCTCACAAAGGTACTGATGGACGGAGGCAGCGGCCTCAACATCATGTACGCCAAAACGCTCGACAAGATGGGCGTCGATCGAACGAACCTCCGTCCCGTCCGAGCACCTTTCCATGGCGTCGTACCTGGTAGGCAGGCCATGCCACTGGGGCAGATCGATCTGCCCGTCACTTTCGGGGATCGGTCCAATTACAGGACTGAGACCCTCACCTTCGACGTAGTGGGGTTCCCTCCAACTTTTCACACCATCCTAGGACGACCGTGTTACGCGAAGTTCATGGCCGTTCCCAACTATACGTACCTTAAGCTGAAGATGCCGGGCCCCCGTGGGGTCATCACCATCGACACCTCCTTCCAGCGCGCTTATGAGTGCGAAGTCGAATGCTGCGATCACGCCTCCGCAGTCGTCGCCACCAAAGACCTCGCCACCCTCAGGGAGGAGGTTGCCGAAAAAACACCCGACGCCAAAACAACAACTGGGTCATTCAAACCAGCAGAGGGCTCCAAGGAGGTCCACATGGACCCCAGCAGCTCCGAGGCTAAGAGGGTACGTATTGGTACATCGCTCTCTTCTGAATAGGAAAGCGCGCTCATCGACTTCCTCAATGATAACAAAGACATCTTTGCGTGGAAACCCTCGGATATGCCAGGCATCCCGAGGGAGGTCGCCGAGCATGCTTTAAAAACCACCCAGACTCCAAGACAGTAAAACAGCGCCTGCGCCGCTTCGATGAAGAAAAACGTAGGGCCATCGGCGAAGAGATAGCAAAGCTGTTGGCTGCTGGGTTCATCAGGGAAGTATACCACCCAGAGTGGCAAGCAAATCCCGTTCTTGTACGAAAGAAGAACGGGAAATGGAGGATGTGTGTCGGCTACACGAGCCTCAACAAAGCGTGCCCAAAGGATCCGTTTCCTTTACCACGCATTGACCAAATAGTTGATTCCACCTCAGGGTGCGAAACCCTCTGCTTCCTTGACGCATACTCCGGCTACCACCAGATCGCGATGAAAGAGTCCGACCAGCTCACGACGTCTTTTATCACCCCCTTCGGATCGTTCTGCTACGTTTCAATGTCATTCGGTCTAAAGAACGCTGGGGCAACTTACCAGCGTTGTATGCTCAACTACTTCGGGGACCTCATCGGGTGGACCGTTGAGGCTTACATCGACAACATCGTAGTTAAATCCAAGCAGGCCGAACACCTTGTCGCCGACCTTGAACAAACCTTTGCGAAACTCTGGGCAAACAGCATCAAACTCAATCCCGAAAAGTGTGTCTTCGGGGTCCCGAGGGGCATGCTGCCCGGTTTTATTGTCTCCGAACGTGGAATCGAAGCCAACCCAGAGAAAATCTCAGCCATCACAAAAATAGGCCCAATCCAAAACATAAAGGGGTTTAGCGAATCATAGGATGCCTTGCCGCCCTCAGCCAATTCATTTCGCGCCTCGGCGAATGAGGACTTCCCCTTTATCGTCTCCTTAAGAAATCCGACCACTTTGAGTGGACAGCCGAGGCTCAGGAGGCGCTTGACATGGTTAAACAATTTCTAACTAAACAGCCGAGGCTCAGGAGGCGCTTGACATGGTTAAACAATTTCTAACTAAACCGCCGAGGTTCAGGAGGCGCTTGAGTGGACAACCGCTCACAACTTGAGTTGGGTCATCCACAAGCTCCGCCGGATGATCACCAAACTCCCAATCACCACTAAGTTGTCTAGGTGATGGCGATCACCAAGAGTAACAAGCACAAACTCTCACTTAACCACAACCCATGAAAAAAATTGCGCGCTATATAATTTAGCGGCGGCCACTCCTGGGAGCTATGCGCCGCTATAGCCGCGCTATAGCGCCGCTATAGCCGCGCTATAGCGCCGCTATAGCGCCGCAGCGTGAGATAGCTGCTCACGCTATATCGCCGCTATAGCGCGCTATTTATATACAGCCAGGCAAAAAAATAATAAACAGTCCAAACAGGCAACATATTCATAGTTTCATACTTCCATACAGTCTAAACATCCATAAGGTTCAAATATTCAGTAGCTAACATGAAGCAACAATAACAGAGGGTACTCTGGATTAGGGTTAGAGGGCTCAAGATGGGCCTAAATCGACTGCCTTTTTTTTTTTTTGTTGTCAGGACATGAAACAGCAATAGCGGCGATTTAGCGCGCTATGGCGCTATAGCGGCAATAGTGGCGCTATAGCGCGCTAGAGCGGCAATAGCGCGTATAGCGTGAAAATGCAAGATATCGTCGCGGCGAGCTATCTGGGACGCTATTAGCGCGCTATAGCGGCAAAATAGCGCGCTATTTTTTTCGTGGACCACAACAAACCTAATGAGAAGAGTGGATGCACACTTTGCTACTCTTACTTTCACTAATGAGGCCTCTCTTTTGGATTCTCATATCTCAATCACCTCACTAGGACCTTGCTCTTCTTGGCACTCTCAAAGATGTTTCTCAGCTGTTAAAATGAGCAAAAGTGATCCCTTGAGTGAGTAGAGAAAGTATTTATAACCCCTCATTTAAAATGAACCATTATGTGCCTCTGCGGGGTAACCGAACGCTCTGGTCAAAGTGACCAGACGCTCCGGTCAGTTCACCCGCCACTAAGCCGTTTAAGTTGTGACCGGACACTGACCAGCGTCCGGTCACAAAAACTGCTCTCTGAAACCTTACTGATGTTGACCGGACTGCGGCACCAAACGTCTCGATCACTTTTCTTTCGTCGCCGCCGGTCGGCCAAGCGGAACTGGATCGGCGTCAACAAGATCGACGGACATGTCCGATCAGGATTCTCCCTCTCTGAAACCTTACTGGAGTTGACCGAACTCTGGCACCCAGCGTCAGGTCATATTTCACTCAGCGTCCGATCACAACCAAACGACTTCACCTTGATCAAATGAACTGACCAAACGTTGCGCCAGCGTCCGGTCACACCGGAACCAGCGTCCGATCAACATTTGACCCTCCATTCACTTCAAACTCGCAATCATATGTGAATGAAATTTGCTCCAATTAATCTTAGGGCTACTTAAAAGCTACCTAGTGCTAAATTTGACAAGTATGCACCACACCTAACCCACTAGACTCACCTAGGTCTAAGCTACCCGTCCATACCCCCTTAATAGTACGGCCAAAGGAAAAACAAAGTCCTAAACTACTCTAGGTGTCTCTTCAACACCAAACGACACTTAGAACTAGTCCATTCTTAACATTATCGTCCATCCTTTGAAAACCGAAACGATTTTCATCGTAGGGGCATGACAACCATGATTGCCCAATCAATTACCATTACCATAACCTAACTTAATTGCATCTGTAAAACACACGTTAGTCACAGTAATCTCGTATTGTCATTAATCACCAAAACTCAAATAGAGACCTAGATGCTTCCACAGGGCTTTCCCCTTTTCGAAAAAAAAATCAAAGATGAGCAGCTATCTCCAAGTGCCACTACTCCTAGTTCTAATAGCAAGAACTTTAATTGCACTGTACAGGTTCGTTAAAAAATGAACAAGTGTTGTATGCATAGTATATATACTGACAGAATATTATCAAGGAAACCAAATGGGAGTGGAAAATCAATTATTCTTCCAGAGAAATCGCCCTATTTAGTAAGTTATTAAACACACTGTGAACCGTCGTTGCACAACTCGCTGGCCACTACACTCAAGACGGTCAATACTCCTCCGTGGAATCAAATAGATGGAATCAGAGAAGTGAAAATATAGCACATGCCATAGTTATAAGTTCGAGCATTAACATAGACCAGACATATGTATAAATGTGAATCCATGAATTCATTGGTTGTCCTTGTCGGCATGAAGATTAGTTATGGATTACTTGATTGACCCGTTACACATATGGAATCCTCATTGTTTCCTTCGCTAGCAACAGCTTCTTCTTCATGGTCGATATCCATGATTGATATTGAAAATCCTCGCCCAATCGCAATCCTGCCAGACAAAGATATTCTACAAGTTTGGCATCATTGGAAATGAGAATATAGTAATAATGCTTAAAGAGTGCAACATGGAGATACAGAAAATGGAGCTGGCTGTCCAGAACAAATCATTGGCATGTTTCAACAAAGGGCAAGACTTATTGATTATTCATAACTAGCCTAAATTCTCGTATACTGCAAATGGCTCCTCACCGATAGTACGGAACATGCAGCAAAGTCATTAATGATCTTAGGCAGTCAAAAGATGAAATAAAAAGAACATAGACAAGTACCTTCTTGAACCCATCAAACATGCGAGAGCGCGAACATACACACCACTGCTAAAGTCAACAGTTGTCTTGAGCCTGCGCAATATTTAGTAATCACTTGCAAATTTCCCAAAAGTAGAGTTAAATATTTATATGTAAACAAGGCACCAAGGTTTATACTAGTTCCATAGTACAACAATGAATGACAACATTAATTAGGGGTTCAAGTTTGAAAAAGATATTCTAAAGTAGTCACACTCCTGGTGATTACCTGAAATCGATGGTGCTCCACACATGAATGGTGCCATGTTTTGAACATGTAACTAGATATGGACGACCAGGAATGGAAATGACATGACAAACTGGAGACATAAAACCTTCCAGAGTATGAATGCACGCCTTTTTCTGCAAGTCCCATATCTGATTTTACAGAAACAGACCATATAGAACTTTAGCATTAGTGTTTGTGTTATATGTGTGTGTACACGTACTTTATTAACTAGTGTGGTGTTCAACAGCAATAACACATATACATATACCTTGGCAGTACAATCATCAGAGCCGGTGATCAAATACTGCCGATCAGCACGCGTGAAATAGGCAAGGCAGTTCACAGTCTCAAAATGCCCAGACAAATGATAGTTAGGCTCGGAGGAATCAAGGCTCCAAACCTGAACATCAAGCATAGGATCACGTAAGGAACCCGGCTCTACTATCTCATTAACAGACAGATTCGCAAAGCTGTTGGGGTCCTCTGGGTTAAATGCTTGACACTTGCTCTTGGGAGGTTCATCTGGGTCAAATGATTTGCACTTGCTCTTGGACCCAAATGTTTGTGTGCATTCCCATCCCTTGTCGCCGTCCCAAAGTTCCATTACCGACTTTGACGATGACAACACATATGGCTTGATTGGATTAATGGCTATTGAGTATTGTATAGGTTTAGAATCAAGATCTCCGAAACTCACGATCTTCTTTATTTGTGTTACACAGACACAGTCGTACAAATGGATTAAACCATCACGTGTCTGAGCCACAATCCAATGCTTTCTTGCATCAAATTTCACGCTCATAACTGCAGTGAGGGACTTGGTCAGTTCAATGGTTAGCTTGGCAGTGTACTCACGAGGAATTAACTGAGGAATTAAAGCTTAGTCACGAGAGGAGTCAGAAAGAATTAATGCCTGTTTCTTCTGATATTTTAAAGAATGTTTGCACCAGTTCCTGCGTGTAAGAAAGATTTTTTTTTAGTTCAACATATACGCAAACCAAATGGGCGACATTTTCACTTGACATACAGAACTGCAGAACTTAGTTCTGATATCCCTTTGTGTTTATTAGTAGTATATGGTCAAAAAAAGCGACGAGAAAATAAAGGATATGACTACAGTGTTTCCATTAGCAACAAATATATCATTGGTCTTGCATTGAACAAATGGTGGCAGTAGATAAACTTAATATATAAGTTCAAATATACAAGCTACGACTATGGTACGTACCAGGAGTATGTGTACATGCTACAAAATCTTAAAATCTACTTCCTCTGTACCAAATTATAAGACGTTTTAGTCTACTAAAACAGTGTGCTAGAGCGACTTATAATTTGGTACAGAGGGAGGACATACGAAGAGAAATCATTGACTTGCCTGTGTGTCACAATTCCACATGCAAGCGTCTCCATTGAGATGTCCTGTTATAATCCTGTTCGTGACAATTATTAGTTATTAGGAAGAGTTATAACTGCCGGTGAGAACTGTTAGACTAGCCACAATGGGAGTATCATAAGCAGTATCATGCTTGACATGTTGGCAAAAATCTGATGTGGCGGCACAACAATTAATAAGGAGAGCGATGAGAGTGGTATCATAATATGATACTGTATCATATCACATAAAACTAGAAAATTTAATGGCAAATACATCATGTACACAAATTTGCATTGAGATTCTAGAAAATATTAAATATGATGAAACTATTATACCACCTGATGATACTATGCATTATAGGGGTGGTATCATAAACTAGTATCATATGCATGATACTAGTGTATGATACTTTCCATTGTGATGGCAAGTTAATGTCGTCCAACAGACTAATTAACGGTAATTAAAACGATATATCTCGAAGAGAACAAAAAAGTAAAACTCTAATGCTCATATCATGATATACACACCAGGGCTCAGTTGGATGTGCATCCAGACAATGCAGCCTGCCATCACGATTCATCCAGGATGTGATCTGATCCAGATAAAAATAAAGGTTTGGTCGATACTAGAAAAATAGCTGAAGTTCGAAAATCATGAGAAAAAAAATAATCCATACGTACGTACCGTCATTGCTGGTGCGATTACCGGCTACGTACATCATATTTAGTACCACCAGCAGACCCAGAGCAAATTAATGTACATATGCATGAAAGGACACGATCAGTGTACAACATATATATTTACGGGCGATGCCGGCAGCATTTAATATATATACTCCAGAAAGGTCAACTCTTCTTAGTGATTTGTCTGACTCAAACTCTAACCTTTAAAACCGTCGTCCAAGTAAAACATGAACTTTCGATAATCATATATGGCATGTATAACATTTTAGAAAATCGAGTACTTAGTTTAGACTTCATAATCTAGGGTTCACGTCGGACCAACTCACCTCAAACACAGTTGGAGTATAGACAAATTTCAGTGGCACCTCATGCACCGCGTGTCCCAGCTCTTTGGCTTGGTCGAAGAACTCATGGCACTCGGTAGGTCTTGCGAGTAGCACCATGTTTTTATCCCCTAATATGCTGCTCTGCACGACAATATCCATTTCTGTATCTATTTCGTTGTCCTGATCCGTTATCACAATCAAACGGCAAGTGGATCTGGGATGCACAGTGCCATACAGTGGCAGGTAATCCCACGAGTCGGAATGTTGGTCATCTACTACTTTTGCAACTCTGAATACCACATGCTCATCTGTCTTGTTTGTTAGGTGCAGTGAGCGTACGTTGTGTGGTTTACGGTGGAAGAGGAGCTCAAGCGGGTGAACGTCAAGTAGCTCAATGGAGCCTACCATTACCTGCTAAATAGGTAAAGCATTTGATTGATGCAGAACAGGTGATTGCTTCTCCACACTAAGAAAATAAGTTGCGGCTACAAATACGATCAAGTCAAAAGGGGAAATATAGCATGCATACATAGTATTTCCCTAACAATCTCCACCCACTTAATCTAAACTTGAAGTAAATCTGGATCCTTCCGAATCTTCTTCTACTCCCTCCGGCCAGAATTATTTGTCATGGTTTTAGTTCAAAATTCGGGCTAGAGGGAGTAACTAAATTTTTCCATGCATGGTTATAAAATATCTAAAACATCATATAATAATTCGGACCAGAATTATTATATGATGTTTTAGATATTTTAATACGGACCATATATGGACCGAAATATGTGAGCCTAAACGCGTCTAGATGCATACATTTTTAAAAAAAAAACATAAAACATAGAGTACTATTTTATACTACTGCATTGGATAGATAACCAAGAGAAAATTAATACATGGGGATGTTACTAGTTTTATTTAAGCAACATATAGACGGTCAAATAATTAAGCTCCGATGTTCTGAATTTTTTTCCTGTAAGGACAGGTTCTAGTAATACTTTAGTGCACCGTATACTTTCAAACATTTATAAGTTCATTCAATGAGCCCTCACCTTAGAAGTTATCTCTCCTGTTAACAGTGCCTCGGTATATTCCGTTGGTTCCTCCTGATAGTTCTTATTCTCAACATCCAAAATTGCTACCGCCTCTTTTTTCTCAATCACAACCCTAAGGGATAAAAACAATAAACTTCATAAGTTTAGCATGGCATGGAAAGTTAGTTGATAATGATTGTTCATTGATCGGAGGCCACGACAGACGAGGGCTCCGGTCAGGTGATACATCCAAAACATATCTATGCATTTTAAAGTTTATTTTATCAATTCCTTCAATATTTTCCCTTATTAATATTTACTTTAATATTTTTACATGATTATTGGGATTTTCTAATAAATCTCATTTATTTTTTATATGATTCTAGAAGGCAGAAAAACACTTTTGTGTACTTTTTAACTTTCAGGAACCTTCTAGACACGAAACTTTTCGAGGAATATATCTCGCGAAAGTTTTTATCTGAAACGAAGAGGACTAGCACCGGAAGCACCTAAGAGTCCGCACAATGGGACCAGGGGGTCCGCGACGCGGGCACGAGTTGCCCCCCTAACCAGTGCCGAGAGGGGCCCATGTCCCCTCGAGCGTTCATTTGCGCCGCCCGTCGCCCGAGGACTCTGTATTGACTAAAAATTCCTATATATACGACCCCTTCCGAATTATTCTTGCGACGAGAGTTGCGATATACAAGAAAAAAACACGAAACAGAGAAGAAACAATCCGTCGTTGGAGGAAGACTGGAGGTGGAAACGCGGGAGGAATTGCCTCCGGTCGCATCTCCATCCCTGCATCAACTCCTCTGCTGTCTCCATGAAAAATAGGGAGTACTCTCCTGCAGGAAATTTGCCCTAGATTCAACTATATGATGATGATATTTCACTATGTATTCATGAGATATTTATGTTGTCATTGAATATCATCACTCATATGTTTCATCAAATACGTGACTTCATTGCGAGACTATATATTGTATAATGATTGTTCTAATGGTCCCTAGTCGAGAAAGTTATGGGGACACATAGCCTTAGACTAGTATATGATTCGATTGATGACTATGTTTCACAAGTAATCGGCATGTGATTCTGACTCCATAGTATGGACTCGGGAATGAAGATTATCAAGACGGACAGACCATGCAACGAGATGTTTGTCTTGGTTAGTCTTAATAATCACAACAATGTATATGCCATGTCCTATACCTGAGGTCTTCGCATGTTCCGAGTTGTGAATAGACTTATTTATGGTCTATCAAATGCTACCCCGCGGCAGGTAAGTTACAAAGGTATGTCAAATTAGTCGGGAAGCAAGCTGTGAGGCGTGATCAACCTAGATTTGATTTTCCCCTCCGCCTTAGATATTCTGTGGGCCCTCACGAGTGATCAATGTCAAAAAGCGTGGCCATGTGAAATTGTATCACTGGATCGAGAAGAGAGGTTGAGCTATCAACAAGGATGACAAGCACTCACCTTGAGATTGAGTATATCGTAAGGCAAAAGGAATACAGCATATAACATATTGCCAAGGTTTCCCAAATTGACTTTTATGGCACTGAGTGTTGTCATGTTTTGTTAGGGGCCTCTACCAACTATTGATTGAAGAGAGTAGTGTACCCATGAAGTTAAGCGGTGTACTAGAGAGTTGCACACTTAAGGAGAACAAAATTCACTCGTATAGGATGCGAGTCAATGCGGGCATCTCTGGTTGGACCCCGGTGGTATTTGGAAGAGAGTCTTACTCGGATACGATCCAAATAGAACCTGGTTTAGAGTCCGACCGGGACATAGGTGTAGTGTGCCCAAGAAGACATCTATATAAGGTGGATACGACATGACTGAAAGGTTACAGCTTATTCTAAGGTTTTAGAAACCCAGCCACCACCATCTCCCAAAGTCGTGTGATCGGATCTAGCAATCGGCTGCTCAGCGTTCCGCCCGGAACATGTGGATATGGTAGGCGTTGCACCTCCTCAATAGCTTTCTATGGGTATATCATTTGTATTATTCTGATAAGCGGTTAAAAATTCACATGCAAAATACAGTCCGCTGTTTGTGATCGAAGGCGGAATTTAGTGTTTTCAAAATTATTTTCAGACCACGAATAATTTGCAAAAACTTTATACAGAAAAAAGTTGCGTAAATCTAGTGTCATTCCAACGGTAATACTGTTTACCTCATTCCGACAAACGGTTAAGGAATAGCGGTCAAAACACGTCTCTGTTGTTTTATAACAGATTTCAGTGTTTGTAAAATTAATTCTTTTAATTTATGCCTTGTATTCTCTGAAATGGATGGATATAGTCCATATATTTGAACAAATTTAAGTACGCAGGGAAGCAAACCCTCTCCAAAGTGTGCAGGATAAAAAAACATGAAAATATGATTACCTTTCCATCGAACATGCGAGACCGTGGAGAGCTCCACCGTATCGAACGTCAACGATTCTTTGAAGTCTTGGGGAGCGCGAGCATATCCTGTGGGAAAAAAACATCATATGTTAGTGAAGATCCACATGGGTATATGCATATACTAGTACACCAGCAAGAGTAGTGGGCGTACTTATGACTCGTGTTTACATTCAACTGATTACCTGGAGTTAGCGGTGCTCCACAAATAAATCAAGCCATCATTTGATCCAGTCATGAGAATTTGAAGGTTTGGCTGATATACGACGACAGAAATGACCGGAGACCCCAAAGATTCAAGGGTATATACACATATCTTCCTCTCCATGTCCCATATCTGATTGGACAAAAACAAAGTAAATCATGATGAGCAGTGCTACTGGATTTGTCTAAAAATACACGTACGACATGAATATATATATTTTCGATGAGAACGACAACGGACCTTGGCAGTCTTATCATCAGAGCCAGTAACTAAATACTCCTGATCACCGGCTGTGAAGAAATGTAGGCAGTTCACCTCGCCCGAATGCCCAGACAACATCGTGTAGTCATTTTTGGGAGAATCAAGACTCCGAATCTGTACAAAGCATAGACATATCGGATATCAAAATCAAAGGTCCGCAACACTTGCCCTGACCATGCAAATTTATTTCGGTAGAGGGAGAAATAAGCCGAGACCTCCACTTTGTTCACATCTGAAGCAATAGCAATGGTGTCCATTCGGTTAAATGCGACTGGATATGGGCCGCGCATAGATCCCAGCACTCTAAATATTTGTATGCACTCCCAGCACTTGTCCCCGTCCCAGAGTTTAATTTCTATACCAGACACTGTCAGCAAATACGGCTTGGTTGGATGAACGGCCAGTGACAAGAAACCCTTCCTATTCATCCTCCGCGAGTACGCATCTACATATCCGGCACTCATACTCGTGATCTTCCGTATTTTTGGTTCATAGTTGTAGACATGGATGACACCTATTTCTGTCATAGCCACAAAGCATTGCTTTCGTGCAATAAATTTAACGCATATAACATCTGCATGTAATCAATTCATTATATTGGCATGCCACATTGCATGGTGGAAGAATTAACAGAAAAGCTAGGAATCATACCTTCATACATGGAGAGTCTAAGCGAATCCATTTTTCTCTGCCGTATAAACAAATCATTTTGTTAGTCAATGCAGACCAAAGAATGCACGCATAGAAAGCTACTATTGCTGGTTCAACTATTAGATGTCGAGATCCGAATTCCGATCGAGAAGGATCTCTTATATTTCAGAAGGAAAAAACTGGTTCCTCTGTACAACTAAATATCATTATCTTGCCCTGAATAGAGCTGAGTTACTTTAGTCTAAACAAATACTCCCTCCGTTTCTAAATATAAGACGTTTTGGTAGCTCAAAATAAACTAACAAAACTTTCTATAGTTAGAAACAGAGGTAGTACTTATATCTTGTCCTATTTCCAGTCGTGATAAAATTTCCTTTATACCATTGTCAATACATATTAGTTCCCTCTATGGCACGTTGTATCTCACGGCAAACACTGCTTTTTGGGCAGCAAAAGATAGTCACTTGCCTGTGTCTGGTAGTTCCAAATTCCAACATGTCCTTGTGATCCTCCTGTTATTATCCTAAAACGGAAAAAAACAAGTTGAGAAATTAACATAATATGTTCATTCTTACGCAAATTATACCTCCATCATATTCTCACTCGCATAAAAATAGTAAAAAAGTTATTTAGAATTATTATATTTATTAATGTAATGAATGGCATTATAGCCATTCTCTCTATTTTTTTCCACTTCATCCGTTGCGCAAGCTCGTGAGTCCCTCGCTATGTTACACGCCGTCCACCGTGTCACCGGGCTCCACTTCGACTTCGTCCTTCAGAGACCACACTGTCCCTCGCTGTCGTGCTGGAGGGCCGCCTCCTCTGGTCATATATCAGTCGTCGGCACTTACCGCCGAAGCGGCTGCGAATACCAGGCCACTGGTCTGCCGTGACCCCCGTCAGGACGAGCTCTTCCGGCGGCTCAAAGTACGCCGCCGCAAATTGCCAGCTGTGACGCATGCCGTCTAAGTACTTCGTCTCCTCGTCGATTGATTTTTGGAGGAAACTATAGCCTAGCACGCAAGGCACATGCCCGTAGCTAGCATTCTCGTCGAGACACGCACAACGCCGGCCATCGTTTTACAACAGTTAAATACGGATCTATCCCTCTGGCACATGAAATACTTGTCGCAGATTTATGCAAAATATAGGCTAAAATATGTATTTGGGACTACTTGTCGCAGATTTAGGCAAAACATAGGCTAAAATATGTATTTAGGACTACTTGTCGCAGATTTAGGCAAAATATAGGTTAAAATATGTATTTAGGACTGGAGGAAGTACCATTTAATAATAAATAAATAAAAGGAAATAATAATATAGGTACTAGTCCAACCTTTTTATGTACGGCTCCCTAAAGAATATTCATTCAAAAACAAATAAATCGAGTAAAAATAAGTCCTCTAAATTTTATAATTGATTTATAAAGAATTCGCTCACCATTGCTTTGCATGGTTTATGTCCCAGGAATGCATGTCGTAACATTTGTGTCCAAGACTCTGGTGGTACCATTTACCAATATCTAAAATCTGATTAAATAAGGCCACAGTTAACATTTGGTAACCATCTCAAACGAAATTACTATTTTTACTGCACAATATACGGGTACAAATAAATTTCAAGAGAAAATAAAAATACATACCTTTATTTTGGGCGACATTGGCTGCTAAATAATGACCATGCATGTAATTGCCATCCGGAACAGCCACCATACACCAAAACAAACATATAAATTAAAGGAAAAACGGGGAAAAGGAATATAAAGGGGGAGGCTAGTGGATAATAGGACTCATATGTCATTTGTTTATCTTTGTTCTAAAGAACATTCCACCTTAATTTTAGTGAGACCCACAATCTTCATATTGATACTTAAATAGTAATAGTCTTTGAAGGTCACGATCAATTATATTTCCTTGAAAACTTAAAAGTACAAAATCCACCTTGGATAACGATAATTCCTTTCTGAACTCAGACATTAGAAACAAACATTTTGTTGGTGTTGTTGTTTTGAAGGGCCTAATCCACTAATCCGCATAATTTGTTCCCTATTTCAAAAAGCTGTAACTCTAACCTTCGACGGCATTATCTCTTGTCAGGTAGTATGAACACCTATCAATTTCACCTCCTGCACTTCATTTCCCATCTCTTTGACATCCTCAAAAAATGTGTCGCTTTGGAATTTGTCGATGTGTTCGTCTCCCAGTATTGTGATCTTGAGGATCATACAGATGTTTCTCCTTTCTAGCTCATTTCTCTCTTCCGTTGTCAGAACGAGAGTGTAAGTGGACCTGGGCGGCACAAGGCCGCACAGTGGCAATTTTACAAAGCACGGCCCAGACTTATTGCTCCTGTCCATAAGCCTAAATGCCACTTGTTGATTCGTATTGTTTGTTAAGTGCAGTGAGCACGGAATCACCTTGTTGGATTCGAACGGGAAGTAGAGCACGGGCGGGTGAACGTCAAGCAACTTGCTTTGTCCACCTGCAGCTGGGATTACATGCACATTTTCCATTTCAGCCAGCCTATCCATGATATCTTTCATACTATCTGGTCTGTTCGCTGGGTCAGAGTCAATGCACTGTATCGCAATCTCAGTGCATACTTTTATTTGTTCCCACTCTGAGTTTCGTTGAGATATGTCCAACCTATTATTCCAACTTTCAAGTACCTAGGAAGTTCCGATCACAAATTATGATATCGATCAGTAACATCTCCATCATTATATAGAAAATTAAAATATAAACCCAGAACTCGATGGTTACATGCCAATCACACCAATCCAAACAACTACTCCCTCATTAGAATGTGCACTCATTGCTTCTAGTCAGATGATCTAACTGATCTAGCGTAAATTGCACTACTTCCGCAAATAACAGTATATTTATATTTACATGTAGGACCTGTAGTTTTGTAGTAGTGCTATATGTTAGATTACTGTGCTACTAATCCCTTTGGTCTTTGTGCTAGTCTTTTACTGCTATTTAAGTCAGCTGTACGCCACCCTATGTGGCTATGTGAACAGGCCCCTTGGGCCTCTATATATTGTAATCCCCTGTGTAAACATAATTAAGGATGCTAAGCCTATTGGCTTTACTGTCTATCACTATATATGTGTACGCCTTTGGATACCATGTTCATATTGTTTCTTGTGAACAAGCAAACTAGCGACCAAGAAAAACATTATGACAACATCTATAGCCGATTTATGTTTTGCACGACTTGATGTGCTCCCAAAGATGATAGCATTATGCGAACAAAAGGAGAACGACATTAATGTAGTTCCTGGTATCTAGAAGTACAATAAAAGAGATAACAGCACTATTTCTAACCCAAGACTTGCCCTTAGCTTGGAAATTAAGCCAGACGTTCAAAACCTTGTTCTTACCTCATGAACAGCTTGATACCCCTTCTTTCCCGTTATTATCTCTATGATCAAAACGCCAAGACTGTACAAGTCAAACTTCTTGGTGATTCGCTTGCTGTTGAATTCGGGTGCCATATATCCACTGCATGAAAATATACATGGCCCGATCAAGTCATACACACGAGAAGTTCACTACAAATTAAAGCTGACAAAAAGTAAATATTAAAGTGTCAGTAGGTAGCTTACCACGTGCCAACCACTTTTGTAGCAGTGACATAGGCTTTGTCTTCTCTAAAGCACCTTGAAAGACCAAAGTCAGTAATTTTCGGAACCTCGTTCTCACCCAGTAGTATGTTTCCTGGTTTAAGATCCAAGTGCACTATACTTTCCTGGTGAAGGTAAGATAATCCTTCACATATTCCTTTTATAATCCTGTACCGGTTTCTCCATGGAAGTCCCGTGGATGGATCTACAAATAGAATGCAAGAAGAGGCGTTTAGTTTTTAAGATACTTAGTGTTCTTGAATTTTTGAAGACATGCTGACAGTATACAACAAATAGATAACTGAGCCTTGTTATTCTAATTTGTCGACTTTGAAATAGTCATCACAAGTCAAGCTAGTCCCACACAGTTTCTAAGATGTACCACTAGAATATTTTCACAGGATAAAATAGTCAACCTCTTGGACCGTTGGCTAGATAGAAGAACCTTTCATTGACTTACAACTCGAGAATAACTAAATGTTTATTGAGATTAATCTGTCACTTGAACAAAGTAACAAAAAAGTAAATATCGAAAGAAGTTAATGTTAGGCTGGACATGATCGATGTACCTTTGATACAGCCATCAAGAGCTCCGTTAGGAACATACTCAAAGCAGAGTAATCTTTTTTCTTTGTTCGACTTGACAAATTTTCCCTTGTTCCTTCTCATATCCCATTGTGTGTCACCACAATATCCAAGGAATCGTACTATGTTTTTATGCTTCACGCTCAGGAGACATTCAAGCTCTCTTTTATATTCTTTCTCGTCCATAGACTCTTCAGTTATCTTCTTAACAGCAACGAAATCATTTTCAACCATTCCCTGCACCCACAAGACGTATTTATTTTCAGCATGCGTGCACTCTGTTTCAGATAAAATTTGATCAGTTTTAACTGTACGTACCTTATAAACCTCGGCGAAGCCTCCGCTGCCAATTATCAGCTCCTGGGAGAAATTATTCGTGATTTTTGACAAAACTGACAATGACAGGGCCCCAGGTTTCATGTCTTCATCATATAGCATGCGGTGCAGGTCACTTACTGTAGTAATTCTAGCTCGTGGATTCATTGGACACCCCACTTTTTATACTAGCGTACAGTTACCTAGCTTGAAACAAGAGAACGCGTGTTACTTGTGAGGCCAATTGCTAGACAACATTAACTTCCCAATTACTGAAGTAATTATTCTCATGACATGGACCATAAATTTACAGAAACGAAATCAACTTCTGTTCTACAAAAGTACAAATAGAAAACTTGACTCTAATATAGGCTAGCTCTGTTTGTATTCAATGCATGGGCAGATATCTCTAATTTGAACAGAGAGAAAGCATATATATCACAATAAGATGTCCGGAAACACAGCAAGCATATCTTATCCAGAAACCAAACCCTGCCGCTTTTTTTCTCTACCTGTTAAGATCTACTGCTAGAAAAGCTTGGTAAGTAACTACATATGTTAAACCAGAAGCAGGGAGCTGCGATGATGCTGAACACGGTTAAGCAGAGGTGCTGAAAGAGAGGACGGATGGAAATTACCTGGCTGGAGAAGCCCTTGCCGCCGCCTAGTAAATTAGCAGTTTTCAGATCTATGTTGCCTAGTCTGCTGAAGTAGAGGTGCTGAAAGGGAGTGGAAGGGAGGGGAGTTTAGTAATGGGGAGGTGAGGGGATGTGATATACTATCATATCAGAGAGCTGACGTGAGATCTAGATCTGCATTCAGATATGGTTAACATACATACGAGCAAAAGGACACGCGTAAAAGTAAGACGGACTACTCTCCAAATCATACGAGCAAAAGGACACGAGTAAAATAAATGATTGATAGACTCCGGAGAATCACAGAAAACGCATTTATTACAACCATTCCATTTACGCCGTGCCAGGTTATCCTTTGTCAAAATAACTTTCTTATGAAGGAACCACATAAAGATCTTCATCTTTAACGGAACCTTTAGTTTCCAAATATATTTGCGTAGGAAAAACGTGTGACCATTTATCAGATCCGCGTAGAAAGATTTTACAGTAAAAGATCCCGACGGAGTAAGTGACCAAACAAACTTATCTGGTTCGTTTGTCAATATGACCAACATTAGTCTCTGAACTAAATGAAGCCATGTGTCCCAATTGTTTGTAGACATAACCCTTCTAAACCCAACATTTAAAAGATTCAATGATAGCACCTCGTGGACCAAGACATTTCTTCGTCGCACGATATTATAAAGGGACGGATATTGTTGAGCCAGAGGCGTATCTCCTTGCCAGAGGCGTATCTCCTTGCCATATGTCTTCCCAGAAATGCGTGTTTTGACCATTACCTATTGTAAAGGAACCTCGATCGAAGAAGTCACTTTTGACTCTCATTAGGCCCATCCAGAACTGAGAATCAGTGGGCTTTGTTGTCACTTGTGACAAAGTCTTGTTTTTGAGATACTTGTTATGAAGAAGTTCCTGCCAAACTCCCACCTCATTCAAAAGTTTAAACAACCATTTGCTTAGTAGACAATTATTTTTGATGTCTAGTACCTCAACACCTAGCCCACCTTGATCTTTAGGTCTACAAATTATATTCCATTTGGTTAAGCGATACTTAAGCTTCAACTGGTCACTTTGCCAGAAAAAAGCGTGACCTATACAAATCTAATCTTTTCCGTGCCCCTTTAGGTATTTCTAGAAAAGACAATATAAACATGGGAAGACTCGTAACAACGGAGTATTTGAGGATAAGCCTATCCCCATATAAGAGAAGCTTTCCTTGCCAGCATCCCAATTTCTTCTCGAACCGGTTCTCCACTGGATTCCATTCTTTGTTAAGCAATGTTCTATAGTGAATTGGTATACCAAGATACCGGAAAGGAAGAGAACCAGCAGTGCAAAGAATGAGTGCAAAGTCATGTATGCAGATTGAGTCAATGAGTGTATTAACTTGGTTCCAAGGGAGCAAATCAAGCTAAGGATCAAACTATAAGAACATAAGAAAAATAATGCATCATATGACCACTCCTGTTAGCTCAACTGGTTGGGGGGAGTAGATGTACAAAAGCGGCATGGGCAGATATCTCTAATTTGAACAGAGAGAAAGCATATATATCACAATAAGATGTCCGGAAACAGAGCAAGCATATCTCATCCAGAAACCAAACCCTGCCGCTTTTTTTCTCTACCTGTTAAGATCTACTGCTAGAAAAGCATGGTAAGTAACTACATATGTTAAACCAGAAGCAGGGAGCTGCGATGATGCTGAACACGGTTAAGCAGAGGTGCTGAAAGTGAGGACGGATGGAAATTACCTGGCTGGAGAAGCCCTTGCCGCCGCCTAGTAAATTAGCAGTTTTCAGATCTATGTTGCCTAGTCTGCTGAAGTAGAGGTGCTGAAAGGGAGTGGAAGGCAGGGGAGTTTAGTAACGGGGAGGAGAGGGGATGTGATATAGCTGACGTGGGGAATTTTAACCTTTTTTTTTTCCATCCTCACCGATGACATTGCTCCGTTTACTATCTTTATACGCGTTTCTACAAATTTACCATCATAAATAGTAATCCTCCTACATTTTTGTCATTTTTATTGAGGTGGCACACCAGCGTGGCAAGGAGCCAGGGAAGGCCTATAAAGCATGCGAAATGACCTATGTACCTCTGCTGCTTCTCTCCCTCCGATCGCTAATGCATGGGCCCCACATGTCACATTTGTCTTCAACCCTCGCAATCACCCGCTCAGCATCGGCAGCCGCACGTACAGCGCCATTCCGTCCTCGACATGTGGGTGATGGCGCCGCTCAGACCTAATAAAATAAATAAAGCAGCACCATAGTCACACGCCTATATATACAGAAAAGATTATAAGAGCAGCACAATGCATTCAGGCATGGTCTTTTTTTGCCAGAACAGCGACCCTATGTATAATCAAAATAAATACGTACACAAAGAAAATGAATTCAAGGGATCAGAGGCATAATCAAAATGAATACCATACGAAGACCAAACAAGATCAGGGAGGAAGAAATGGAGCAAAGCATGTATTTACATAAGTGCTATCCATTCACAGATGTACGGATGCGCTAAACTAATATGGAGATGGGGATGGGGATTAATGGAGAGAATCACGTGTACCATCATAAACAAGAAGTAGATTTGGGGGAAAGAACAACATCTTTTGCAAATCCAAGGCACAGAGGTGTTCCCGTTGCAAGAAAACGAATGGATCTATATTCATCTATGCATCACTACATAATAAATGGAGAGATGGGGATGGAGGGAAGCACCTGAATCCCTCAACCCACAGTACAAATGAGAGGAGGGAAACAGAGGAGACTGCAATGGGACCAACACAGAGGAGAGGAATGACCTTGCTTCACCTGGGAGACGCCACGAATGGAGCAGGGGGCGCTGCTGTGCACGGACAGGGGGGACTGGAGGGGATGGCCGGTGACGGAGAGGCAGAACCTGAGGTCGGCGCCGCCGCCGTGTTGGGGCCCACCGTCGCCCCGCCTATGCGGCATGAGGGGCGTGGACGAGGACAAGGGCGGCCGCCGCCGCGCGGAGGCCGGCCACCGCAGAGGGGGATGACTTGTTGACGCCGCTAGCTCCCCTTGCTCGGTGGTATGCACGTCCCGATGGAGATCTTCTTCGCCAGAGGAATGCTCGCGGCAGACATCTTCTAGGGGGATCAAGAGACTGGAGAAGAGAACAAACTAGAGGATGGTTGCCTTGGATTTGATGACATCGTCACCAGAGGTACGTTCACCTACATTTTGGCATCGATCACCGACAGATCGTTTCTTGAAGGTCCCAGTCCTGGCTCCTTTTGTGTTTGTTTTAGAGAGCTTCAATGCTAAAGAATGGATTAGGGTTCAGAGGAGAAGAAATAGAGTAGCTCTTCGTCGAGCTCAGGCTCTAGTGAGATTCATGGCGTGCCATAGTGGTCGTCGGCGATCACCTCCGCACATTTCGGATAAGACATGCATAGGCGATGTCGGATCCTATTTCAAAAAAATTCAAAAGCTTGGGTGCAATAGGCATAAGGCCCATAAAGTCATTGTCGGGTTCATAAACCCGGGGTCCCTCATGGACCTGCTTCCCAGCAAAAGCTCGGCCTAGTAGACGACGTTGCGAACGACGCACAACTCCTGGGCCGGCCTAAAAAACCTAACGACAGGCCAGGAGGGCGATCCAGTCTTCGACCGGAAGGCCTGGCCAAGAAGGAACGGCGCTTCCATCGCTTCCGACTCCGGCCCGCCTCTCCGACTGGAAGGCTTGGCCAAGGAGGACCGGCGCTCTTCTCCGACTCCGGGCCGCCTCTCCGACTGGAAGGCCTGGCCAGATTTGCTCCGACTCCGGCGCTCGCTTCTGACTCCGACCCGCCTTTCCGACTGAAAGGCGTGGCCAAGAAGGAACGGCGCTCGCGTCCGACTCCAGCCCACCTCCGATCGGAAGGCCTGTCCGAGAAGGGACGGCGCTCACCTCCAACTCCGGTCCGCCTCTCCGACCGAAAGGCCTAGCCAAGAAGGGACGATGCTCGCCTCCGACTCCGATTCGCTTCTCCGACCGGGAGTACATCGAACCTCTACTTATAGCTCTTCTCTGATCGGGAGACCGGAGCCAACTGGGAAACGACCGACCGGGGACACCCGCTCGGTGAAGACCCAGGAAGAGGACAGAGTAAGTAAGGCAGGGCGCTCCAGTCAAACACAATATCAAAGGCCGTACCCTGCACACCTGCAGGGCAGTGCTGTCAGGCCGTGTCAAAAGGATGCACCGCAACCTTCCAGACATGTCAGAACATGAACAATGTTGTGAGCGCCGACATTTATCCTATAGTATGGTAGACGCCGACATCTGCCATACCAGAAGAAGACGATGGAACATACCACATGCATCTGAACATCAACAGTGTTGTGGACGCCGACAAACCGCCTTATACCCGACGGCATGGGCAACAAGACTAGCTAGCACACACACTCTTTCTCTCACACTCCCTCTTGTAAAAGCCGTCCCCTTCATCTATAAAAGGGGATGTGCTCTCTCCAAAAAAGAGACGATTCGACCACCAGGATGATTCAATCGATTCACGAACGAGTCGAACGACCATCCAATGATTCCAACGAACAATAGACGTTCGAACACTTAGCGCACGCCGGAGCTCCCATCGTTCTCGGCCCTTCGGTCCAGAGTCTGACCGGACCTCTAATACCCCCTATCTTTCTCCCTCTCATTTGTAACCCCACAGTAAACTTCGAGCACCTGGGCTCAGAAATAAAGTCACTGACCGACTCAAACGGGACGTAGAGCATGTTGCCTGAACCAATATAAACCCTGTATCATTGAGTGCTAAGCCACATCCGATCACAACGTACGGCAAAACTATAAATATTTACGTGTTGGTCACTTTCTACACCGACAGTCATTGTTGATAGAACGGCTCAAACACACGGTCACAAGGACCTAAGACTGAGCCCAGCTCTTAATCGTTCAGCGAGCCCAAGACTTATGGCCATCTACTCTTCCTCACAAGGATCAAGTTTCGTCAACGTCGTCTCCTTGTGTCGATCGAGTTAGGGCTATGAGCATGGCGGGGCACGAGGATCACTACCCTCTAAGGATGAAAACGGTACGAAAATATCTCGTACCGAACCGCATCGTTTTCTACATTTAATCCGATCGAATTCGTATTTTCGGACAAATTCGAATTCGGTTCAAAATTCGGAACATCAAATTCGAAATCGGAACGAAAACGGTTTAGATATTTTTTCGACCGTTTTCTACTTTTCTACTTTTAATTCGGAATATCCCGAATTCGAAATTCGGTTTAAACCAAATTTGGCCCACTACAAGTCCAACCTTAGAAAAATTATATCTTTTTCATACGATCTCAGATGAAGATGATTTTTATATGAAAATTGTAGCTCTCGACGAGATCTACAACTTTCTAGTTCTTAGTTTTTTCATTTGATGTCTTGAAGATGTTCAAAAAAATTAAACAATGTCAGCGATATATTAATCAGGTACCGGCGCTTGTTGCCTTAAAAAAATCATATCTTCCTTACGGTGTCGAATGGAGATACTTTTTAAGAAAGTTGTAGGACTTATTAATTATTATGTACTTGTTAATTGTTATGCACTTGATCCTACGGGTCAATATTCCGTATTAATTTTTCATATACAGACCGTGTTCGACATAATTTCGCTCGAATTAGTTCGTTTTCGAAATTTTTGATATTCCGTAAGTTCGTGTTCGTTTTCGTGTCCGGCTTTACCGCTTTCGTTTTCGTTTTCGTATTCAAATGTAAAAGTAGAAAAGAGTCGAGAGTTTTTCCGACCGTTTCATCCCTACTACCCTCTGGAGTCACTGCAGAGAGCTATTGTGAACGTCAACAACCCGCGCAGATGCGGGGTGCCATCGACGTCAACAATCAACCACCGTCGTAGAGGTACCAGCCTCCTCCACAAGGTGGTTATGGTGGGGGGTGCTATGGAAGAATCTGTGAGACGGGGGAGGAGGGTATGCTGGCCGGGGAGCACAAGGCTTCCAAGTTCCAACAACAATACAATATCTCTAGTTTTAAGTTTGGCTCAGGTTGGAATCAAGGTTATAACAATTCATGGGCATATGACCAGCAAGGGTACGATGATCAGGGTTTTGGAGGTGATTTTGACTCTTTTGATGAGGGCTACTTCGAGGATGGCAACGATTTCAATCATGGGTCAGGAGCCGTGGTGATTTTAGATATCGTCACACGTTCCGACAACAGTTCTATGGTAACCGTAACAAAGGAGGCTCTAGGGGAGGTTATCATGGCGGAGGCCGCGTAAACCGTCCTATGGGAAGACACCATCCAAAACCGCCTGCCGCGGTTGATGCTGATCAGATCGGGACGTGGGTCCACTTTCCTTTCCCACTCTTATTGGGGATTTGAAATGGGAGACCTTACAGCTCCTCCGGGACCTGGAGTTTTTTGTTGAAGGTTGGGAGGTGAGCCAACGGTGCGACACCAGCCTTCTTTGGCACACTATCCTGGTCGGAGGTGGCTCAGCTCTGGCTTGCCCTCGATTCAGACAAGGCTCGGAATGTGTCGTTGGAGCCCCGACTTTCCACGGCATAGGCCGACATCCCCGACATACAGGTTCAGTTGGACTAGATGCTGGCCGAGCAGCGCGAGGCGGTGGACAAGCTTAGTGCGGAATATGCCCTCCATCAGTTGGAGATCCTCTCACGTCTCCAGGCGGCGAAGCAGCAACAGAAAGGTAAAGAGCTCTTAGTGCCTAAGGTGAGCGAGCTGGAGGCTGCCAAGGCGGAGCACGAGAAGCTGCTGGACTAGGCCCACCGGTAGAACGATGTTGTTGCGGCCAGGCATGCCGTGCTGGTTGCCCATCCGAAGGACGAGATGGCGTTGCTTTAGTCATTGCAGGAAGGCATCGCGACGATGACCGGTGTGCTTCTATTTGTAGGAAGAACATTTTGAAAATGCTGCCCTCCCTGAACCAATACCTTTGCCTTAACCATTTTTCAAGTGTAAGTTGAATCAGAGCTTAGCTCTTGCCAACTTGAGTTGGACGCGAAGAGTGGGCGTTGAGTGACTTACACGCTACTTGGGCGTTTTACGTGAGGATTAGTTAAGGACTTGCTAATTTTTTAACACGCTTCATGTTTTGCTCCTCCCATTCGCATGCAGCGAGTTCATGGCTTGGAGCCCTCTGCCAACCCGCACAACCTTTGAGGCGCGAATAGGTAGCCGAAGTTAGAAAAGCATGGGCCCGAACCGGAACATGCTACTGGGTTGGATTTCCAGCGGGGATGTGAGAGGGAGGTGTTAAAAAATAGGAGCTTGTTGCACACCGAGATTTGTGGTACCTTTGCCTTATGATGCGTAGGGTTCCGTGAGTCCACCGGGTTCCCACATATGTCGCAGTGGTGGTGGCAGCTCCGAAGCACCGTCTAGCTTTGTCTCGAGTCAGGGTGACCTGCCTCATGAACCTAGCAACTTTGATTAGCCCTCCCGTAATGCCAGGTAAGAAGGTTAACAGGATTTTAAGCCGGTAGTAAAGAAAACAAGGTTTTCTGAAAGGCTGGCTTCCGCTTCGGGCGTGTCCCCTTCCTTAGCCATTTTTCGCACGTAAGCCAAATCGGAGCTTAGCTCCTGCCAACTTGAGTTGGATTCGGAGTGGGCGTTGAGTGACTTACAACGTTACTTGGGCGTTTGGTACGGGGAGGCTGCGTGAGACTTGCTGGGTATTGAACACTATCCCTGCTTTGACCTTTGCGTTTGCATGCAGCAGGTTTCTAGCTTGGAGCCTTCTGCCGACCCGTCAGAACCTCGAAGCGCGTCCTGACAGCTGGTTAGAAAAGCGTGGGCTAGAACTAGACATGCTACTAGGGCAGGCGACTGGCAGGGATAGCAGGCGTGTTTAGTTTTAAAATTTTTGGCTTTTAGCTACTGTAGCATTTTCGTTTGTATTTGTTAAAAATTGTCTAATTATGGACTATTTAGGCTTAAAAGATTCGTCTCACGATTTTCTCGGCCAACTGTGTAATTAGTTTTTTTTTTCGTCTACATTTAGTACTCCATGCATGTGCTGTAAGATTTGATGTGACAGGTACTATGCAAAATTTTTTAAATTTTAGGGACATCTAAACGGGGCCTAAGATAGGGAGATAACGAAAAACGGAGTTTGGTGGATGGGCAAACCCCTCCGATGTTACCTCCACCATAAGGCGTGATGAAGAGGATGTAGGCCTTTCGAACCGGCGCCACGGGTTGAGGATGACGAACCTTCTTTCGTACCCTAGTCTAGGCACAGACCAGCTTTCCCTGCTTTGGACAAGGTTATTTCATCTCGCAACCATATAAATTAGTTAGTTCCGGGGATGCCAAGTCGCAGATTTATAAGCAAGTCACGATAAAATGACATGCTAGGTACGAGCCCCCGAGAGGGCGGACTCATCTTTAAGCTTGTTTTGTTGCGTTAGCTGTCTTTTCATGTGTAAGTCGAATCGGAGCTTAGCTCTTGCCAACTTGAGTTGGACGCGAAGAGTGGGTATTGAGTGACATACACACTACATTTCGAGAGGTTGCGGGCATCGTTTAGGCCCCGTTCGCGTGCCTTTAAATCCGGTTTGATTTACTTTTTTTTTATTTGGAACAGTATTTTCCTTTCATAAATTACTCCAGCATTTCTTCAAACCATCCAAATTTCTTCAGAATTTCTCCAAGCGAACAGGCCCTTAGTTTGTTTAATTTTAATGAAATTAAAAATCCTATGTTATTTATGTCACCGACTAGTGGGCACGGGCGGACTGGGATGACGCCGTGTCCGTGCGGACGCAAACGAAACACAGATTTAGGCCGAAATTAGATCCACACGGCAAAGAAACGGACTGCCCCAATAATCAGTCTGTTCGGAAGACCGTATCGTATCGTGTATTATTTACTGCTGACTGGTTTGGTGTGAGAGAAAAACACTGTTTTCGACTGGAAATTTAATGTATCGCCCCGTTGAGTCGAGATTCGCGTGGACCAAATGAATCGCCGCATTGAAAATGGTCTATGTCGCGACTGTGACCACCCCACCCCACCCGAGATCCTTTCAAGTAGTCATTACGGCTCCAAAAACCAACCCACCCCAGCCCGACCAGCTAGCACGCCGATAATTTTCAGTCCCGCCTATCAATGCGTAGTAAACAGTAACTGGCCAGCAGGTCCACGTCCTTGTTGTTTCAAAGTCTCTAATAAATATGGCCCCAACACCAAGCAGCAATTTTCAATCCCAGTCACAGATTTACATGGCAACTGGTCGGCTCGTGCACATCCCGTTAATAAGATTCCATCTACTATGAGCAGCAATTTTCAAACCCACCCACCGATCTGTGGTAAACGCTAGCTGGCTGGCAGATGCAAAGGATTGGAGTCGAGGTGGAGAAGAATATGACAAGCGAGCCAGCTCCTATGTTCGAAAACAGCATTTTGACTATTTAAAAAAATCAGAAAAAAAATACCTAGACCTAGATAATGTCATGATTTACGAACGTGCAAAATCTAAACTCAAAACACCTTATATTCGGAGCTAAAAATGACAAAATCTGACTTTTGAAGTTGTGAATAGTGCAAATTTTCAAACCTCTCAAATCTGTCAGATTTATCTTTTTTGCAAAGCCACGAATATAAGGTATTTCAAGTTGAGATTTTACACGTCGGTTAAGTACAACATTGTCTCACGCCCCCAATATCAGGGCGGCGGCCTCAGCCGCTAGACGCAACGCGGTGCACGGCTCCCTAGCGGCGGTGGCCCGTCAGGCACGCGAGGCGGTGGTGGAGGCGAGACGGAGCCGGTAGACGGAGGTCGACGCCGAGAACCAGGAGATGGAGGAGGCGGCGCCGCAGTCGAAGGTTTTGGAGGCGGCGGAGAGGGACAGAGCCTGCTTCAATGTCGATATGGCGGCGGTGGCAGCGAGGGACATAGCAAGCTGAGACACCGAGATGGCGGCGGCGTTGCAGCGCCGAAAGGAGGAGGAGGACAGGGACAGAGCCCGCTTTATGCCTAGGAACGTGCGTCGACGTGCCGCCTTGGCAGCGGCACGCCGGGCGATGGAGGCGCACCTCGACAAGGCTGGCCCCTCCGGCCACGCCAGGGTGGACAACGGCGAGGAATAGAAGTGCCGTCATAGGGCGTAGGACGGCGAGGATACGGCCATCGTAGTTTAGTTTAAAAATTCTATGTAATGAAGGTTAATTTTGGCCAAATGTGATGAAAACTGCCTACCTTAATTTCTGAGTCACTTACCTCCCGAGCGGCCGCATTTCTAGCCCAAATTTGGGCCAGGAATGCCTCGGTCCGCACCCTCCTATCAGTATGGATCGCACCGCTGGGATGCCTCCCGTATCCACGCGGACACGTTCAGACAGTCTCGGTCCATTTGGGTCGGCTCGCTGGAGATGCCCTTAGCCCTCTAGACCTCCACCCCGAAGCGTCCTCGGACTGCGCTACTGCAGGCATTCGTGCTAGTACCCGGGTAGGTTGATGCCAGTGCTTGTTTTCGTTTGCTTGCTTTTGCCGGCATGCTGGGGCAATCATTTTACAACCTCCGACCCATAATACTTGTTGCTGAAACGAATGAATAGACACACTAAAATGTGTCTAGATACATGTGATTCAGCGACAAGTATTATGGATCGGAGAGAGTACTTGCTTTTTGTGTGAGCCAGCCTATGCTGCTGAGGGATGGAGCCCCACTACCTTCGCCGCCTCTTGGTAGCGTGGAGCCTCGTCTAGCTGGTCCTGCTGCTTCACGCGAGGAAAGGGCATTGGCGGACGGTTTTGCGACAAGAATGGGAGCCCACACCCTTATGCCCTGAGACGCGGGCCCACTTTCCTTTGCCACTCTTGTTGGGGATTTGAAATGCGGGACCATACAGCTCCTCTAGGACCTGGAGTTTTTTTGTTGAAGGTTGGGAGGTGAGCCGACAGTGTGACACTAGCCTTCTTTGGTGTGCCATCCTGGTCCTTGAGCTAAGCAGCCAGCTCGAGCATAATGCTGCTGAGGATTAACAACCTTTTGTTTTATGCATAGCGGGAGCACGATACTCCCCATGAGTTTGCCGAGGTGGTGGCTCCTTGGTCGGAGGTGGCTTAGCTCTGGCTTGCCCTCGATTTAGAGAAGGCCCGGAATGTGTCGTTGGAGCGCCGACTTTCCACGGCACAGGCTTACATCCCCGCCATACGAGTTCAGTTGGACTAGATGCTAGCCGAGCAGCGCGAGGCGGTGGACGAGCTTAGTGCGGAATAGCCCTCCATCAGGCGGAGATCCTCCCACGTCTCCAGGCGGCAAACCAGCAATAGAAAGGTAAAGAGCTCTTAGCACTAGTAGAAATATCCACTTCTATAATGATCAACTTTCGTCACTGAATAAGCCAAATTCGTCATAGTTTCAGTTTTATGACGAATTTATGACGAAAACTATGACGAAAACCAATTCGTCATAGAAGTCGCGTCACACTTCAAATTATATGACGATTTTCGCAAAACGTCATAGGAGTGGCTTGATCTGTGACGAAAACAGAACGTCATAGAACTGTTTTGGCATGCGTGGCAGTGGAGCTGCCACGCTGGTGGGTGCTTATGTTGGAGATGCTTTCCATATGTACATGCTATAGCCGCTTGCATTGGAGATGGTTCAGATACGTGTCACCTTCTTATTGCACAACGTCGCCATCTCTGGTTCTTTCACGTTTTAAGTTCTTACTGGACCACGTGTGTAACACCTCTGGTGTTACGATCTTGCTTAGTGCTTAGATTAAGGCCTAAAAGAAATTAACAAAATAAGTTTTCGGGTGTTAAAATTTTTAAAACTTATAAGAAATGATAATTAAATTGTAGGTCTTATTTTTATGAGAAGAGAAGCGAACGGGATATTGCGAGTTAGTTCAATTAATGTGTAAACATGTTTATGAAATTCTAATAAGAAAAATAGGATAAGTTGTTGTAGATGTTCGGTATGAAAAATAGTTTCTGTAAATGAAAATATGACATAGCTTATAATTAGAAAGTGCCATTTTTGAAGAATTATAGTGTGCAAAATACTTAAATAGTGCTTTCATATTTTGTTTCCATGAGTTAGTACGAAGTATGGACTAGGTCATGACATGTTGTCTAGTTGAAATTGATGAAGTTCCGACCTTTTAAAAATTCAATCAAAGGTGTTAATGGTTGTTTAGTTCAAGCGGGACTCTCGTCCTTTCTAAGTCTGTAACGATAATCGACGATGCTATTTCGACATTAAATTCGAACAAAAATGATTAAGCAAATTTTTATATGTTGGAGCACTATTAGTTGCTCCAAGGTGAGCACTTGAGCATAGTGTAGGTTATAGTCATGTTAGGTTTTGCGATACTCTCACAAAAAAATTGTTCGAATTTCGCTAAGAACGCACTGCGAATTATAATCTGGTGCTCATTCACGAACCAACGTTTAGCGCGATGAACCCAGATTGGCATGCTTCTATCTCCCCTTCTGGTTATCCTCTTCACGTGCCGGTCGTTTCTTTGGAATGTTGGTACTACGGGCCTAGGGATAGGAGAGTTGATTGAGCCTCAAACATGATCGTTGACAATTTTTTGTTTGCTTTAAAACTCATGCGTAGCTCCCTATCGGACCGTTCGGCCGGGAGTGTACGGTAACCACGTTGGCGTGCGCGCGTGACCATAGGCTGGCGGGAGCTACCCTCGGTCTGGCCGTGCCCTGGCTGCGGCGCCTACTGCTGGCCGATGGCCTCGGCACTCCCCTCGGCAGCCGCTGCCACCGGGCCTGGCGTGGTCGTAGCCGCTCTCCATCGGGCGCGAGCTGCTATCGACCGTAATGCCATCTACGCGCGCGTACAGGGAGGTGCCCTTGTCCGTTGTTGTTCGGTCACTGCAGCACTCGCTCTCCGCCACTCATCTCACCTACCTCACCCCTGTCCGACACGCTTGAGAGGACTGAGCCGATGTTGCCTGCTTCCCTCTCTGCCTCGCCCTCGCTCTCCCTCTCCTGGGTCTCTCCCTTGCTCTACTGATCACAAGCACATGGCATGGCCGTGGGGTCGAGCCTTGCGCTGCTCCCCTCCCAACCTGCCGAGCTCCTGCACCCTCCCCCCTTGTTCTTGTCGCGCACCAAGGCCGCCATGGCTAGGGAAGCTCCCGCGGACACCGTGCGCGTGGCCGGGCCACTGCCGGCTATGCCCGGCCAAGCCGTCACCACCACCGCCTCCGCCTATTCCTCCTATCCGCCTGGCGCACCTTGGCTGAGTCAGAGATCGCTGGAGCCGCCTCGGCGTCAGGCTACCGCCGCCTCTGCTGTGCATGCGCGCAGCCACGCCACCGCGGGCTGCCTCCAGGTGAACCACGTATTACCTAGGCGAGCGCGGGTGGCTGCCGCGGTCCCCGCGACAACACCGCCCGTCGGCGAGCCTCCCCTTCGGCCAGGAATCGGGCGGCGCACTGCCTCCCCTGCTCGTTGCTCTACTCTGATTCAAGAGAAGGACCTCGGGTGAGAATAGAAACAAGTACAGGGTTCCCAATACAAATCCATGACTCATATGAATAGTGATGCATAGTGTGTGTTGTACTACGGGTTGGTTTAGTGAAATCCAAGGGGCTTTAGCACAAAGTGTGTCCTATTAGGTTTTTTCTTTTTCTTTTATGATTAAACGGCTACAACTTTGGAAAATCATAGTAATTAGTAGAGAAATCATAAAAAGAAAAATAAATATGTTTTGGAATCCTTGTGACTAGCTCTATGCAGTAGATAAATTATGTCATCTGCTTTAGTATGAAGTTTTTCGTGTAGGTGTAATCTAGCCTTTATGTTTATTTAATAAAGCATGTTGTATTAATCCAAATGTAGTGAAATTTTTATGGTAGACTAGTGTGGATGTGTTTGTGCTATGGTAAAAGTTTCATGTTTAGTGGATGCTTAATTACTGAGTTATTAATTTATCATGTGTCATATGCTTAATTACAATTAGATCTTGATTATGTTGTAGTAATTAAATTGCTCATTCGAAAATTATGATATTCACAAAGTAGCTATGTTTAGTTTATGGATGTGTATTTAGTAGGTTGAATTGGCTTGTACTTGTGTGTTTTAATATATAAAAATACAAAGTTGCTTGATGACTATTAGCTACCCTAGTCACTCGACGACGTGTTGCTTGTCTTTTAGCATTTGTAAATGCCTGTGTATGCTTGTTTGACCGAAGCATGCATTGCATATTTAAATATCATAATAGGAACGATGATGGGTCATGAAACCAACTGGGTAGCTGGAAATATGGTGCGATCGATCATGTCACGAAGATGGAATGCTAACTTTCGGTTATATTTTACCCAGGCAAGCCCCGGTGCATAACCCCTATTATTCTGCACTTTAATTTATGCTTGTGCATTAAGTTTGATGAGTTGAATGACACCCACTTGCATATATATATCCTTATCTTATGAGTTTTACTAGTATGACAGGATCGTGTAGATTGCTATGCTACAGGACTTCAGTAGAAGCCGAGTGATTGCCTGTCACTCGCGAGAGATAGGAAAGATATTGTTATTGCTATTATATTATTATCACCTAGAAAATATATATGAATGATAATTGGAGACCAGGCGGAATGGTACTTTGGATCTGGACTTGGTTTGGCATTCAGGCCAGGCTCGGATTGCACTTGTTCCGCCTGTGTTGGTTAAGGACTGGCCGTTGCATTGGGTTCTAGGCAGGTCACGGACTTATTATCCTGAGCACATACTTGTTTATGGGAGCAGGAAAGGCTCATTGCTCTCTTGTCGTGGGTTCGGCTCTTCCGGGGACCGACTAATGGGAGGCGGGGATGGTGGAGGTCTAAGCACCACACTGAGTCCAGGACTCAGGTGTGGGGGCTTGGAGTCCAAGTTTGGACGGAGACCTGGACCCCTTGATAGAAGAGTGGTGGGTTGGTCCTACTTGTGCCTGGGGTACAAGCAGGGCGTGTGTTTCGAGGGTACCTAGCTGGGCACATTGATTCGTGAATCGCTGGGTAATCCAATATCACTTGTCTCTGAGCCTAGCACCGTAGTAAGAAACTGAAACTTGGAAATGATAAAATGGTTCTAATTGCTTACCACCTACTTGATGGTAGCACGTGTGCTTACCTGAATGGATAGTTAATGAACTAATGATGACTGCTAATAAAATTAAATATAAGAATACACGCTTAGTAATGCCTCCTGCATATGTAATAAATTCACAAGCCAGATAGCCTTGCATATCCTTGAAGTCTTTTCTTTTCTCCTGACGGGTAAGTCTTGCAAAGTACAATTGAGTACTCAGGGTTTGGTCTACCCTGGTGCAAGTGACAGGAACATGTGGAGCTAACACTTATGTGTGGAAACCTCTTGGTAGGTTCAGCGAGGATTTCCTTAACGTTGCGAACATAGAATTTATTAAAAACTTCCACTCAAAATGTTTTACAATGGAAAAACTTATAACCTGTTATGATATATATAACGGATCATCATGTTAATGTTTGAATTGTCATTAAATGATTTTATTTCCGCTGAAACTCTAATAACCTGGTTATATTCCGCTGTTATAAACAATAAATATTATACTTTGATATTGCATGGAAAGTGATGTAGGAAATGACTTAAGAATGTTGTAAGCTTTATTCTCTCATTTGTGATCCTGATGGAAAAATATGGATTTTTTTGTTCTCCCATGGGGTGTGCTCGATGGAACTGCCTGATGTAGCTCACCTTCGGGGTGCTTAGTGTCGTGTGGAAGATAAGTGCATCAGTAAGTGTGTTATTTCGGGCGGTTCTGCCACAACGTGTCGTGTTCCTGTTGTTCCACATGTCAGTTTTCTATAGGCACACGTGTCGTGTTGCGGTTGGATCATGTGTCACTTCTTCATTGGCCCATGTGGCGTATTTTTATTAGTCCACGTGGCCATTTTTTATTCAACCACGCGTCACGGCACTGTCCGTCCATGTTTCGTATTTTTTACTCGGCCACGTAGCTTGACGACATCCTTCCACATGTCGGATATTTAATAGCCCACGTGTCGTGCACTGGCTATTTCACGTGTTTTACATTGATTCCTCCACATGTCGTATTTCACATGACCTATTCTGGTTTTACCGCGTGGAGTACAATCAATTCGTTATAGAAGCAATTCAAGATCTTCACTACTGCACAGATTGACTATATAACAATTCAGCCTAAGAACCAAATAACCACAATTAACATTTCACACGTCAGCAGTGAACCACTAACAGAGTATCACAACATCAAACCATCACATGCGTCCACACAACAGACCACAAATGTTCATCGGATCAAGCCGTAGGAGTTGAAGACAGAGAGTTAATTACCTGGAGTGCTTAAGCGCAAGACTAGCTTGCGGAGCCTATTGTACTCCTCTTGTTGTTGTTACTTGAATTCCTCAAGCTCTCTTTTAGCCTTTTCCGTCCTCACCTTCAGTTCATCCACTAGTTCGATGAGCTCAAATGTACTTTCCTATTCACCAGTAGGCTGCTCCCAAAGTGTCATCTCTGATGATGTCTCTGCTCTAGTGGAGCTTCTTAGGATACCAGCATTCTTCAAAAAAAAGAATTTTGCTGCTTGCCTAGGAGGGGCGCTTGCCCTGGTAGAGGCAGAGAACCTTAGAAACAACATCAGCACTAGTCATTGGTTGTTGCCCATCAACAACAGGCTCTGCTTGCATAGGTTCCATAGCTTCCTATAAAATTCAATCAATAAAACATTAGGTTATAGATAGTGGAAGAGGACTTCAACTGAAAACCCAAGAGATTAATTCATAACAAGTAATGCATAGGACTTTCTCAGACGACTGCTGATAGAGATTACATAAGCACAATGCATAGGTCTTTTGCAGCATACTGCCGATAGAGATTACATAAGCATAATGTACAGGTACCATATTGAATGGTGTAAAATTGGAACTACAAAATTAAATGATGTTGCCACATTAGGCTCCTGCTGCATTTCATTCTTTTATGGCAATGGGTTTAGTAGATTTCAAGGAAAGCAAATGAAGGTACTTACAACTACTACTCTTACAGCATCGCTCAAGCCCTTTTTCATACTGCTATGGAAGTCCTTGAAGACTTTCACATCATTAACGTCTTCATCAGGTCGACCATGTTGTGCAAGTCCTGGATCATCATGTTGTTCATCAAGTCCTTGATCGTGTTCTGCGACCTTCCTCTTGTTCTCCTTCTATTCACATTGCACATGAGTTTCTATTTATATATATACAAAGGCAAGAGTAACAATAAAACACAACTATCACTTACAAATGTTTGCAGCTGGACAACATAGGAGCGAGATCCTATAGACTGGTGGTACTTCACTTTTGCACGATTTCGCTTGTTCGTCTCAGATGTTTCTTATAGCTTCATTTGTGTTAGACTACAGCACAAGTAGACCATAGCAAGACTAGACAGGAAATCGATGGGTTCACACACACCTTGTTCTTAGCTCTAGACCAAGTCTCAACAAGTTCACACCACTGTGCATCGCTCATGCACGGGACAGGAGAGGTCGTACGGATCTAATTAGCAGAGACGCCATTGAAGTAGATTTGCTTCAACCTATAGCGTGCCTGTCGTACCCCACACTGCAATACATTCTAGCAAGCTTCATGTGTTGGTGGGTGAGCCTTGTCAATGTCAGTGAACAAGTGGTAGTGATCATCATTGGCATAAGTAGCAACTTGTGCAGCTTAAACATTATTGGCCTCAGTGATGTGAATGATGGACACAAAGCATTGATTTGCTTTCATGCCTTCCTGTTGTTTGGAACCAAATGGATAACTTGGTTGTCAACAAGGAGAAGACACAGAAAGCAAACATATGAGCTGCATCCTAATACATCCAACAGCCATATAGACACCATTGGCACAGAAATGTGGCCTCAGATATGGTACAAGTTCAAAATACCATAAGGTCTCACCAGTGGCACTGGAGCATATGAAACAGTAATATAGAATCAAGCAAGCACTAGACAAAAAAATAGTTTAAGGCAAAAGTGAAGGGCCTGTATGTTTGCTAGACAGATAGGTATAATCAAGCAAGCACTTGATAATTAACAGGCCTGGTTGCACACAAGCATTTATAGTAAGAACACTGAACATATGCAGAAAACCAAGACACCAGCAGAAAACCAACCAGTACCACCTCCTAATTCTTTTTATCAGCATTGGCCTAACTAGATCTGTAAGGCTACAATATTTCTTGTGTACCTCATGTTCAAGCAAGGACCAAAACAGTGAAGGCAGGAAAAGACAAGAAAGGAGACCTACGGATCGGATTTGTCGCCTCTTCCGTGGCACATGACGGACACAGACGCCAATGTTGCCATGCTCCATTAGGAAGACCCACCGCCTAGCCTCCAAAAGGATGCCTGAGCCACCACAACACACTGGGGATCCACCATTACCGCCGCCGTCGCAAGTCCAATGGACACAGATTTGTTTCCACTTGCAGGGGTACATCCAATATATAAGTTAACCTATCCACATAGAGAACATATACTACTATTAGGACTCCAAAGACATGTCAACACAACCAGACGTCTATCGCAATGGTGAAGACGGTCTATTGCTTGATCTAGGTCCTAGGTTCGACTCCCAGGTCTCCTGGTTTTTTTTGAGTTTGAATTTATTAAACCTCGGCGGCAACAAGTGACACGCAAGCCATAGTGTCGGGTATTAGTATTAGAGATACCCAGAAGAAGGAAGCTAATGGCCATGAACGCTAACTCCCTCGGATGGTCAAGAGCGTATCTTGGTCTCACCCAGCCCCAAGGACATGGGCTCTGTCTCGCCCGACCTCAAGGATACGGGATCCGGGTCCTTCGACCCTAAGGGCGCGGGCTCCGTCTCGCCCAACCCCTCGAGCGAGAGCCTCATCACGCCCGACCCCTTGGGCGAGAGCCTCGTCATGTCCGACCCTAAGGGCGAGGACTCTACCTCACCTGATCCTGAGAGCGCAGGCTCCGTCTCGCCCGACCCCGAGAGCACAGGCTCCCCCTCGCCCGATAGAGGTCCATACCACCCCCAACCACTACAGGTTTGAAAGTATGAGTCTAGGGTCAAACTTCTGACGCTAGAAGGGGAGTAGGCACGTCTTGACGTGACCTGCAGCCACGATGGGCCACGTCTAAGGACGCACGTCGCCAACAGCATCGGGCATGCCGGCGCTGTACTACCTACTCCTCGTATGGCCTCAGGTAGAGACATCAACGAGCCATATCGTCCACTGGGATGGGATGGAGCGCTACGAACCGACTGACAATGCCCACGTACGGTGTTAGTGATGAATAGGGCCATGACATGGAGCCATCCCCTTCATCATCTATAGGGACGGTGGGACCCGCATAAAGGAGATTGGAGACGTTGCAATGCCGGAAGCCTTCCTCTCCTCGTCTCTCCCCCCCCCCCGATGTCACATGCATCTTCCCCTTCATCTATATAAGGGGAAGCAGGGCACCCCACGGAGGGGGCATATAGACATCTAACACATCTGAGTGGCTGAAGGTGTAGGCACTCAATAGTAGACAAAGAGCTCAACTAGGCTCACTCTTTTCACCAGAGATTTAGGACCTTCTCCCTCTCTCGCCTGTTTGTAACCCCCTACTACAAACCAAGTGTCGGTAACACGAGCAGCAGCAGACTAGATGTAGGGACGTTCTGCCTGAACCAGTATAAATCCTTGTGTCATCCGAGCATAGTCATCCAGGTCAGACGTAGAAACTAGAAATTTACTAACCGGTGATTTGAAACACCGATAGTTGGCGCTCTAGGTAGGGGCCTTTTGCGTGTCTCGTCATCCACAACAAGCCATGGATGGCTAGCCATGGCATTAGCTGGGTCCTGGACACTCACGTGTGCTTTGGGAGCCTAGACTTCATCATCGCCATGGAGGGAGAACTAGCACGGGCTCCTGCCCCTGTCCAACTTCCTCACTCCACCGGCCTCGATGCAACCGTCGAAGCCTTCGAGGAGCTGCAGCTACGCACATCAGAGGCCCATGTCCCCTGGAGTGACCAGCTCCTCGACTTTGATTATGGGAGGCTAGAGCGTCAGCTCGATGCCTTCCGAGACCCCGACCATCCCGAGAGGATGTGCGCTGCCTCACCTTCTCCTTCGCCAATGTCATGACATTGCTTGCTAGAGGGGAGCCGCTCTCCCTAGAATATCTCACCTGAGATGCCCCGACAGCATTCTCGTTCGGTCTGTGCAATGCCACGAGAACCGTTGGTCTCATCGCGATACAACGCATGTGCCTGCCTCCCACGGATGACAAATTCGTGGGAATGGCTGATTACGTCGTGGAGTCTTTCCAAAACCTCTCGTGGGAGATTCAGAGTCAATCTCCGACACTGACTCCAGTAGGGGGAGCCATCACCCCTTGTGAGAATGTTTTATGGTAGGTACCCCCGAAGGACGCATTGAAAGCGTCCATGAGGGAGGGGCTACCCCATCGAATGACTTCGATGACAAAGTCAAAGAAGATGCGGGGGCCCTTCCCTGCATGAAGGAGGAATAGTAAGGGCACGGCATCAGGAGCTCAAAGATGCGTGCCTCCAGCTGGTCCTCATGATTGTACTATAAGTCCTGGGTTATCACTTAAAGATGAGTCCTTATGGAGAGAAACTAGAGCACCCTAGGAAAAGGCCCAATGCTCTAGCCCCCTGGGTTCCATGTTGCTAAAAACATCTTTTAATACCATGTTGTATATATCTTTAATTGTATTCTTTAATCAATATTAGTTGGAGCAAACTGAGCATACTACCCACATGCAAAACCCATAGATAAATCAGGGACAGGATAATCAATATCAAGGTAAATAGACTCCAAGCGGTTCATTAACATATGCATATGAATTGAGATTGCATTAAAGTGAATAGGTAACAAGGAGCCTCATATTATACTTGCCTTCATTCAAAGCATCGCTGCTGGTCTTGATCTTCAAAGAGTTGCTCCAGATCACCAACACAAAGCTCACTGTCTACTCGAGATCAAACAGCACCACACAGGCATCCATACATACATGCATAGCAACCAAATATAAGCTAATTAGAAAAGTACACCAAACAGTATAAAAATAAGTTAAAAAGGTTTTAAAATTGGTCTACGTGATGCTACGAACACACAGACGCGAGCATCACTCAAATCGAAGTTAAAACGGAGAAGTTATGAATTAAACAAGATTTCCTTTTGTAAAATAATAAATTAAAGCTAACCTCGAATTCTAAAAGTTGAAAACATACTTAATAGAGTATGAACATGTAGATTATGAAATTATGAACCTAATGCAAGTTGAACTGGTCAAATCGGAGTTAAAACGAAGATTTTATGGCCTACAGAAGGTAGTGGCAGTTTTGTAGTTTTTAGAACGGACCTATACGTAATTTTGATTATAAACACGAGGTCTAACCTATAAAACTGCCTCTGTTGGACGGCGGGTTCTAATACTTGGAAGTTTAGGGGTTTTTCCAGAAGAAAAAGGACTTAGTTTGAATTATTTTTGAACTTGGAAGGACTGCGGGTTAATTCTAAAAAAGGTGAGGGGCTTTTTAGCAAAATGCGCTGCGCGAAGGGGTAAGTTCTAATCTGAGCTGTCGATCTATGGATGGACGGTCGAGGCAGGTTGGGGAAGTGAGGCCTACCGGAACAGAACTCCAGCGCGGTGGTCCTCCATGGACGACGGCGAGGAGCTCACCAGCGTTGGCCGGGGATGACGTATACGCCTCGGTTCTCCATGGGGAAGGCACAGGGAGGTTCAGTGGGCGACGATGAAGTCACCTAGACACTTCTCTTTTGCAGAGATGGCTTGGTGGCAGTGTAGGGCATGGCGGGGTGGACGGCAGCTCCCTGCAACAGTTCGGCGGTGAAAAGTGAGCACACGAGAGCGAGGGAAAGCGGAGACAAGGGCTCGGAAGCTTTGAAACCTCGGTGCCAAATGCGGTAGTGGGCTTCAGGCGATGGAAAGGCTGTGAGCAAGGGCTTTAACAGCGGTGGGCAAGCTCTGCTTCGATGGTGAGATCCGTCATGTGTAGGACGATGAGGCTAGGGCTCGGGCGGCGCTGCACTAGGGTTGGATGCGGGCGGCGTGGCACGGTGCGCTATTTATGGGGCGGACGGCATGGGCAGCATGCCAAACGTGGCATGGTAGAGGCAGACTTGACGGCGACAGAGTTTGTCGTAGCGACAGGAGGAGGAAGATGTGTCTAACGAGCGGGGCCACTCTGTCAGTCACAGCGAGAGTGGGAGAGCGTGGCGGCTGCGTGGCTTGGCCTGCTAGGCTGCGGCCTGGCTGGGCCGGCTCGCTGGGCCACAGGTGAAGAGGGAAATGGTCCACCTGGGGGAAAAGGAAGGGAGCTGGGCCAGGGTGGAGAGCAGGCTAACTAGACCAAAAGAGGGAAAAGGAAATTCCATTTTCTTTTTATCTCAAGTGTTTTTCAAATGCATTTTCAAATCCATTTGAAGCAATTTGAAGTTTAGTTTCAAACCACATAATACAAAATAAATACTATGCAACAGCATGTATGCACAACCATGTTGGTACCTTATGATGAATTTTAATTTCAATAAAAATTATTATTTTCCCTAGGTTTAAATGTACACAAAAGTACATAATTAGATGAATTTAACTCTTTTTTTTAAAAACAAATTTTAGGGTGTTATAGAACATAGCTACCGCGGTGGCCCTACTCCAAAGGATCCTAAATCCCATGACACCCAAAGACCATCGGGCCCACCATGAAATCTACATGCTGCTCGAGCGAGCAGCGGTGCAATAGGCAGAAAGCTCGCTGTCTCGGTGACACGAGCTCGATGCCAGTAACCGCGTGTCTTCGGGGCGACATGGTCGGGACGTGTCCATCCACCAGGCGCCACATGATGGCAGGGGACTTGCCATGTGTGGGGGATATGACCCCTGGTATCCATAAGACAATACATGGGCCGCACCATCAGAGGTGGCCCAGCCCACAAGATCAAGGCGTGCACGACACTGGTCGACGTGCACCGTAAGATATTGTATAGTACCAAATAGGATACTTTTCTTCTAACCCTACCCCTCCAGAGTATATAAGGAGAGGCAGGGGTCCCCTAGTCGACATCTACTTACATCCCATATTCAATACAATACACCAAAGACACAGGACGTAGGGTATTACGTCGATCAGACAGCCTGAACCTGTCTAAATCGCTGTCTCTGTGCCTTGTGTCACCATCCGGTTCCTATCACGCGCGCCTCCACCAATCAATCTACCTTCGTGGGATACCCCTTGGAGGACTGCCGAGCATCTTTTGTCGACAGTTGGCGCCCACCGTGGGGCTCCTGTGCGCTGATCCCTAGCGAACCAGATGGCGTAACTCAAGATCAACATCCTTCGTGGCAACTCGGCTTATCTTATCGACATCCTTCGACAACCACGGCACAAGACGCCTTCTTCATATGCGGATTGACACCACCAAGTCTCGACTATGTCCATCCTACTCCAACACGAGATTAACTTTGTTCCAGCAGTCAAGTGAGCCGCTGAGCGAGCTACCCGCAATGCCAACCAGATAACGCAATACGCTGCCGACCGGACATTCTGTCTAAAGCTAAGTCATGCTTTAATATTTTTCTAAATATTCTCCAATCTTCGTATATCGCCATAATGTTTCTCTAAGTTGTTTTCTCCATGTTTGCTCTCCAAACGATTTTCCGAACCCCCGAACAGTCATGTTGATGCTCGAATATCCCCAGAGACGGCCCTATCTCTAGCTCCTCCCTACACGTGCATGAGCGTTTGCCCTCTGCGTTATGGGTGGTCGGCAGCGGCTCCTTAGCAACGCTTTGTTCTCCCTACATGCGCACAGGCTCTGGGCTCCGTGTTATGGTTAATGGGCTAGCTAGGGTTGGAGACTCAGCTACACACTAACTAGTCGGGCGGTTTGTATTAAATATAAATACATCTTCACACCAACTGATCGACGAGCAACATACGCTATTTCTTCTCCAGAGTTCATATATTTTACATCATGTACTACCCGTTCTACATATTTGTATTGCATGATCATCGTCCAGGTGGTCGGACCACCTGGTGCTCGGACTTCTCCACCAATCAACTAGTCGAACCATTAGGTTTATGGACTTCGTCGCCGACTAGTCGATCGGACTGTTCGCCAGTTGTTTCTACTCAATGCTCACTTCACTGCCGACCAGTTGACCAGACTGTTCGTCACTCGTGCTTCATCATCAGCTACGCTGGGGACTCCTCGGTGCTTAGACATCACCAGCTACGCCGGGGACTCCTCGGTGCTCAAACATCGCTAGCTACGCTAGGGACAACTCGCTGCTCGGACATCGCTAGCTACGCTGGGGACTCCTCGGTGCTCGGACATCGCCAGCTACGCTGGGGACTCCTCAGTGTTCACATTCTTCGTGCAAGCTTCGCCAGCTAAGCTGAGGACTCCCTTGGTGGTCAGTTCTTGCAACATCTCATCGGTGTGTTATCAAGCTGCTTCATGCTGTTCGGATCAAGGTGCTAATCTTGGGCAGCACGTCTAGGGTCTTGATACGCGCATGTCAGATGATGTTGGCAAGCTTTCATACTTCTTTTCTTTGACCCTGCTACAAGATTCATTCTTCATCTTCCAGCAGGCTCAGGGACTAAGTGGTTACACTTCACCTGGCGGTGAATGTAGTGCTTATTTCTTGATTTACCCTCCTTATTGATGGAGTCTAAGTGGCTACACTTCTCCTAAGTGGAAGAATTTTCAAATTTTATCTTAAGCCCCTTACATCCTTCTAGCAAGCATTACTTAGATACGTCCGAGGTCTCCTAACCAGTTAAACTGGTCGGCTTCGACCTTCACCGCCCAGGTCACCATTTAAACTGGTTAGCTTCAACCTTCACCACCTAGGTCACTAGTTAAACTGGTCGATTTTGACTTCCACTGCTCGGATCACTAGTTAAACTGATCGGCTTCACGTCAAAGTGCTCGGAGTTGTTCAAGACAGCGTTGCTCAAAGGATACAAGGTGCTCGGGGACTAGCTGTGGGGGATATGACCCCCAGAATCCATAAGACAAGACATGGGCCGCACCATCAGAGGTGGCCCAGCCCACAAGATCAAGGCGTGCACGGCACTGGTCGACGTGCACCGCAAGATATTGTATAGTACCAAATAGGATACTTTCCTTCTAACCCTACCCCTCTAGAGTATATAAGGAGAGGCAGGGGTCCCCTAGTCGACATCTACTTACATCCCATATTCAGACGGCCCAAACCTGTCTAAATCGATGTCTCTGCGCCTTGTGTCACCATCCGGTTCCAATCACGCGCACCTCCACCGATCAATCTACCATTGTGGGATACCCCTCGGAGGACTGCCGAGCATCTTTTGTTGACACCATGGTCCCGGTGCATGAGCGTCTCAGCCCAACCATGACACATGCAACACCCTAGACGCCCATAGGCGTGGACAGGGTGACAAGAGAGAGGAGGCCAACCATGGCTACCATCCTCATCGCGGCGGATGTTATGATAGTGGCAAAGACTGGAGCCCGAGCCCTGACCTACCGGGGCCCTAGGCTTTGGGCCGGCACATCCTCAATGTGGCTTTCCCGCCGTGGTATCGACCACCGACCAACGTCCTGATGTACTCTGGGGAGACAAACCCTGGCTTGTGGCTCGAGGACTATCGGCTCGTTTGTCAAGCCGGTGGCGCGGATAGTGATCACATCATTATCCGCTACCTCCCCTTGTTTATGGCCAATTCAGCGCGAACATGGCTGGAGCACCTTCCGCCCAACTGGATCCAAAGTTGGGCAGACCTGAAGAAGATCTTTGTGGAAAACTTCCAGGGCACCTACACGCGCACTGGGAACCCCTAGGATCTGAAAATTTGCCAACAGAAGTCCAGAGATACCCTTTGCGAGTACTTTTGACTCTTCTCCAGGCAATGCAATGAGTTGCCTGATGTCATCGACACCGACGTCATCGGAGCATTCTAGTCTAGGACCACCTACGAGTCCCTGGTCCACAAGCTAGGACGTAAGGGCCCTCAGACCACCAAGGAGCTCCTCGTCATTGCAACCAGACACGCCTCAGGCGAGGAGGTGGTGGGAGCAATTTTTCATCGCTCCAAAGGCAAAGCGAGGTGGGACGAGGACATCGGCAAGGGCCCCTCTAACCGTCCAAACAAGAAGAAGAACAAGCAGCAACATGGGGGCTCGCTCGTGGCTGCTGCCGAGCGGAAAGGTGGCTGGGTGCCCACCGAGAAAGCTGCTGACCACTTTGAGAAGCTACTCAAGGGGCCATGCCTGAACCACGCCTTCCCCATCAAGCATCTATACAAGGACTGCGCCCTCATGAAGCGGTACCTGTCCGGCGACTCTGACAAGGGGAACTAGAGAAAGAAGCCAGAGCCAGCGGTAGATGACGCCAAGGGGAAGGACGGTGGCTTCCTGACCCTAGATGGCTACCTCAGGATCTTCAGTGGGATGGCAGCCTATGACTTCAAGCGTCGCCAATAGATCGCACGCCACGAGGTCTACGTGGCTGAACCGGCCATGCCGTCTTTCCTTCGGTGGTTGGAGTCCACCATCACCTTCGACCAATCCAACCACCCGGATAGCATCCCACAGCCAGGGAGGTATTTGCTCGTGGTCGACCCAATCATTGGCATGAAGCGCCTCACCATGGTGCTGATGGATGGAGGCAGTGTCCTCAACATCATGTATGCCGAGACACTCAATGCTATGGGCATCGACCGGTCGCGCATCTGACCGACCGGGGCGCCATTCCATGGTATCGAGCCAGGGAAGCAAGCCATACCGCTTGGGTAGATTCACCTACCCATCACCTTTGGGGATCTAACCAACTACAAGATGGAGACCCTCACCTTCGAGGTGGTTGGATTCCACAAGACCTACCACGTCATCCTAGGACGACCATGCTACGCGAAGTTCATGGCTGTCCCCAACTACACCTACCTAAATCTCAAGATGCCAGGACCGCATGGGGTCATCACCATTGGCACCACCTTCTAGCGCACTTACGAGTGTGAGGTTGAGTGCTACGAGCATGCCTCAGCAATCATCGCCTCTGAGGAGCTCACGATCATCAAGGAAGGGACTGCCGAGGAGGCACCTGACTCCAAGCGATCGGCTGGATCTTTTGAGCCCGCGGAGGGCATCAAGGAGGTCCTCATAGACCCCAGTAGCTCCGAGGGCAAGGTGGTGCGCATCAGCACCATGCTTTCCTCCAAATAGGAAAGCACGTTCATCGACTTCCTCCATGCCAACAGAGATATCTTTGCATGGAAACCCTCGAACATGCTGAGCATCCCGAGGGAAGTCACCGAGCACACCTTGAAGATTAGGTCGGGCTCCAAGCCGGTGAAGCAGCGCCTACGCCGCTTCTACGTGGAGAAGCGTAGGGCCATCGGCGAAGAGATCACAAAGCTTTTGGCGGCCAGATTCATCAAGGAAGTGTATCATCCCGAGTGGTTAGTCAATCCCGTCCTTATACAAAAAAGAATGGGAATGTTGACTACACAAGTCCCAATAGGGCGTGTCCAAAGGAGCCGTTTCCTTTGCCATATATAGATCAAGTAGTCGACTCGACCTCGGGGTGTGAAACCCTCTGCTTCCTTGATGCATACTCTAGGTACCATCAGATCACCATGAAAGAGTCTGACTAGCTCGTGACTTCTTTCATGACCTCGTTCGGGTCGTTCTGCTATGTCACAATGCCTTTCGGCCTGAAAAACACGAGAGCTACATACCAGCGATGTATGCTCAAGTATTTCAGAGACCTCATCGGGCAAACCATTGAGGCCGACATAGACAACATCATAGTCAAGTCCAAATGGACTGACCAGCTCATAGATGACCTAGAGCAGACCTTCACAAAACTACGAGCAAATGGCATCAAATTCAACCCTAAAAATGTGTTTTTGGGGTCCTAAGGGCATGCTGCTTGGGTTCATCATCTCCGAGCGCGGCATCGAAGCCAACCCGAAGAAGATCTCGGCCATCATGAGGATGGGTTCGATCTAGAATCTAAAGGGAGTGCAATTAGTCGCCAGGTGCCTCACCATGCTTAGCCGTTTCATCTCATGCCTCGACTAACGAGGCCTCCCACTATCTTGACTTTTTGAAGAAGACTGATCGGTTTGTGTGGACTCCTGAGGCTCAGGAGGCACTCGACAAAGTCAAGTAAATCCTGATGAAAGGCCTAATCTTGGTCACCTTGACCGATGGGGAGCCGGTCCTGCTCTACATCGCGGCCACCACACAAGTGGTTAGCGCCGCCCTGGTGGTAGAGCCGAAGGAAGAGGGACACGCCCTCAAAGTGCAGCGCCCCATGTACTTCGTTAGCGAGGTCTTGTTCGACTCCAAGACTCGCTACCCGCAAATCCAGAAGCTTTTGTATGCCATCCTGATCACCAAAAGGAAGCTACATCACTAATTCGAGTCACACCCGGTGACGGTCGTGATGTCCTTCCCTCTCAAAGAGATCGTCCAAAACCAGGACGCCATAGGGTATATCGCCAAGTGGGCACTCGAGCTGATGGGTTAGGGCATTTCGTACGCCCCTCGAACGACCATCAAGTCCCAAGCACTAGCTAATTTTGTTGTGGAATGGACCGAGGTCCAGATGCCACCAGCAGTCATCGAGTAAGAGTACTAGATGATGTACTTAGATGGGTCACTGGTAAAAAAGAGGCATTAGTGTGGGGCTAGTCTTCGTTTCGCCCCTAGGTATACACATAAAGTACACGGTCCGCCTCTATTTCCCCACGTCCAACAATGTGGCCGAATACGAGACGCTCATCAATGGCCTACGCATTGCCATTGAGTTGGGCATCTAATGGCTTGATGTCCGAGGTGACTCACAATTTGGTCATCGGTCAAATCATAAAGGAGTCAAGCTGCCACGGTACCAAGATGGTTGCTTACTACCGAGAAGTCCACCACTAGAGGACAAATTCAATGGCCTCGAACTCAATCACATCCCGAGGTGGCTCAACGAGGCGGTGACACACTAGCGAAGATGGCGTCCCACCAAGAGCCGGTGCCGATGGGCATCTTCGCTAGCGATCAACACAAGCCTTCGGTCCGCTACGAGGAACAGGGATAGACCGAGGACAAGCTTCTTGCCCTAGGCTTAGGGGCTGACTGACCACTCACCCCGTCTGACCCCAAAGTCATGGAGCTTCACGAAGGTCCAATGGCTGAGCTCGGCCCTCTAGCTAACTGGAGGACCTCGTACCTCGATTGGCTTCTCCACGAAGTGCTCCTAACAGACAGGACGGAGGCCCGGTGGATCGCACGTCGAGCCAAGTCTTTCGTCATTATCGAGGAGGAGCTCTACAAGCGAAGCCATGCTAGGATCCTACAGCGTTGCATTCCCATCGAACAAGGGAGGCAACTGCTGAGGGACATTCACGGTGGGACATTCATGATCCCCATCATGTTATCATTCGTGGTCTATGGGCTCGATATGGTCGGACCTCTCAAAAGAGGTCCCGGGGGCTACCGCACTTGCTTATCACCATAGACAAGTTTACAAAGTGGATAGAGGCTCGGCCAATCTCCATGATCAAGTCCGAGCAGGCCATGTTATTCTTCCTCGACATCGTCCATCACTTTAGAGTCCCAAACTCCATTATCACGGACAGTGGCACACAATTCACCAGGTAGAAGTTCCTCTAATTCTGCGATGAGTACCACATCTGCGTTGATTGGGCCATCGTGGCGCATCCCCGCCCGAATGGGCAGGTTGAGCGTGTGAACGGCATGGTCCTACAAGGTCTCAAGCCTAGGATTTTCAACCGGTTGAACAAGTTTGGTGGGCGTTGGGTCATAGAGCTTCCCGTGGTGCTCTAGAGCTTGAGGACGACCCCCAGCTGGGCCACCGGCTACAACCCTTCTTCATGGTCTACGGTTCCGAGGCTATCCTCCCGACCGACCTCGACTATGGGGCGCCGAGGGTCAGGGCGTACAACGAGTAGGGAGCCGAGGCGTCCCTCAAGGACGCCATGGATCAGCTCGACGAGGCATGCGATGTTGCCCTCCTCCGCTTGGCCAAGTATCACCAGGCGCCGCGCTAGTACCACAGTCGTCGGGTGTGGGGTCAGGCCTTCAATGTCGGGGACCGGTACTCCACCTAGTCTAGAGCAACAAAAACCATCACAAGCTCTCCCCGCCGTGGGAGGGACCGTACGTTGTCGCGGAGGTGCTCGACGCACACCTACAAGCTCATGACCATCGATGGCAAGGTCTTCGCCAACGCATGGAACTTTGAGTAGCTACATCACTTTTACCCCTAGCCTATGCATGTACTTAAGAATGATATTTGTGAAATACAAAAACATTTTCTCTTATCGGTTTCGCTATCGTTCCCTCTATCTTTAGTGACACCCGACCCTGGCAATGGCAAGGGGTCAGGCCTCACTCGGGGGCTGATAAGAGTATATCTACTCAGAGACATTCTCTGTGCCTGACTAAAAGGTCCTTGTGTGGTTTTGGTAATTGAGTGACAACCTAGATGGACTAATTGTGTTTATGTGAGATACACAAGTGATTAGTCTATAGGTACATGTGTGTGAGCAACATATGCCATGAAGGTGGAAATGGCTTGGAGATGTTGCAAAGCTCACACATGTGATGATGAAGGAGCTCATTACAAATGAGACATGACATTAAGTCATGTGATCAAGGTGGAGAAGATCAAGACATGACTTGGCTTAATGGACCGATTACAAGCGTGAAGGGCAAGTTGGAGGCTTTGGAGCGATGAACCGCGTGGCGGTGAAGCTTGAGCAAGACTTGGCACCGATGGACGAAGGCAATGGTGAAAAGCAAGTGAAGTCAAGATTGATGAACCAATATGATCACATGATGATATGAAGTGGATCATATCATTGTTGATTGTGTTGGTGCATGTGTTGCATTAACATTGGAGAAGAAGGAATGGAATGTGCAAGGCAAAGGTATAACCTAGGGCATTTCATTTCACCGGTCATAGGTGTGTAGAGAAGTTTATGACTGGGTTTAGGATAGATGGTCGTACTATCAAGAGGGCAAACTTGTTTGCATATCGGTCATCTAGTGCCACTTAAGTGATCTAACTTTACATCATCGCTAGGATCGAGTGGCGTGGCAAGTTGAGTGGCTAATCCTTTGGAAAATGTTTGTGAAAAGCTAACACACATACACATGGTGGTGTACACTTGGTGGTGTTGGCACATTTGCAAAGGAGAAGTAGTTGGTGAAGAAAAGGAGTTAGTCATGCTGGTCACAGAGTGACCGGACGCGTCCGGTGTGTCTACCGGACGTGTCCACTTTGTTATCTAGACTTCGGGTAGTCTGACAGGAGTGACCGAACACGTCCGGTGTGGCTGAAAGGTCCTTGTTGGTTTTGGTAATTGAGTGACAACCTAGGTGGACTAATTGTGTTTATGTGAGATACACAGGTGATTAGTCCACAGGTACATGTGTATGAGCAACATATGCCATGGAGGTGAAAATGGCTTGGAGATGTTGCAAAGCTCACACATGTGATGATGAAGGAGCTTATTGCACATGAGACATGACATTGAGTCATGTGATCAAGGTGGAGAAGATCAAGACAAGACTTGGCTTGATGGACCGGTTGCAAGCGTGAAGGGCAAGTCGAAGGCTTTGGAGTGATGGACCGCGTGGCGGTGAAGCTTGAGCAAGACTTGGCGCCGATGGACGATGGCAACGGTGAAGGGCAAGTGAAGTCAAGATCGATGAACCAATATGATCACGTGATGATATGAAGTGGATCATATCATTGTTGATCGTGTTGGTGCATGTGTTGCATCAACATTGGAGGAGATGGAATGGAATGCGCAAGGCAAAGGTATAACCTAGGGCATTTCATTTCACCGGTCATAGGTGTGTAGAGAAGTTTATGACCGGGTTTAGGATAGATGGCCGTACTATCAAGAGGGGCAAACTTGTTTGCATATCGGTCATCTAGTGCCACTCGAGTGATCTAACTTTGCATTGTCGCTAGGATCGAGTGGCGTGGCAAGTTGAGTGGCTAACATCCTTTGGGAAATGATTGTGAAAATGCTAACACACATACACATGGTGGTGTACACTTGGTGGTGTTGGCACATTTACAAAGGAGGTGGTGTTTGCAGGGGTGAGATGGATTCGGCGCTTTCGGGAAAATAGAATGCCTATTTTCTATTGCGCCGGTTGCAAGTTCTTGTGGTTAGCACATTGGAGCAAGGGTGATGAAGTTAGAAGTGAAAACGAGTTAGTCGCGAAGATGCTGGCGTCGGTCAACTGACCGGACGCTGGATCTGAATGCACCGGACGCTGGCAGGGTGCGTCCGGTCGGTGACGATCTTGACGCAGAAAGCTGGAGTGTGACCGACGCTGCCGCTGCGTCCGATCAAAGTGTGACGGACGCGTCCGGTCGAGGTCGGTACCTTATGGAAATGACCGGACGCCGCTGGGTTGTTACGTCGTCCGGTCGATTCATGCCGGAGCGTCCGATCGACAGATGACCGTTGAGATCCAGTGAACAGCGTTTGAAGGAGGGGACACGTGGCGTGCATCGCACACGACCGGACGCTGAGGTCCAGCGTCCGGTCGATCGGACCGAGCGTCCGGTCGTCCCGACCGTTGCCAGTGAAGGGGTAACGGCTAGTTTAGCCCTTGGGGCTATAAATAGAAGTGGCCCTCGGCCATGGCTGGTGTTGAGCACCTCAAGGGACTTAGTGTCCATGCTTGTGAGTGCTTGGGAGCCCTCCATCACACATATACTTGATAGTGATCATTCGATTGTGTGAGTGAGCGATTCTAGTGCGATTGCATCGTGAGGTTGCATCGAGTGGCACTAGGTGATCGAGTTGCGAGCCGGTGGTGCTTGTTACTCTTGGAGGTTGCCACCTCCTAGATGGCTTGGTGGTGGTCTCCGTCGGTTGCGCAAGAAGCTTGTGCGGCGCTCGGAGAAGTGCTTGTGAGGGGCATTGTGCTCGCCCTGGAGAGTCATGAAGAGCAACCTTAGTAAAGCGTGTCATTGAGCTACCCTCACTCAAGGGGTAGGTTCTTGCGGTGCCCGACGTGCGGGCTTAGCGGGTGATGCTAATTAGCCGCCGAACCACCAAGTGAGCGGTCGACACAACGGGGACTAGCGTGTTGGCAAACACGTGAACCTCGGGAGAAAAATCATCGTGTCAACCTTGTTCTTCCCGTTGGTTTGCATCCCCATTACACAAGCTTGCAATTACTTATATATATATCTTAAGCTTGTGTAGTTGCTCTTGTAATTAGATAGCTTGTGTAGCTAGCTAATTACCTTCTTGCTTGTGTAGCATAGAAGTAGCTTCCTTATGTGGCTAATTTGGTTTTAGTAACCTTGTTAGTCACATTGCTTAGTTTGTGTAGCTAAGTATTTGCGCTCTCTAATTAGGCGTTGGTTGCCTTGTTATTGAGCATTGCTAGTGAGCTTAGTTAGCTTTGTGCTTTTGCTTACTAGCATGTGTAGGAGCTCCCCTTGTTACTCAAAGTACTAGTGGCATAGGTTTGTGTGACCTTGCTCCTAGAATTGTTTAGGAGAGCTCTAGCTAGCCCGGCACCTTAGTTGCTTTATTAGTATCTTTGTAAGGTGCTAGTGAACATATATAGAGGGGTGTAGTCTTGGCTAGACCGATTGTTTTAATTCCGCATTTATATTGGCTAAGCCGACGTGATTAATTTTAGAAAAGACTATTCACCCCCCCTCTAGTCCGCCATCTCGACCCTTCAGTGGCTACTAGACGCGTCTGATATTTGGACCCAAGGTGAGCGACTAAGTGAAAGTGATCGGACTCTGGCTCAATGGAGTGACCGGACGCTGAGGAGTTACTATTCAGTGTCCGGTCAAAGAAACATAGCCCGAGGCAGGATCTTAGACAGCGACCGGACGCTGCGACCGGACGCGTCCGATCGCCATACCGGACGCGTCCGGTATGAATCAGTGAGTGTCGGTGTTCAGCGTAACAGTTGATCGGACGCTGGGAGCGTCTGATCCGGAGTGACCGGACATGTCCGGTCGGCCCTAGGAGCTTACTGGACTCGACTGGATGTTGTGGCTCAGTGTCCGGTCGTTTCGAACAGCGCATCCGATCAGACATGTCAGAGAGCCATTGGTGGCAATGGCTAGTTTGAATGGTACACATGGCAGGTTAGCTGCAACCGGACGCAGGCGACCGAACACGTCTGATCACCACCGGACGCGCCCGGTCCAAACGATCTGCGCGTCCAGTCATCCTGAAATTTGCCCAGTGAAGGGGTAACGGCTAGTTTAGCCCATGGGGCTATAAATAGAAGGTGGTCTCGGCCATGGCTTGAGCTGAGCACCTCGGGGGACTTTGTGTCCATGCTTGTGAGTGCTTGGAAGCCCTCCATCTCACATACGCTTGATAGTGATCATCCAATTGTGTGAGAGAGCGATTCTAGTGCGATTGCATCATGAGGTTGCATCGAGTGGCACTAGGTGATCGAGTTGCAAGCCGATGGTGCTTGTTACTCTTGGAGGTTGCCACCTTCTAGATGGCTTGGTGGTGGTCTCCGTCGAAGCCCGCAAGAAGCTTGTGCGGTGCTCTAGAGAAGAGCTTTTGTGAGGGGCATTGTGCTCGCCCCGTGGGAGCCGCGAAGAGCAACTCTAGTAAAGCATGTCATTGAGCTACACTCACTTTCGGGGTAGGTTCTTGCGGTGCCCGACGTGCGGGCTTGGTGGGTGATGCCAATTAGCTACCGAACCACCAAGTGAGCGGTCGACACAACGGGGACTAGCGTGTTGGCAAGCACGTGAACCTCGGGAGAAAAATCACCGTGTCAACTTTGTTCTTCCCGTTGGTTTGCATCCTCGTTACATAAGCTTGTAATTACTTTTGTATACATTGTGCTTGTGTAGTTGCTCTTGTAATTAGTTTGTTTGTGTAGCTCACTAGTTACCATCTTGCTTGTGTAGCATAGAAGTAGCTCCCTTGGGTGACTAACTTAGTTTGTGTAACCTTGTTAGTCATATTGCTTAGTTTGTGTAGCTAAGTATTTGCGCTCTCTAACTTGGCATTGGTTGCCTTGTTATTGAGCATTGCTAGTGAGCTTAGTTGGCTTTGTGCTTTTGCTTACTAGCATGTGTAGGAGCTCCCCGTTACTTAAAGTACTAGTGGCATAGGTTTGTGTGATCTTGCTTCTAGAATTGATTAGGTGAGCTCTAGCTAGCCTGGCACCTTTGTTGCATAATTAGGATCTTTATAAAGTGCTAGAGAACATAGATAGAGGGGTGTAGTCTTGGCTAGACCAATTGTTTTAATTCGCACTTGTTTCAAGTTAGCAAACACGATTAATTTTAGAAATGACTATTCCCCCCTCTAGTCGCCATCTCGACCTTACACCGACCCTCCCTTACGTTAAGATCTCAAAGTAAGGGCTCATGGAAATAAACCCCGAGTAAAACCGATCGGATGCAAGAAAACCCTCGCCCAAATGGCTATGGCGCTTTTTTGCTCACCCAGCGTTATAAGAGTTGTTTTAGCCCGCATCTCAAGCTTTCTGACCTTAACCATGGAAAGGGTCGGAACACATTAACCTTTTTATAAAAAAGGACAAAGAACCAAAAGATTGTTCAACCATAGTAGAAATTAAAATATGTCCATTTATTACAAGGTCACTATTTGGCCTAACTAACTAATTTTTCAGGAGGGTGATCTCATCATCTATCTTGGTAGATAAGTCCTCGCACATCGCGATGAAGGCCGTGATGTGCTGGATCCCATTGGGATTGAGGTGCTGCAGCTCGACCTAGTAGTGGTGCAGTAGCCCCCGGAAGAACGGATGAGGGGGGTCGTGAGCCCGGGCTCATGGAAGGGCGCGAAGGAGATGATGTAACAATCAGGCGGCATCCGCACCTCCTCATGGCCGGGAACCAGCCACTCCATCGTGTTGGTCCTCCCACGAAGAAGACCGCGCTTGATGAGGCCCTCCATGCATGCGTGGGTGACGTCGGAGCGGTACCATGACTCCTTGGAAAGCAAAAATGGAGGAGCGAGGACTTTTTGGTGACGGCGGAGAAGCGAAAGCTATGGATTTGGGGTGTTGGTGACTGACTAGCAGAGGTAGCAAATCAGAACGACGGCAGCAGAAAGGCGAAGAAGGCAAGATTGCAGTTTGGCGCACCAAAACATGAATGGGGAGCCCACTATTTATAAGGCGGGGTGAGATGAGAGGCGAAACATCCACCTAGATCGAAGGCCGCGCCCGCCACGCCCCGTCACTTCGCCTCTCTAGGAATCGTGCACACGCGCCACCCCGATCGCTTCCTCGAAGGTCACACACGAACAGATGTTCGCCCCCTCAATGGGCTGAAAACCGCCGCAGGTAAGTAGGGATATGGAGCTGAAAACGCTCCCACGGCCCATTAAGGCCCAAGAGTTCGAAGGTTGGCCCACCGACAGGTTCACAACCTCTCCAGGGCACCTTTAGAGTGAGGGGTGGAATGGGATGGGCCCACTCGCAGCCAGTACCCGGGCGCACTAGCGCCATGGGCATCCCGGCCCACGTTCGAGTCTTGACAGAGCACGGTCCATGCTTTTTCCTTGAAGAAAGGCAATGAGCCCTCGGGACCGATCAAACAAACCTAAGAACTATATGGACTGGCTGTCAGGAATTTGGAGTCGGTCACCAGCTGACCCATGTCGGACCCCCGTGAACGAGCCGGGGCCCCACTCGAACTTGCCCATTAATATCTCACCGAGCACCATAGTTCGTCCATCGAGGAAAACATGGCACGGCTCAGCCCCTCCATTTTATCGAAAAAATCCTTGAGGGAGGATGACCTTAAGACGAGCTGACCCCTCGACCGGACCTTGCTGTGCGTGGGGGATCAAGAGTTGGACTCGCAAGGAGACCGAATACGTGGTCGCATAACAATGGTGGGTCAGTCGGATCCTAGAGAGGAATCATAATCAAGAGAGATCTTCTCTGATCCCTCTAATCGCACAGCTACATGCTCCCAAGGAGTCCGAACACAAGGAATCTCGACCATACCAAGACATCACGTGGCTCGCAAAGGAGATCAACATCCTTAGAATCCTTCCATCCAAAAAGCCTTGAAGGAGTATCCTACTCCTCCCAGAGGCTCGGGGGCCTCTTGTCAGTGTATCGATGATCGGGACACCCGAAGAAGGAAGCTAGTGGTCGCGAACACTAAATCCTCGGATGGTCAAGAGCGTATCTTGATCTCGCCCGACCTCAAGGATACCGGATTTGGGGTCCCCGACCCCAAGGGCGCTGGCTCTGTCTCACCCGATCCCGAGAGTGCGGGCTCCGTCTCACCCGACCACGAGGGAGCGGGCTTTGCCTCGCCTGGGACCCCAAGGGCACGGGCCCCCCCTCACCCGACGGAGGTCCGTACCACCCCAACCACTACAGGTTTGAAAAACGAGTCCAGGTCAAACTTCGATGCGTAAGGGGAGCAAAGCATCTTAACATGACTTGCGGCCATGACGGGCCACGTTTGAGGACACACATCGCCAACATCATCGGGCGTGTCGGCCTGTACTACCTACTCCCCGTACGACAACGACGAGGACAAGGCCGCCGTTGTCGCTGCTTGCGTCCCGGCCTGGCCCAGAAGAAGAGTGTCATATCCCGTAGTTTTAGGTTTCGTGAGGGTAGAAATAGAGTTTGACCTTGTTTAGTTCCTTCCTCTAAAGTTTATTCCCTATCCCATCGAATGTTTGATACATACAAGGAGTATTAAATATAGACTAAAAAATAACTAATTGCACAGTTTGCGACTAATTTGCGAGATGAATCTTTTAAGCCTAATTAGTCCATAATTTGACAATGTGGTGCTACAATAACACATGTGCTAATGAATGACGGATTAATTAGATTTAATAAATTCGTCTCACGGATTACTGACGGATTCTGTAATTTATGTTTTTATTAGTATCCGAACACCCCATGCGACACCCCATGTAACACCCGATGTGACACCTTAAAACTTTACACCCTGAATTTAAACAAGGCCTATGTTCATTTGCATTCATGCATATGAAAAAGTGGGGAAAATTGAACTTTTGATTAGAAGGCAAAGAGATAGAGGTTTCTCTTAACTTGGTGACTTAGGGTTAGATTATCAGGGAAAGTGCGGTGAATTTAGACATGATCATTACTTATTTTCAAACTTGGGAAACAATTTGCATTAGGAAATGTCGTCGTATTTTCAGTTTTCACGATATCAGCCATCGGGGATGGCAAAGTGAGATGAGAGAGGTGAGGCAAGCTACATGGAGTATCCACGAACGGGATTGGTGGCATGCGATGTACCCGGGTTTAGGCCCTCTTGGAGAAGGTAACACCCTAGTCCTGCTTGTGTGGTCTATTATGGATATGGTGATGATTATAGGGGGTGCATGAGCATGTGAGGGTGTGTGTGGTCTTCCAATGAACCGGGTGTCGCTTGGGGAGTCAGCCGTTCGGGTGACAATTTACAACATGTTCGGTTGGCTGGTTCGTTTCGTTGCTGGTTCGTGAAAAAGTACTGCTGGTTGGTTTGTGTGAGAGAAAAATACTGTTCCGACTAGAAATTTACGATCGTTTACGATAAGCCACAGCCTAGGGACCGGCCCAGTCAAGCCGGGTGGAGAAGTCAAACTGCCCGTCTGGGTGGCTACCTTGTGTTAGATTTGGCCTCCTCAAGGCAGTGAGATTATGTCATTGTCCTGGTCCATCATGGGCTTGGTGAGCCTTCTCTTGTGATTGGGTCTACCTATAAATGGTTCCGCCGACATTAGCCGCCGAGTCCGTCGAGGCTTTAATGTAGGTGCCAGCTCATGAGTCATCAGAGAGACTGTGGCCGGATCGCTAGTCCAAAAAACTTAATGTACTCCTGAATTTGAAAAGGTTAGGGCATGTTTAGTTCTAAAAAATTTCTCAAAAAGTGCTACAGTAGCTATTATATCGAATTTTGCGATACGTGCATGAAACATTAAATATAGACATAAAAAAAACTAATTGTACAGTTTTGTTGGAAATTGCGAGACGAACGTTTTGACTCTAATTAGTTCATAATTGAACGTTAATTATCAAATAAAAACGAAAACGCTACAGTAGCCAAATTTCTAAAATTCACGAACTAAACACAGCCTTAGGCCTTGTTTAGATTGTAAGTTTTTTCACTCTCTCCATCACATCAAATCTTTGGACATATACATGGAGTATTAAATGTAGATAAAAAATAATTAATTATACAGTTTGATTATAAATTACGAGACAAATCTTTTGAACCTAGTTAAGCTATGATTAGACAATAATTATCAAATACAAACAAAAATACTACAGTGTCAAATACTAATTTCTAACCTCAATCTAAATGAGACCTTATTATTGCTCTATTGATGTCATCTGCAACCTCCTAGTTCACGCCATCGGTTGACAGGTCAGTTTGACAAGACCGGATGCTTGGGATGTCACGCGTCTGCGGCCTCGTTTTTAGTTTCTCCCAAACTCACAACTTTAACACTATAAAAAAAAAGATTTTCCGTCACATCAAATTTATGGTACATGTATGAAATACTAAAAGTAGACGAAATTAAAAACTAATTGTACAGTTTGGTTGTACTTTGCGAGACGAATATTTTGAGCCTAATTAGTCAACGGTTGAACAATTATTATCAAATACAAACAAAATGTTACAGTGACGTTACGGTACATTTTGCCAACTTTACACATCCAAAGTTTGACAACTAAACAAGACCTGCCTCAGGAAAGTGTGTGCCATAGGTCCACGATGATGGTGCCTCGATTTGGCACAACATTTACTGCAGCAAAGGAGCATGTGTTTCTTTGGTACCAATCTATCCTTAATCAGCATGTTCGGTTGGTTGGTTCTTTTTCGTTGTTTGGTTCGTGAAGAAATCTTCATGCTATTGGTTTGTGTGAGAGAAAATATCTGTTCAACCGAAAATTTACGATCATTTACGATAACCCACAGCCAAACGAATAGCCTGTTCGTTTGGGAACAATCGACAGATAAAAAAGGGACAGAGGGAGTACTACGGATGCATGACGATTTAGGGTAGAAGGATGTGCCTGACTCTTCGTCTATAAAGACGAAGCTAGGGGGAAGAAAAAAAAATCATTTTCTCTTTCTTCTTCCTATTGACTTCTCTAACCCGTTCTCCCTCATCGACCCTTAGTGCCTGTTAAGTTCCTAAAATTTTGCAAAATTTTTCAAGATTTTTCATCACATCGAATCTTTAGACGTATGCATAAAGTATTAAATATAAATAAAAAATAAAACTAATTACACAGTTTAGACGAAATTCATGAGACGAATCTTTTAAGCCTAATTAGACTATGATTAGACACTAATTATCAAATAACAACAAAAATGCTATAGTACCGTTTTCTAAAAATATTCGAAACTAAACGAAGACCTTAGGATATAGCCAATGGCTGACGCAGAGGAGGTGAAGGGTTCACCGTGTAGCTCGGAGGTGAACATGTATTTTTTCCTGGAAAGAGCCAATTGCACAACACTTCGCGCTTGGAGTCCAAACGAGTTGGTGCACACGTATTTTTGTTGCCACCAGGGAACCATCCAAAACATGATGGCCTGCAGGCTTTTGTTCCATTTTCGTGAAATAAGTATATCTCAGAAAGAATCAGATGTTTGATTTTTTTTTTATCTGCAGGGTTGTCCCGGATGATGAACTATAAGGATGAGCAATATCTAACACTGGTGGCTGAGATCATTAGAGCAGCAGTCGTCCACTGTACAATGAGTGACTGTAAGTACCTCTTTGGTTAGCCTGGTGATTATGCCACAATTCTACATCATATATCTTAACAAAGTTTCTGCACAATGTATTTAATTTTGTAAATGAAACCGTCCAAATTTATAGCAGAGACTATAAGAAGCCAAAAAAGAAAAACTTACTACTTTCATGAAGAAGAAAAAGCATGGACTCGGTATTATGAAATTCTCTAAACTAATTGGACCTACCATCTTGATTCGGTACACATTAGTGAATCATGAGAAGTTATCCTCTTAGTCTTCAGTGTTTATTCTGGAACAGCTAGTGCTAGGGGGCATTCTTATATGGGATTCCTACAATAGTTATGTCATTTATCTGAATATAGTAGAAATGCTCATTTTGCTTTGTGAAACATAGTTGGTGAGAGCTACCACATTCTGCTGCGGGCGCTAGAGTGTTATACTTTTGTAAGATCTATCCCTGTTCGCTTGATCATTTCTGTGGCTTATAAGCTGACTGATGCTGTTTTGTTGTGAGAGAAAAACACTATATCATGACTGATAAGCATGACGGATACGATCAAGCGAACAGGGTGATATGGTGTTATGCTAATAGGCTTCTCAGTTCTACTGTTGATCGAACTCTCACAACTCTTGGATTAAACACTGGTTGCAGCCATTCTTCATTAAACCGCATATTGTCATCGCATTAAATGTTCAAACCAAAATGTTGTTAAAGAAAATAATCTGCAAAGTGAAAAAAAAACAGTTCATAAAACTACCACATGTATCAGTGTTCTGTAGTGTAACAGCAGTTTCCTTAATTTGAATCCATTGAAGTAACCGTATTTTTATCTGAACTACATCCGCGACTACCTCAACTACAAGTTCACGTTGCAGACGGGTCCATGATCGGTGTCATTAACCGCCATTCACTTGGACATAATGACCCTGGAACAGAAAAGGGCTATAGCCTATTCGCTTGCTCGTATATGATCGTGGATTATAAGCTGGAACAGTATTTTTCTCTCACACCAAACCAGCCAGCAGTAAATAATCCACGATCGTTTACGCCCTGCCGAATAGGCTGAAGGTAGGGGACTCCGCTGCTTCCTAATGGCTCCAAATCTCTGGAAAGCTGATCTTCACGGGTGGCTTGTCAATCCGATTAGATCTCCGCACCGAGAAACATTCATCCGGTGAAAACCTCTTCTGCTCAACAAGCTCCTTCCGAACCAAGACTAGCTGGCCGGATCTAGGATTGCTTGATGTAGACAGAACCCTAGGCTCAACTAGCGGCGGTGGGGAGTCGATGGCCCAAAGCTGGCCAAAAAACTCGAGGATGACTTCGTCCTCCCCAACCACCGATGAGTCCAATCGAGACCTGTGGCCCTGTTTCGCTTGCTCAAACTTAGCTGAAAATATCGTTATGCAATTATCGTGAGAGAAAAATATTATTCAAGCTGAAAAAACAAGCTGAATAGTGCGGATTACAAGGTACAGGCCAGGTACGGGCCAGCCTTACATACAAGGTACGGGCCAGCCTTACGAACGATCTCTCCCTTCTCGCTGATTGGTGGGTGGGTGCTCTCCTCTGGCGTGTGGAACCTTTCGCGCGCTGGGGCTTTGCGGTCAGCCAGGGTGGGTGCGGCCATGGAGGTGGGTCAAGGTCGGGGTCCTGTCACGACGTGGGAGCCATTGCCTTGTTAAATTTGTTTGGGGGGCAGGGGCGCCTGGGTGGGTTACCGAAGCAGGACGCTTCATCATGAAAATACACTACTGTGGCTAACCACGGATCACAGTGGAGGCAATTAAGCAGAAATGGGCGCTAGTTATAAGAGTGCAGTACATTTGACAAATAAAACCCATTTAGCACACAAGTTAAGCAGAACAGAACCCATTTACAACACAAAGTCAGGCAGCCCACTAACTATAGAGGTACACAATTTTCGGAAATAAAAAGAGAAATGACACACTTCAGGAAGAGGGTCGTGGTTCCTCCAGCTTCACAACAGGTTTGTTTGGGTGCTTGGCCAACTGTGTCTGAAGTTTTAGCTTTAGTGTTTCGGCGTTGGAACTGTTAAGTAGCAAGACTTGCTTGAGTTCTCCTAGATTCTCCAGGCCAGAGAACTGGTATGACGGTGACCCACCGCAGCAGTCTACCTCGAGAAGCTCAAGTTTCTCCATTGTGCTTGACCCAAAAGTCACGTGTAGGTTGCTGGAGCTGCAACCACAAGCAATCTGGAGGACCTTGACGTTTCGATAAGAATCGTCCTCCACATTATTCACAACAACGCGAAAACTGAGCTCTCTATCTTGGAGCTGCTTGACACGAAGAATAGATAGTTGTGGTAGCTCGCCAAGGAACTTCACGTCGATTCCTGTTAAAGTGTCCATCTCTAAATCCAGCTTTGCGAGCTTGCTAAGCTGGTTGCTCCCCCATTTTGGCAATGATTCTTCAAGCCCGTGCAGCTTAAGGCTCTTTAGGTTCTTGCATGGCAGAGAAATCATGTCCTCCAACTCCAAGCAACCTTGATTATGGTCCTTTTTGAAGCAACAACCCTGATTATTGTTCTTGTTGATCAGCACTGTCAAGGACTCCAGATGCACATGATCCTTTATTGCAGAGAAAAAATATTTACCGTTCTTTTTGTTGATGCCACACACTCCAAGCTTCCGAAGTTGGGTCAGCTTCTTCAGATCTTTCACAAAGGTCTTTGACCCTGAAGCAGCAACATCGACGACACCAAGTGTGTGCAACATCGTCAGGTTTCCAATCCCTCTAGGAACCTCAACACCGACTAGGACACCAGGTTTGCAGAACCAGCTGGATGAAATATGTGGTGGTGGTGCTGAAACCGGTACATCAGTGGTGCCGGCACGTATATACTGCAGCTTCTCTAACTTTCTGATATTCTCTGGCAGGGTAACTATGGAGGTGTGTCGGACATCCAAACTCTGGAGCTGTCTCAGATGATGCAGTGAACTTGGTAGACGGTGGATCTCACGGCGTCCTCGCAGTGAGAGGAACTTTAGGCGACGCAGCCATTTCACCATATTCTCTAGATCTTGGTGCTCAACACGGCCGGTTGCATCCTCCAGATCAAGCACCCTCAGCAGTTTCATGCTTTCAGAAATGAAGAATGATTTCCAGCTGCCAAATACTGTAAGCGACCGTAGCCGCGAGAAGTCAATGCTCTTGAACACAATACTGTCTCTGTCCCAATCTTTCAATATGACAAGATGACGCCCGGTCCGTTGGGTGGTTAGGGTGCAATTACAGCCGAGTTCAAAGACAAGGTTCTCTTCCATTCTCCGTTCGACAATGTACTCACGAATAAAGCCATTCACTTGGCACAAGACCATCCTCATGTCCGCTACTGCAGTATTTTCTTGTGACTGTTGGACTATGCTCAGATCAAGCAGTTCAGAGAACTGCTTCTCCCCATTGTGCTCTGCAGATTCTTCATCGTTATCCCTTGAGTATCCCTCTGCGATCCACCGCCTCACTAGTCTCCTTCGACGGACGACGTGCTCTCGAGGGAAAATCGACAGGTAGAAGATACATGGTTTGAGGGAATCGAGACAAGTACGGAAGTAATTATGCATCCAGGTAAACAGACCATGTAGAGTATCAAACACTCGGTTGTTTTCGAGGTCATTCATGAAATTACCATTGATAGAACGTGCACCTTCCATCCGTCCAGCTGACTTGGTGGCCAATGATCTGGCTATATCAACTATTACTTTGGGCAGTCCACCACACTTCGATATTAGTTCTCCTAGCTCCGCAGCTTCATTGCCAGTTATAGCAGGTAATTCATACTTTCTAGACAACTGTTCAAGACAATTATGATTACGTCAGATAGGATGCATGCTTAAACACAAATTACACAGATTCACGCACTCGAAGATAGTTTTAAAAAAATCAGTAGAACAGAGAACCCTGAAATCCTTTGCTGCTAGGTAGTGTTGACTGTTGAGTCCGTTGTTATTGTTTTATTATTTTGTTTTTCATAATTATTAGGGACATTCTACCTTGCAAGGATTCTTGGAAACTAATTTGGAATGAGCTCGAAGGAGTCCATGAAAACAAAGGAAAGTGATTTCTTACGAGAACAACATAAACACACCTCCTTTTTGAAGAGTTCAAAGGCTGCATCAGCTTGTAGACCTTTGACATTAAACACGAGCTCTCCCTTATTTCCCCGGCAACCTCTGGCGACACCAGCTTCAGTGGTAATGATGATGATACAGTTTTGAGAAGACCCAGATACCAATTCAGCTTGTATCATGTCCCATTCTTTCACGGACTGCAGACCATCAATGACGACGAGGCATTTGCACCGCTCCAGAATCCCACGACACTCTGCGATGGGGTTATTGCTTCCCACTGTATCAATATCACAGTCCATGTGGGCTTGAAGCTTATGGGAGTGAAAATTCAAAAGTAAACTCCGAGAGAAATCCCTCAAATTGAACGGATAGGATACATCCACCCAAGCATACTTTTCAAATTGGGTCTTCTTGAGTCGCTCATGGAGTTTGCTATCACGAAGAATTGTGTCGCAGAACAAAAATTTGAGGAGAGCAGATTTCCCAACACCAGCTATGCCCCACACGGACATAACATGGAACCCTTCAAAACGTGCCTTCGATGTATATTGGCGGAGATGAATCATTTCTGAATCGCGTCCAATGAGGGGATGCTCCGTCATCCAATCTTGGGCTTCTTTAATTTTATCAGTGGTCGTCTGCGCACCTTTCGCTCCTTGAGATATCTGAAAATAAGAACCAAAGCGGTCAGAGTGGAAACTATCAAACAAGTTGGGAACTTATGTTGGAGTAATACTTTGTTGTAGAGGTGAGAAGATCGATAGAAATCTTCTTTCCTAAAGAGGAATATTATATATACGTCTATCGTGACATGGATAACGGTGAAAGTGACACAAGTTTTTCTTGCCATGACCACTTTGCTTGAGACATGGATTGCCTCAGTACTGCTAGCGGGGCGGCTAACTGTGGTCGTCACTCGTCATCTCTTTCAGTTGGTTAACGTTCTTCTACTGGAGGTTGGCATACTTATGATACTATTTGCCCTTCTGGATTAAAGAAGAGTTATAATTTCTCTATGTAAAAACAGAACTTATGATACTGTGGCCATACTTATCATATGCCGATCAAGAAACCAAACCAATCAGTTAGATTCAGATCCTGATCCACCAAATGGTTTGGCTGTCTTGATTATTATTTAGGGAATGGTGGTACCTGCTTTTGTGGGCTCACGCCATTAGAGATGACCTTTTTTTTGAATCAAAATCATATAATTAATGAAGTCTTTTATTTTGCGGAAGAATCCTATATAACTAAATAGTGACCAGAGGCGAGGGTACTCCCCTTTTGAAAAAAAAAAACTAAATAGTGACATAACAAGACTAGATTGATTGTGCTTATTAATTGCTACAAGGAAACCTTCAATTTTCTGTTTCGGACTAGATTTATAATTATGGAGTATAACAAGACAAAGTATTAATCAAGGATTTTTTTTTTTGCGAAATTAATCAAGGAATTGAACGCCTGCATTGTTGATTGTGCTTATTAATTGGCGAGTAGCTGAAATTACCTGTTTGTAGAAGGCGTAAATGGTGTGGTCGACCGAAAACTGGTTAAGTTCCAATACATGGTAAGGATGTCCGACGGACAAGCTTGCAACTTCGGATTGCTGCTGCGTGGAGACGATGATGCAACTGCGATTCTTCCTTGAAGGAAAAAACTTGGTGATAGCATCCCAGTCTGCCATGCTGGACAGACCTTCCAAGACAACGAGGCACCTGTCGTTGCTGACTCGCCGCACAAACTCGTCGAGGTAATTGCTTTGGGTGGCTTCCGACGTCCTCTTCAGGACATCTACGCCTATGAGTTCTCCTTCTTGTTCCTTGCCCGCGTTTGCATAGAACTGAACCATCAAGCACCGGACGAACACATCGGGATCAAAAGGATGCATGAGCTTCACCCAAGCACGGCAGGTGCATTTCTGGCGGATTTCTTGATCATTGTATGCCTTCCAGATGATGGAAGTGACACCAAGATCGCCACCAGTACCCCACACAGAGATCACACGGATCTTGTCATCGGCGAGCAGCTGGCTGAGATCTCCTTGCTGCTGCCTTTTCCCGGTACCGATGAGCATGCTGACCGCTGCTGTTGCGGGCGGCGGCTGCTGCTGCTGCACGACGACGGGCTTAGAACCGGTGTCGCTGATGAGGCTGTAGCGGGCGTTCCTGGTGCTCACGTCCTCCACCCTCGCCTTGAGCTGCTCAATCTCGTCCACCGCCTCATCCAGCGGCAGTGACGTTGATATGCACCCGGGGATCATTCGCCACCAACAGCTGCTCTTCTTGTCGAGGTGGACGACGAACTCGATGCAATCTTCGACGTCGTAGGCCAGTTCGCGGATCTGCCTCACCCATGTCATCACCACCGGGTTCTCCACACGCTCCGTGTTGGCCACCTTCAGGAAGGACTGCATCATTTGGAACTCCCCGGTGATGAACACAAGGTCACGCTGCGCGCTGTCACGCAGCTTCGCCTCCTCCGCGATCGCCGCCTGGGCCTTGCTCAGTGTCCCCTCGACCACCGATTTGGCTAAACCAACAGCAAGCTCCGCCATGGCTACCTCCGCTTTTCCTCTTAGGACCCGCTTCCGAATCAATCTGGTTAATTGGGGTGTGTGTTTTTCTTGTCTAGCTAGCGAGTGCTGGAGTGAGCATCCACTGCAGACTGCACATGGGATTCTTACAGGTAGGGATGAAAACGGACGGGATACGAACGGATATCACTGATATTATATTTGTTTTCATATTTCTAGTCGGATTTGGATTCGAATACGGATAGTATCAGCCGTGCCAGATAGGGTACGATTAGATGTCGACATCATAAATATGCGATTTGAGTATTCGGGACACGGATACGGATCGGATGTTGAATATCCGGACTTCCGGATATGGGCGAGATCTGAACCCTCTAAACGGATTCGGACTCGAATACGGTCGAAAAATATCCGTACCGTTTTCACCCCTACTTACAAGTAGGTAGTCAAAGAAATCAATGAGTAAAATTAAAATAGTTTTTCAAGGGGAGAGAGGACGCGTCGTTCGTGGCTTTTTTCTACGGGGCCGTGCGTGCATGAGGTACAGCTGCCATGCCATCAATCCATGCTTCCTCCTCTCAACCAATTAGAATGAAGCACAATGATGCACCTCCCTCCAATCAACCAATCAAGTTGAAGCACACGGACTGTGTGTTTCTTTGGTTGTGGCGTGTGCAGATCTGAACGTTGATTGAGGGCGGTTAAGGTGCGTTTAGTTCGCGAAATGAAAATTTTTGGATGTCACATTGGATGTTTCGAGAATTTTGAAGGGTTTTCGGATACTAATAAAAAAATAATTATATAGCTCGTCTGAAAACTACGAGATAAATTTATTAAGCCTAATTAATTTATCATTAACGCATGTTAGTTACTGTATCACTTATGGCTCATCATGGACTAATTAGTCTTAAAACATTCATCTCGCGATTTCCAATTCAACTATGCAATTAGTTTTTTTCATCTATATTTAATACTCCATACATGTGCCGCAAGATTTAATATGATAGTTTGGTGTGAAAATTTTTGAGAACTAAGTCCATCTTCGTCCCATGGGATTCTGGTATATATTAAGGGCATTTTTGGTTCCATGTACAAAAATGCCCAGTCCGAGGCGCATCTTCAATTATTTATGTACAGATCGATCCAAAGACTTAGCTGGCGCATCTCGATCCGTATATGTGTGCACCGGCAGCAAGCTTGGAAACCATTCATCTAAGAGCCTCTGAAGTGTTCGTTCTTCCCAACCAGGATCCTTAATTCAAGTCTAAATCCCTGGCAAGGTTAGTAATTCTAACTAATATACGGTAGTTTTTTTCAGACGCTCGTGCCTGTATTTTTTATGTGTGTACACCGGCAGCAAAGCTGGGAAAAATCATCCCAGAGGATCAGCCCCCTTTTCCATTCTTCTCTTCCCACTTAACAGAAGCTTGCTATCTAACAATCATGCCTGTCTTTCGCTTATCTTTATGCATATTCTCGCCTCTTGCTTTGGAGAATGATGAGCTAATTGTAGCAGTTTTCGTAGCTTGTACCTGCAACTAGCTCACAGCTTAATTAACACTTATCAGAAAATGGCAACTATTGATAGCCTTCGGGGCAAGGAACTGCCCTTCGACTTCTTGGAGAAAATTACGGACGATTTCTCCGAAGAGCGAGTACTTGGTTCAGGTCCACTTAGAACAACGGTTTATAAGGTATAATTCTGCATGCCGGCCATGTACAATGGGGAGTGCTTAGAGAGGTGCTTACAAAATAAACCAGGCTTTTTCTTAAGCACCAATGCTTATTTCAATAGGAGAGGTGCCTAGTTAAGCATCTTTCTTGTATAAATAAGCAATAGTGCTTAACCAAAAACTTTATTTTTTCTAAACATCTCACTAAGCACCTTGCATTGTAGATGCCCTTAGTAGCATTCCTTGTCTGTTCAAAGGTTAATAAACCAAATGGCGCTGTAAATCAAAACAGGCAGTCCTGGAAGATGGCGAGATTGCTGTGAAGAGACATGTGGGGAACGCGCCAGGGACACGTAACAAGGAAGCGTACCGTACTAACGTTCACAGTATTATGAAGCACAGACATGAAAATGTAGTGGAGTTGCTTGCATTCTGCCTCGAGGAACAATATGACGCATTGGTGTGGGTTGGTAACAGATATGTTACCAAAGACGTCGTTGTCGAAAGTTTATTCTGCTATGAATATTTTCCCAATGGAAGCCTGCATCACAGCCTTTTTGGTATGTGCTCAAAGTTTCTCTTATAGTTTCTCTTATAGTTTCTCTTAAGAGTGCTCAAAGTGCACCCATGGATAGTCCCTCAACTTGTGCATAGGTGTAGATCCATGCACAAATAGCCCTGAAAATCCACTTTGGCTCACAAATAGCACCCAGGCACAAATAGCCCTGAAAATCCACTTTGGCTCATAGGTGTAGATGCACCCATTGCCTAAAAATCCTATTTGAAAATTTATAAAAATTCTGAAAAAAAATCCGGGTGAACATCTAGACATTATATGTTTGCACACAAAGTTTCATAAAAAATGACATGTTTTGTGGCCTGTGTAAAAAAGAAAATTCACAAAAAATGTTTTTTTCACTTAAAACTTTGTTTGCGAACATAGAATGTTCGGATGCACACCTAGGAATCTTTTTCCCGGAAATTTTTGACATTTTAAAATGCATTTTCATAATAGGTGCATCTAGACCTATGAGGCAAAACACCACGTCCAAATAGCCCCATAAACTTACCGTGTTCCCTGCCATCCTCGCTAAGTTAGTAAAGCTCTTTCCCGGCATCTCCTGGGATGATATGCAATTGTTTTTCTTGTTACTAAAGTTTATGTTTTATTGACATCTTGTGTGGCGTATATACTTATATTCTAAGAAACAAATATCCTACCGGAAGTGATTCTCTTAGAGAAATTATGTAATTCAAGTATTTACTTTTTCAGTTGAAAAGGTCAACATAGATTGGAGCACTCGTTTCAAAATTATCCAAGGCATCTGTCAGGGTCTAAAGTTTCTACATACGCTGCCTCAGCCCATTATCCATTTGAATCTCAAGCCTCAAAATATAATGTTGGGCCGCAATATGGCCCTGAAGATTGCGGATTTTGGATACTCCAGAATCGTTAATCCAGAACAATCCTGAATCAACACAGAAAGTTCTGTGGGATCAGTGTAAGCTACTCACTAACTTTATGATGGTCTCAGATTATTGCTTCATTAATAAAGATGTACATAAGTTTTTTTGGCACATCCATTAATGCTTATGGTACTCCACATGTTAATGTCATTCAGAGGATACATGGCTCCAGAGTATCTATTCAAGGAAGTAAATGAAATCTCGACCCGGTTTGACATATATAGTTTGGGACTAATCATAATCGAGATCACCACAAGAGAGGAGAATTGTGCCGGCATTGACCAAGATTCTGCAAGGGAATTTATTAATAAAGTAAGTGGAAATGTCACTCGAATTTGTGAAGATTTCAATTTAGAAAGATTCATTTAGATCTGTTTTTTACATTGTCATCAAAGCGCATTAATCAGTACCTCCAACATTGTACGCAGGTGAGAAAAAATTGTAAAGATACAGTTCTCATGATGTCAGAATACCAAGGATTAGACGAAGCTCATCTCCAGCAACAAATCGCTTGCATCAAAGTTGGTCTACGATGTGTGGACCTTGATCAGAATGTGAGACCTAAAATAGTAGACATTGTCAACGAGCTCAATGCACTGTGGTAGACAGTTCTCCAATGTCTGGCGATCACCAAGTTTTGAAGGAGAGATATCGAAGATGAAAAAGAAAAAGCTTTGGCCAGCACCAAGCTAATTGCTACATGACCTAAACTTTATTTTGGGAATAAGATCCTTTGACGCCATATCGTTGCTGAAACATTTGAAGTTATATATTTTCTTTGGAACTCTATTATATGTAATCGTTCGAGCTGCAACAATTTATATATTTACTTTGGACTATTTTTTTCTCTCATGTACGTACATGTTAGATAGAAATAAGAGCATCCGCATGACCGCGTCCCACCGCCTATTAATCCTGTGCTATAGTGGATAAATCTTTTTCTATCCTTAGCACCCAAGTGCATAATCTAGTATTAGAGTCGGCTGTTGGACTTGGTTTTCGCTGAAAAGTATAAACCGACCAAGGATTCGTCACCTGTTATGGTTATAGATTGAAAACTGCATCTGAACAAAATCTAGCTGCACTAATAACATACTGGAGTACGATTAAAATGTAAACCAACTCCACCGAGCTCTCAGTCGGTTTTAATTCAGAATTGATGTGAACGTTGTAATCTCGCAGTTGGTTTTGCACTAGAAACCGACGATGGGTGCTCGCTGGTTCATCTTCTTAGTTCTTCTTCCCCTCTAGCTTCGCAACCTTGAGCTGATCATCTCCCGTCTTCTGGTCGCCAGCTCCGTTGACTTGGACTGGTTGCTGCTTCTTTAGCTCTCCATCTCCGGCTTTCGCCGGCGGTGAGGCCATCATCGTGGTCGCTGCTTCCGGAGAAGCACCGAAAGGCCGGGCGGGGCTGCCGATCCCGAGCTGAGCCATCGCTTGCTGGTTGTTCTGAATGTTCGAGTTAGGCCTGCGTGAGTGAAGCTAGTGCTGCTGATGCAGGGGTATCAGTAGTTTACTAGTTTATCAACCCGTAAGTATTAGGTATTGTTTAATAATCTTTTCGTTTTAAATTATAAGACGTTGATATATTGTTTTACTATGTATCTAGATAAGATCTAAGTGTATAACAAAACTTATATATTTATTAGAAAACCTAAGACGTCTTATAATTTGTAACAGATGGAGTATATCTAATTAATAAAGAATTACTTATATTAAACTGTATGTTTTTTCTCTTTGTTTATTTTCTAACTTAATATACATAGTAGATACTCAATAGTCTTATCTAGTTATCATAAACTTATTAACTACTATTTTTTCAAGGAACTAATCTATATATATTTTTTAACCATATTCATATTTTCCTCTGCATGGCACCTCTATATATTTTAAATATGCAATTACTTTGAAATCTTATCACTAATCATGGTGGCTCTTGTTGTATCATGTATCTGATGAAGCCATGAATCTAAATTTTGAATTTTCAAATTTTATTCTTATCAATCGCCATGGATTTTTTTATCTCCTCAAGTTACGTTGAAACTCTTGCTCTTATTGTATCTTTCATTAACTCTTCTTTTTGCACTTTTTAAAATAAGGATTTTAGGCCATAGAGTATGTTCTTAAGTACTACAATAGCATAAGCCATTATTTGAAACATCTACCATATCACTTAAGATAAGTCATAGAGCTTGATGTGAGATCTCAAACAGGAATAGCTATGCTAACCTCAAGAGAATTTTAATACTTACACCTTATAATGATCGACTCTTTACTCTAAAGTATTCTTAAAAGACTAGGAAAATATAACCACCACTGGTCTCTACTTCTAAAGATGATTGAATTTTCGTATCAAGGAATTATATTTGCAGTTATGGTTATACTATCAATATGGACATGTCAAATATTTTAGTTAAAAGACACAAATATATCTAAAGTAACAATTTATATAAATTATAGTCATGGTTATATGGTTTTAAATAATTTGTTAGTATCGTTAGCATATGTGTTGTTAAAAAAATATTTTTATGTGATAAAACATAACATATATATTTTGTTGCTCATGTATGTTGGCACGACGCATATATTTACTTTAATCAAATCTTACTATATTAATATTGATAGAGGTGGGGTAATGTAGAAACATATTGTTCTTTTCGTTATCTAAATAATTTTTTGTAATAGGAGAAGTTGATAATTTAGATTTAGATTTGAGGGGTATTTATTTTTCTAATAATGAGATGAAAGTTGAATTATGTAAATTATCGATCACAATAATAGGACATGGGTACTTAAATGTGAATCTAGGTCTACTTTAGATCATTTTTCTTAAGGACAGATATGGACAATATAAATTAGAGTCATGAGTTAGTTTATATTGTTTTACACAATAGCACAAGTGGATAATTATTTAGAAAAATAGAATAGATCAATAGCTATTATTATTATTATCAATTGTGATTACCTAATTAATCATAAGATGTTTCTGATTTTTATGAGAATTTCTAGGATCCATCTTTTGTTTTCCTATAAGTCTTGTGATGATTAACATGCAAGCTTCGGTGGGACCTCTAGTTAGAATTTCTAGTATTTGTCTTTGTTTCCTAGTGTAATATGTACTTAGTCGAAATCTAGTCTTAAGATATATAAACTCTTGATGCAATCTTTTTGTGAATTAGTAAATCTATAGTTTATCTTTTGAATTTTAATCAAGTTGTTGCAATTTTCTCACATGTTAATTAGAATTCTAGTATTCTTTATCTTTTATTCAAAATTGATTTTTTATGAAAAAGAGTCTAGGTCTTAGAATTCTCGTATTCTTTATCGTTTATTCCACAATTGCTTTATTTATTAAAAAAGTCTAGGTCCTAGTTGTATTGTTTTTCACATAAGTGAAACTCGGCTTGCATCCCGACACCAAACATGTTGAATTTGTTATATCATAGGACTAATTGTGTGTAGTATTATTTATGTATCATAGTGTGCATAAAATTAAATTAATAATATTGATATGACATAATGTTTTAGTAAAAATATATAAACTCATTTAAAATAATAATTTATGAAATTTATTATCATGGAGTATAAATATAAAGTGTTATTGCGACGTGGTTTGTTAAGTGAACATTTTTCCCATGTTTCATAAGTTGTTAAAATAATTATTTATCCTAATGTATACATGTTTATTTGATATACATGGTGGAATTTAGCATTGTAATTATTTTATTTCATGATTATAGACGTCTGTGAATTAGAAATATGTATATATGTATTGTACTTTATGGATATTGTTTTATTTTTTAGTAATATATATTAGTATTTAAGTGTAGATTTCAGAGATTTTTGTTTATTTTTTATAATGACTAAGGTACCTACAAATATAAAGATAATACCTTATATTATCTTTCACAATGACATATGTGTATATGTTAAATAAAAACTTAGAATATTACTTTGCATTATCTTTCATAATGATAAAGGTCAATATTTATAAAATCATTATGAGTTATTTTAAATTATCTTTCATAAAGGTATATGTGGGTAATTTACATACAAAGTTCGAGGATTAAATTATCTTTCGTAATGACAAAGTTAGGTAATTTACACGCAATGTTAGGAGGTTATTTTAAATTGTTTCATAATGATCAAGGTGGATAACTTAGATGCAAACTTAGGGGGTTATTTTGAATTATCTTTTGTAATGACAGAGGTGGGTAATTTACATGCAAAATTAGGGGATACTTTATGTATTTTTTATAATGGCAATGGTAGGTAAATTTTTAATAAACTACAGATCCAATGGCCATTATTGATGATGATGATTAGAGCCTGCCAAATCAAAGGCTAGATGTTTCAAATTATCGTGGGAATTTCTATGATTTATTTTTTTTCCTAGCGTGCCTAATGAGAATTAATGTGATGTCTTCGTTGGGGTCTCTAATTAGTAATAGTAAGATAGTCCAATTTACAGTGGAGTTGCTGACATTTCCTTGTGCTGATGAAGGATGTTCGTGGAGATTTTGGGATAGATGGGGAGCACGCACGCACGCAGGCTTCAAGTGGAATCCTACTCCCACGCACTGCTGACTGCTGATGCTGCTGTATTCCTTCGGCACGGCCAAAGTCAAACCGACTTGTGAGCTACGGTAGAAAGGAATACTAGGAGTATTTTGCATGCGAGGAATGAGATGAGGAAATTTCTTCGAAGTTCACGAAAAGAAAATGACCGCGTAGAGATTGCAACATAGTACTCCTTCGCTCTCTGTAGTGTCTAGCATGATGAATTAATCATTTGTGCGGACGTTCAAATTTGCAGCGACAAATCAAATTCGGGCTACTCCACATACCCATGCACAGAAGCCAGAATCCAGGGCCCGCCGCACTTCAAAAAACAATTAAAAAAAGAACATCTAAAATTTGATTTCATAATAATAATACTACGTCACATACAGATATGCTAGTACAACAAAAAATAGTGGTTGTGAAATTTGAACAGGAGTAACGCAGTAAAGAAATCTCACAATACGGCTGAGATCTTGCCGAATGAAACCGTGAGATAGACAGATACAATAACTAAACCAAAGCAAAGTACTATCTTACTACATTACAAGGCGGATGACATTTCGCTCGGTTTAGGAAAGAATGCAATTCTCATTTTTTGAGAAGTTAAAGAATTTAAACTTTGATTAAATTTATATAAAAAAGTACTAATATTTATAATACAAAATAAGTATTATTAGATTAGTTTTAGAACATATTTTTATAAAAAAAATTATTTAGAGACATAAATATTAATACTATTTACTATAAATTTGATCAAACTTAAATCTATTTAATTGGCACGGATCTTCTAATTACGTTGTTTTTGAACGGAGTTAGTACTTTAGTAGCACGTGCCATGTGTCACACAGTGGCAGGTTAACGAACCCACTGCACGAGTGGTCGTTTTCACCTGACAGCGCCGTCCGTCCTCGATCATCTCCTCTACGGCTCTACCACGATGCCACGACACGAGAAAGTTCCTCTCTCTCGTTTATTTCCGCCACACCACTCGATAAATAAATAAACTATTTTAGCACGTGTTTAGTTGAAGTCCAAAATCTAAAAAAGTGCTATAGTATCTGTCACATCGAATATTTGCGGTCCATGCATGGAGCATTAAATGTAGACGAAAAAAAAAACTAATTATACAGTTTGGTGGGAAATTGCGAGACGAACGTTTTGAGCCTAATTAGTTCATATTTGAATACTAATTGCCAAATAAAAACGAAGGTACAGTAGCCCCAAATTTTAAATTCCTAGAACTAAACAAGGGCTTAGTAGCAGTATCTAGCAAAGCCTCCAAATTAAAGTTTGACCGTGGACGCCGCCGACCTGAGCATCTACCTAGTCAAGTCAAAGCAAGGGAGTAGAAACCTTGGCAACGAAGGCAGCGTCAGCATCATATCCGCAAGCTGATGGAGCAAGACCAATACAAGCCAAGAGACTCGTTCACTCACCGTCTCAACCCCGGCCTTCTTGGTAAGCAATCGGGAGGTGATCCAGAGGCTAAGCAGCGGCAGCAGAAGCGGGCGGCAAGTGAGGAGAAGATGAACAAGGGAGGCGAGCAGGGAGCAGCAGCAGGGGTTAAGGACAAGGAGAGGAGGAAGAGACGGGATGGTGACAAGGCTCCACCGATCGTTGTGCATCAGTTCCCCTTCCACTCTCGCACCGGCTTGCTCTGAATTCCTCGATTGAATTATTAATTACTCCTCTTGGTTTTTTTGTAGTAATTCTGTAATTAGTCGCGATCTCTGAATTCCTCGATTGAGTGATTACTCCTCTTGGTGTGTTTTTGTTTTGTTTTGTAATTCTGTAATTATTCGCGATCTCGGGTGTTATCCATTGAGATATATATAAGAAACACTCAATTTCCCAACACCATTTGCAGCTAAATATTATACTCTGCTCTAGTCAGAACGGAAGACAAAATGCGTTCTTCACTGCTTCTGTATAACTCAACCTTCAGTGCTTGCGTTCCATTTCTAAATATTGTGACATGCGTGGCTATGATTTATTGATTTCTAATTCATGATAATAAGTATGTATTTAATTTCGGCCAAAAGAGCTCCTTTCTGCCTGCCCAAATTGCAGATTCTACATCGTATTACTGCTACTTGCTACATAACCTTGCATTGATCAACTAGAAATTGAAAACTGTAAGAGATCTGCACAAGGTGACAACTGACAACCCCAAACAAGGTCCTTAGAAGCTCTAAAGGGATCTTGTTTATTGCCTGGCGCCGTTCAAAGGAACACACTAGTACTTCCACCATACTTCAGATAAAATTCTACGGATTTACAGACAAACAGAATCAAACACAACCAAAGCAGCATCACCGCAAGTGGTGAACCACAACACATTGGTAGACTGAATGAAACTCATAGTGGTACCAGACCATATATTACGCCGAGAAGTTCGCGAGACTCTGATGCCCATAGATAATTACAGACACTGGAAGTGCAAGCTACTCTACTGATTGACAAGGCCAAACTGGACGTGATACACACAAGCGTGGCTCCACATCCACGGAGGACACTGGCCCCTTTATTAACCCAACCCAGACCAGACAACCAGGAAAAAGCAATCTAGTTCTCCATGCGGATGATGCAGCGGATGCCCTCCCCCTTGGCCATCAGGTCGAAGGCCTTGTTGATCTCTGCGAACGGCACGCTGTGCGTGATGAACTTCTCCACCTCCAGCTCCTGTGCGCACAAACAGGCAGAGTTGTAGCATGAGCAAGCGGACGTTTGGGAGCATAGCAATTTCAGCAAAGCACAAGTAACAAGGCTACCGAAGAAATACCACACTTTGATTGCATTTACCTTCTTCATGTAAAGCTCAACCACATTGGGCAGGTCAGTGCGTGGTTTGTAGTTGCCGAAGAAGGTTCCCTTCAGGGTCCTCTCGTTCAGGAAGTTCATTGGGTGTGTCTTGAATTCAGCGTCCTTGTGTGGCACACCCACCAGCACAGCAACACCCCAGCCCTGGATTTATAGAGTAGAGCTGTTAAAGTTCAATCTAAAAAGAACAGATTGCCACTGACAGCAGGAAAAGACAATGTTTATTCAGGCCTTACATCATGAACACATTCAAATGCCTGGATCATAGCGTTGATGTTACCAGTGCACTCCACACTACGGTCAACTCCTCCATTGGTCATCTCAGCAAGTACCTAAAGCATCAGCAAATTGGGTATTATGGTAAAGTTCTGCATAAGCTGTCACAGGTTGGCTCAGGTAAAGAAACAGACCTCCTGCACTGGCTTGTTGTGGTCTTTTGGGTTCACAAACTCAGTGCAACCAAACTTCTTAGCTGAAAATGGATAAATAGATGAGCTTACTGACTTACCAAAACCAACACAATAAAATGAGGATTCAGTTCAATCAAAGGGATACCTTCTTCGAATCTGTTGGCGTTCAGGTCAACACCAATGATCCTTGATGCTCCAGCAATCCTTGCACCTTCTGCAGCCTACTCATGCAAATATGCAGGGTAATCAGATGCAACCCCAACAAACATTAGAGTTGAAAGGCACAGGATAACAGAAAAAAATCCAACACTTACAGCAAGGCCAACAGCTCCTAGACCAAAAATAGCGACTGTTGAACCCTTTGGCGGTTTTGCAACATTGATTGATGCACCAAGACCTTCAGAATGAAATTTGGTAAGCCATCCAGCGTCATCAGATATATATCCTCAAACATGCATACCCGAATGTAATAAATCAACTTACCAGTAGAAATACCACAGCTAAGAACGCAAACTTTATCCAGGGGAGCCTCAGGGTTGATCTTTGCAACACTACCAACATGCATGACAGTGTACTCACTGAAGGTGGAAGTCCCAGTAAAATGGTAGATAGGCTTCCCATTGATGGAAAACCGTGATTTGCCATCACCAATCATCACACCCCGGTCAGTGTTGATCCTGAGCAGATCACACATGTTGCTCTCTGCCGACTTGCAGTGGGCACACTCCTTGCACTCCCCAGTGAATACCGGCAGGACATGGTCACCAGGGGCAACGTCAGTAACACCCTCTCCAACACTTTCCACAATGCTGTGTAACATGAAGAAATTTCAGGAGTTTGACTCGGATCCAAAAAGATTACACATCACTGTACACATCACTGTACTTACAGAATAAATTGATGATGGAAATTGGTGTAAGTCAAATAAATGTGAATGTGTTTAGAAAAGACTAAACTAATTTGCTGCTGAAATAATCATAAATCTATGGAAGTCTACTGCCGGGAGGTCAAAATCATTGTTATAACATTCAACAACACAAACTATTTCTTATTACTCTGGCCACATGTTCTCCAGAGTCCCCGCAACATAACAGATTGCTCTGTATCCAATATATCAATAAACAATGACCACCATCGATAAGGTAACTACAATACGAGCAAGAGACCATAAAACTCAACTTAAAAATCCACAGATTGCAAGAAAATGAAGTGGATCAGGGAAGATAACGTACCCTCCAGCCTCATGACCGAAGATCCGAGGGAACACGGGTGTCTGCCCCTAATAAAGATAAGCCCCCAAGAAGGCACAAGTCAGCTGCGAGTTGCTTCATGAAGCATATGTACTGACAAGATAGGAACGGGGTGACAGAGTGGATACCTTGGCCTCCCAGAAGTAGACGTCAGTGTGGCAGAGCGAGGTGAAGAGTATCTTGACGCGCACCTCCATGGCCTGCGGCGGGGCCACCTCCACCTCCTCGATCGACAGCGGCTTGCCGGCCTCCCATGCCACCGCGGCTACAGGGGTCCAAGAAAATCACCCGCAGAAAAGCACACACTCAGTTTAGTCCGATATTCTAGTCTAGCAAGAAAAATTAGCTCATTGCAAGTTGCAGCATTCATAGATCATGGCACAACAGTACCACGACGAACTACTTCCAATCTCACATTAGAAAAAAAATCATAGCATTTTATATGGGGTAAAAGGACAGACAAGAAAAGAAGCACCCCCTGGTTGCAGTCTAGCACTACAAGATGTCAAGATCAACGCCACTGTTCATAAAAAAAAAAGAAACAACATCATCCCCACCCAACAGCATCCAATCTTCACTAGAATTGCAAATTGCTCCCGAAACATAGACAGAAAATTGGACAGATCGAGATAGAGCGAGGAGCAA